>CM046336.1:11330229-11658486 GCA_025403435.1 Artocarpus heterophyllus
CAGCACATAAAACTAATGCAGCTCTTATGTTGATCTCTCTTTTTTTTTTTTTTTGGTGTGTGGGGTAATGACTAAAAGTCTAGAACCAGATAGCCCTTGCATCAATGAGCATTTGCTTAAGAGAACCATCAACATGAAGAGATATTATATCTTTTGCGGAGCCTACAAACTTCCCTCCAATGAACACGGCTGGGACAGCCGGGTTGCAGCCCATCTGCTCGCGCAAGGCCCGCTCCATCTCCTTCCCATTTGCATTGCGGTCGAGCTCGTGGATAGCGGGGCTGGCACCGAGCTCGTAGAAGAGTGCCTTCACTGTGTGGCACATGCAACATGAGCTCCTGGTGAAGATCACAGCAGCCTTCTGTGATGCCAAGTCTCTAATTCTGTCCATTTCAACAAGCTAGCTTTGTTTTTTTTTTTTAATTTTTGAAAAATGAAAAATAGATAACTAAATGAGAAAACAATAATATGAAAGGTTGATCAGGAGATGTTCACTTAGCAACTAATGCTTAGTGTAGAGTAAAAAAAAAAAAAAAAAGAGCTCAAAAAACAAGAGAAGAGTTTATAAGCAGACTGAGAATATGAGAATGGTATAGTAAAGGCATTAGGGTCTTGTATTGTATGTATGTGTACAAGTGGTGGTGAGGCTTGGTTCTGGTTGATTCTGGGATTGCATCACCCTATTTATAAAGGGCTGGAAAGGGTGGTAGATTGCATTGTTTAATCTATAGAGAGAGAAAATAGTAATAATAATAATTTGAAAATATATAAAAAATAAGGTATATAATGGATAAGAAAGAGAATGTTCCTTTAGATATTTGTTTGGATAAGAAAAATGCTGATGATGTGCTTGATGGTGAGTCATAAAAACAAGTTGCTAATGCAGCACAATCAACTTCCCTGTTTGAAGAGTGTACTAATAATGACATCATGCAAAATCTTCTTCTTCTTCTTCTTCTTTCCTTTTTTTTTTTTTAATATTTGTTTTCATGAAAAGTGTGCCCGTACCGTTTTTGGAAGAAATGGAATAAGTACCACAGAAATCTTTGTTCTTTGAAATAATAATTATTATTAACGTGTAAATTACACTTTCGGCAGGTTTGCTAAGCATCAATCAACCCACCACTAAATATTCATATTATATGAGGACAAGAGGAACAAGAAAAGATTTGGAATTTTATCTTACATGCACTAGATATTATATATTCCAATCTAAAGGAAGGCCAATTTTTTTTTTTTTTTTAATGCAAACGATATTGAAAAAGTCAGAGGCTAGCCTAGGGGAGGAGAATAATCACCTGTCCAAGTGTTAACATTTTCAATACTTAATACTTTAATTATCATTAAAATATAATTGTATAAAGACAAGGGTCAATAAACATGATTATCCATGATAGCCTTCACTAATGAAACATGGGGATGCCAATCTAATTTCCTTTCTAAAAATGGGAAAGAAAACTATAAATTCTCTGCATATATAAAGGTTTTTTTTTTTTTTTTTTTCATGTTATGCTTGGTTCTTTGTCCTAGTAGCTAATCTGGATGTGGCTGATGTGGAGAAGATAAGAGTTTATCCAATTCATTTCCACCTTTTCAAGCTTTTGGTCCCTCCAAATCTATGGAATATATATGTAAGACTGGAAGATCAGAAAATTCAAGAAAGAAAGGGGGGAAAAAAAAAAGGAAATGTATGAGAATTTGACCAGGAAGCTTGCATGCGCAGAAAAATACACGTAGCAAAAACGAATGATAACTATTGGAGGAGGAAAAGGAAATACTGATCGTACTTTAACTGTTACATTTCGTTATACAACGTATTAACGAATATGCAACTTGACATTAAGGATCACCACCCAAAGAACCCAAAAGCAGAATATATATATATATATAGATATATATATATATATAGAGAGAGAGAGAGAGAGAGAGAGAGAGAATTAAATATATGTTTTTTTTAATCTATACATAAAATTGGTGTTCAATATTTTGCCACGTAAAATGTTTGTCGTATGTAGTCGCATCTTGTATGTTCTGAATGATCTCCAATATGCAATAATTCTTAGTATTATAATCCAAGAATAATGCCACGTGCCAGCCTACCTAATAATATTATCTAGACGTGACGGACAAACATGGCCGATCCTTTTTTACATTCTTTCTTTTGTTTTTCATGAGGGTATCTTAAAAATAAATAAAAAATTTTAAAGTTCAAAGCATATAATACAGTCAACCCCCCATATAATTTATACAATTTTTTGGGTTTAAAAAACAAAATTAGTTGTGGAGAAGTGGAGTGAACCAATTAATGTATCCATCGAAAGTTGGCCTGTCTTATAGTTAACGGATGATAGAATAAAAATCTAATTTTTAACGCATTGATTCGCCCAAGCAAATATATACATGTTAAATTGTTAAAATTTTACTTATAGATGTAGTATCTTAATCCACACAAACTTTTTTATACCATTTATTTTTGAGGTTAGAGGGGTGGAACGGTGCAACACTCGATTTGAGTCAATGTCACGTATCTGAATTCAAGATAAGTACTTTTAAGGTCCTGCTTGTTTCGTGGTTTGAATCACGGTTTGAATCATTTTGCTACAGTATTTTCTCTCATAAAAATTTAAATCTTTATTCAAATATTCTATTCAAATACTCGAACCAAACGGGCTCTAAAGTTTTAATTCTCTAATCACCAATCGTTCGTCTTTCATTATTTGTGTCTAGTAGATCATTTGTCATATGCGACATGGTGATTCCGACTTATGATTATTTTGACACGTCTTTGGGAGTCCTAGAATTGAAGGGGCATTCGTCTCTCAAGTGCCAACCAAGCCCCTCCACGTGGTCACACTATTAAATGCTCTTTAAGGGTGCAAAGCTCGATTCGACTCAGTCTCACACCTAAATTCAAGATAAGTGCTCCAAACTTTTAATTCTCTAATCACCAATTGTTTGTCTTTCAATATTTGTGTATTTGTCTTCTGATCAAGAGAATGATAATTTTGTGTCCAAATGGACCGTTTGTTACGTGCGACGTTGTGATTCTAGCTTATGATTATTTTGACAAGTCTTTTGGAGTCCCAAATTTGATGAGACACCCAAGAATTTCTAATGTATTTTACATGCAATAATTAAAAAATTATGTTAAATAAATTATGCACAATTTTTGTGAGCTAAAGTTTATGCTCAAAAAATTATTAAAGTATTTTAAGAGCAATTTGTGTGTCACAAGAATTGTTGTTTAAATCTAATTTTTGTGACAAATTTAATAAGAATAAATATAGGCTTTTTAATATTAAAAATCATACCATAGTCTTAAACAAAGAAGAAATTATATGAAAATAAGCTAAAGAGCTTAATTGTTGCAGAACGTATTTCAAAAAATTTTAGAAGAGAAAGACAGTAATAGGAAAATGGAAATATGAAAGATTCTATAGTATAAGAATTAAGCAGAATAGAAATTACGCAGTATAAGGATTATACTGCATAAAGTTAAACAGTATAGAAATTAGATTGTATAAAGTTAAGCAGTATAGGAATTATACTATGTGGAGGATATGGATCAGTATAGAAAGTTATGAGACCTCATAAACTATATAAAAAAGCATACTGACGGTATGGGAAATATATCAATAGTATAGAAAAAATATTGTTAATTGAAATTTACAATGTGTAAAAAGTTGATGTAGGACCCACAAGGACACTCCAAAGGAGGGAAAACTTGACACATATTTTCCTTGTATAACCAGTTGTAATGTGTGGTTTGGAGGTAAATTTTCAATGATATTGAAGTCTTTGATGAGGTGTTGTGATAAGCACGTGTATGCTGAAGAATTGCACCTTTTTCTAACCAAAGGTGAAAAAATGCTCCACCTCTATAGCAGCTGGTTATGTAAGGAATTGTGGAGTAATTTTTTAAATTAGTGCTAAAAGGATGTCATCAAATGGCTAAAGACTAAGTAATAAAAAGATATATTTCTTTTCTCGACCATACTTGCTCCATGAAAACACAAAAAAAGGACCTATAATTTTCATGCAAAGCCGGCAGCCCTATCAAGGATCCCTCCAAAATTTTCTCAAAAATTTAACCTCCAATCAAGTTTTAAATCAAGTCTAATTGTTCTAGATCCAGATTGATTACTATTGAGGTAAAAATCTCAAATTTATCCTTATGGGTTTTTTTTGGTGTTTTCTTAAGTTTTTGAAAGGAATTTTTATAGTATGATTTGCATTTGATGTCAAAGGATTTTATAAACCCTCAAGTGCCAAAAAGATAGTACAAGAACTTTGGAATGGTTAAGTAAAGTTCTAGGTCTTGAAACTATATTAAAGTTTGCATATTTTTATGCATATCAAGTGTTTATTATAAATTGTGGACTATGACATGCAAGATACACTATGGCACATTTAGTTTGGATGTTATATTAATGATTATGAGATTGAATGATTGAAAAATAAAGGTTTTAAGTAAAAATGATAAAGTTTGTTAAATTTTATCAAAAATGCTAAGTTTAATTAGTTTTCAAAGAAATGAGTTTTTCAGGGCCTTAAAAGCCGAATTATTTTCTAAGTTCAACACAAAATTTATTGGAAATGTCTAGTCGGACAACTTTCGTTAAGAAATTCTGCTCGAATTTTTGTCCAAAAAGTATATGAAGATGAATGATTTCAAGAAAAGTTAAAAACATGAAAGTTGTAGATCTCGTCGAAATGGTTAGAAATCGTGGACAGTTCGCAAAAATTCCATACCAATTGTAAGATATGAATTTTACGAGATTTTAATCACGAAATTTCAAAAGAAACACGTTTTGAAATAAAATGATGTTGACCAATGAGCTTTTGTAAGTTTTAATCCTTATGAACAAAACTTGTTGTTTTGATACAAGACATGTATTTTTTGTTTTAGGGGCAAAAATGTCAAGATTTTAACCCTGTTTGTTTTTGTTCTTAAAATTTTTGGAAATGTTTTTGTACGCTTTTGAAGGCAAAAATTTTAAAAACACTCAGAGCACAATTCCCAAAAAATTCCTATTTTTTAAAACAAAAATATTTTCATCTATTTTGAAAACAATACCAAACGACTCCTTTGTATTTCAGGTCAAAACTATAAAGCTGTAAGGAGTGGGAGTTTTCGTTATGTAAAAATTGTTGCCTATACAGTTATGAGCTGAAAGTAAATTTATGTTTAAAATTCCAAAAGGAATTTGGGATTTTTTTAAGAAAAAGATGCTAAGGGCAAAGTCGTCAATATTTTCACATTACATTCAAAACTATAAAGTCTTGATAAAATAGTTTTTTGCAAAAAGGAAACTGATGCTTGGTTTTTTCGTAATATTACAAGAAGTAAGGAAATACAAATTTTGTTTTAAAACGGCTTCCGAAAGTTTCTAAAGACCAATCAAAAGCAAAATGGTCATTTTTTGCAAAAAGGCCAAAACCAACTTAGAAACACCTGAATTAAGAAAACACCCCTAAGCGAGAATTTTTCTATAACAATGGTGAAGTATAATAAAAAGTTTAGTCAAGTAATGTTTAATTTTCTAGGCTTACAAAAAATCGTAAAGGATAAAATCATCATTTTTAAGAAATCGTTAAAGTGGATCTAAGCCTTGCGAATTAGCAAAATGTCTATAGGCCGAAAATGATATGTATCATGTTGAGTAGTGAAACCATCAAGTGAGATGGGAAAATTGACTAAGGAATGAGCATGTTAGAAAATAAAAGAGATAAATTGATAAGAAATGGAATTAAGTAAAAGGAACAAAAAGTTAACGTATAAGTTGAATTATCGATCAAGTGGGTTGGCAAAACTAATAGTTGGGTATCCTTTAAACAAGACACAAAGCCGACTAATAAAAAGGAATGGATAGAGTTTGAATGCTAGAGCATTATCAAATTAAGTTTCAAACCTCACTTGAAGCATGAAGAAAATGAATTTCAAATACTAAGAATATGTTTTATGCTTGCAATTGATATGCACAAAGTTTTAAAGATTTAGTCAAGACTTGCAATATATTTACAAATGTTATGTTTAAAGTATGCTTGTATTTATGCATAATGTTTTGAAAGTTCAAGTTACGATTTGTAATATGTTTGAAATTGCTATGTCTAATGATTTAGACATTAAGTCACGTCATTCATAATGTTCACTAAAATTACAAGATGAGTAATCTAACCCTCAAGTTAATATAAGAAAGTATCGTACCAGTCTCTCAATTTTATAGGAGTGTCATGCTAAAGTTATGTTACATCCTTGGTGTTCGATGGTCAAGTACGTTTGGTACGTACACTTGGGTCCATAGTTCAAGTAAGATAAGAATGATAATAAGAAGTTTATAATTGAGTATAATTAGAATCATGCATTATGATATTACTTGCATTCCTTTTAAGTAATGTTCTTATGAGAAAACATTTTATAAAAAATATTTTACGAGAAATGTTTTATAAAAAAATGTTTTAAACATTTATGAAAAATATTTAGAAGAACAGTTATAAGTAAGATGTTTTAAGAGAAAAGTTTTATGAAAAAGATTTAATAAATAATGTTTATGTTTTATGAGATTATATTTAAACTTACTGAGTAAAAGCTCATTACAAGTTCCTTCATGCTGGAGGTAGTCCTATGGGAGACCAGTATGACTAGTTGACAAGCTCAGTATTGTAGTAGATAGATGTGAAGGTTGGATATAAATACCACTGTAGTTGTCTTTAATTGTATCAAGAAAAAGTTTCATTGTTTGAAAAAGTACTTTAAGAGTTTTAAAAAAATAATTGTTTAAGGAAATTTCTTATAATAAATGTCTTAGGAAAACATTTTAAAAGATATATGATATGGAATGTTTTGAATGGTTATTAAGTCAAGTTTTATAGTTATGTTTCAATTTACAATACAACAGATGTTGCAATAGTTTTAAGTATGTTTTAATGAAAAAGAAAAAAAAATTACCCAATATTCTCTTACTAGTAAATAAGATCAAGTTTAAGAAATCATGTTTAAACAAGCTAAGTGATAGCCCAAAAAGACATGTCATTACATTTAAGCCTTTCGATTATATTTATTTATGGGAGAACGAGAAAAATGACATATTTTTTAAATTTTTTTAAGTAAATAGTAGATTAAACAGCAATTTTACGATGTAAATAAATTATTCAATGTATAAATAAGAATTTTTACATTATAACAATAGGCTAAATAAATTATTTGTACCTCAAATCTATTTACCGTGTAAATAAGAATTACTTACACCCTAAATAAGAGGGTAAATAAATTATTTATACCATAAATTTATTATTTGATCACAAATATTTTTAAAACCTGCTATTTACTACAATTAGTTTGAAAAAGTGAGATTTACAACAATTTTTGTTATTTTTTTTTATAATTTATAAATATGGCCAAGATAGAAATCTTGTTGTTCAGAAACTTCATTTGATTATAGATATTTATCAAAACCTAATCATTTTATGGCTAGGTAACTATATATATTTGAATTGTATTAGTTATTTTTTACAATTCATTGACAATTTTGCTGATATTATTTGTGTAGGGAATGAGAAGAAAAAGGTCGTGAATAAAGAGACTGAGAAGATAAGCAAGCTATTAGATATAATAATTTTGAAGCTCTTATTTATGTTTTTATATGTTTTATGTGTTTTGTGGTGAATAAAAATTATTTATCGTAATATATTTATAATTTTTTTCCTAGTTTTATGAAATTTTTTCTTTCTCAATTATCCTTTATGTTGTCAAAATAACAGAGAATTGCCTTGACTGAAACCAAAAAGTATATCAACTTCCCTTATCAACTTCCCTTATACTTAATTTTATAACGTTTATACACTAAAATACCCAATTATATCAGCATTATTTTAAGTCCACCAAATCTAATTATATAAATCTGTATGAATGATAAAAAGATAAATCAAGATGACGTTTAATTTTTGAATTCACATAGTTTGAACGCTAGAACCTAATTCAAATTGATGTTTGCTTACATAAATTGGTTCTTCAGTTTGAACTATGGATTTAATTTTGAACTTCCTTGGACCTTCAATTTTGGGACCCTTTCCCCTAAATTCAGCCAATCTCAACATTTTTTATACAGTAACAATTCTCTAATCTTTTTTTCAAATTCATATTTTCAATATTATTACACATCAATTAATATTTTATTCCCTCTTTAAATTTTACACTTCCAAACACCACTTCAAATTACAATTAAACCATACAATTCAAACAAAAAAAGGTTCAAATTACGATAATTCAAACCTATAACCAAATAAGAAAGTTCATTTGGGGGAGCTTTAACGTCCGATGTGAGTTTTCAGAGTAAAAGTATAAAATGCACAATACATACATACATACATACATACATATATATATATATATATATTTATGTTCTTGTCCTCCATTTTTTCTCACGTGAGCTCTTTTAAATAAAAAGCATTCAATTACATTTTAAATTATAAAAATTAATTATGAACACTAACCTATTTCGATACTTTTTTTGCAAGGCTCAAGTTTAGTCTATATCTCGTGATATAGCCCTTGTTACAGTACATGGAGCCAAGCCACGTTGTAGGAATCTTTAAATGACCCGTAATTTAGAAGGCCGAAGAACTTAAATATGCTCGTTTTATTTAGTCCAGTTGGACTCTTGACTCACTCAGGAGGTCTTGAGTCGACGAGGAATTAGAAAAAAATGAGTGTGGAGGAAACTAGATAAAAATAGAACTAAAAACCCAATTAAAATACCTTAACTCAACGTATAGGAAAATGCTCTCCAATCAGCCCACTTGGATTGCTTAGCCAACTGCACCAATTGTAATGACCGAGAAAATCCTAAAATTAAATCGTGTAATTTACATATTTCGATCAAAGACTTTTTGAATTGTGACCGAAGGATTTATAGAATTAATATAATATTTCAAAAATTTATGGTAAATTTTAAAATTAAAGTTATTCACTTTTTGTTATTATTAATTCGGTTGATAATTTTCACCACGATTTAAGACGAAAGAAATTTCAATCCATAAATAACTTGAGAATTTTAATTATAAGAATTTTTAAGCGCATTATGAGAAACTCTAACACTCAACAAGTCCTTAATTTTCAATTAGTTAAAAACTGGAGATATGTAAGTAGCATTTTTGGTAGAAAAGTGCTATTGAGCTGAGGAATTAACACTGTTAACGACTATATCATTATCTAGGCAAAATGCAAAAAAAAGTCAAGTTTAGATTTTAATTAGTCTAGAAATAATTTTAAAACTTAAAATGATCTAATTTTACTACGCGATTAAGAATTAATATCGGTGCCGATTTATTCAGAGATTTGTATTGAACTATAAGTAAGCAGTGATAAAGGACCTGTCGGAAACTAAAATTCATGTTAGCTAAGTTAGTCACCCCAATCAGTATAAGTTATATCTGTTTAGAGGGAATTTTTAAGGATACGCTCGAGTACAGGGCTTAACACGATTTATAATAAGATTTGATGAGTGTCTTTTTATTCATCGTGAGATGCCATTTTCACATCCCCTCTCTTAAGTGTGGCGCCAACCATTGGCTTCCCTTAATCCAAAGTTTAGTTCAATAAAGCTTAATGAAAAGCTTAATTAAAACAAGATTAAGAGTTAAGTCCAATTAGCAATTTGTCTATAAAAGAAGCCACCAGTTCCAAGTTGGCATTTTTTTCATTTCTTTCTCTCATTTTCTCTATCCCAAATCCAGTTCCTCCATGGCCATTCGCTCAAAACTTTCTTCCTTTTCCTATACCCAAACCCACTGGCTAAAAAAAATTCTAAGATGGAGGACTAGCTAAAGCCATCAAGGATTTGATCTTCCAAGGTATTTTCTTAATCTTGCTTCCACTATTTGAAGCTTGAATAAAGTTTATGGTTTTCTTTAGTTTAGTTTATGGTCAGGTGAAGAAATGGCATGTAATAAGTTCTTGTGGACGTTATGTGATGTTTAGTTTTATGAGTATTGGGTATGTTTTAGATTAGTTTTGGAATGATTTATGCTTAATGAAAATTTTCCGGCTTACTTTGAACTCAAAGACAGACTGATTTTGAACTTTTCCCCAACACAAAACTTTTAGATTTCAATGGTTTAAACAAATCTTCATGACTAAGAAAAGACGCAATTTCAACTCTAGGATGGGTTTTTGAGCCCTTTCTAAAACTGCCCAGCCAATGGAAAAAAATTGCACAAGCTGCCCATTGTAGGGTCAGTCGTTGTTTTGGTCGATTTCGGCTAGTTAAGGTCTGAATCACAATTTTCCCAATACATTAAATTTTTAGATTTCGATAAGACGAACAACTTTTGTGAAGAAAACTTTTTCAAATTCTACCTCTAATAAACTACCCAAAAACTGTCAAATGAACACAACCATAGTTTTAATACATTTGGGCCATTTTGAGGCCGAATAGTAATTTTTACGAAACAAAAAGTTTTGGATCTCTACATAACGAAGAACTTTCATGAAGAAAAAAAATTTAAGACTCTGCTTCTATAATATAGTTACCAGTAAAAGCAGTTTTTATTTTTATTGAAAACGACATTCAAAAAGTCCGAATTATAATTTTTGTAAAACATGAAAATTTTAAATTTCAATGAAATGGAGAACTTTCATGAAGAAAATTTTGTAAGAATCTATCTCTAAATTAGACTTTAAATCGGATTAATAAAAACAGTCAAAACCTTTTAGAATAGAGTTAAACAATAAAGCTTGTAAAAATCACTGAAAATAGACATACTAAAGACAAAAAACAGAATTTTTATAAACACAAAAGTTTTATACCTCATCAAAATAAGAAACTTTCGTGAAAAAAATTATAAAAGAAAATTATCTTTAACATATAGTTATACAGTAACTTTTAAAACTAATCAAAAAATGCCTCTTGGTATTAGTTTTTCAAACAAACACCCATTTAGCAGTAAAATTCCGTTTTATGACCAACAAAGAAATTGTAGCACTTGAAAAATTATACAAGTCTAAAGTTTACTGTCTTACTGAATTCGAACACTGTTTTAAATACGATTTCAATGAATCTTTAGCTATATGAATATGATTTTTCCTATAAAACTTAGCAGTTTTCAAATGAACTTTTGAATGGGATTTATAAATGCCCAATACACTAGGCCCTTAGCATTATGGCGCTAGACATGGGCCCTACATCCATGCTAGTTCAAGAACCCTCTCGAGTCAAAGTTCCGACAAGTTAGTATATGAAATGCCTTAAGAATGCTTTTAGGCTTAATGGGCCTTAACACAATTATAAGCCCAATAAGTGTAATAAGGAAATTGTTATTTAGGACTTAGTTTATAGATCATAAAGTTAATTAATTATTAAATTAATTTGAAATTTTTTAGATTTAGTTTATGAAAGGATAATTAATTAATTAATAAATCAATTAATTATCAATCTTAGCATAAATTAATAAAGGCAATTAAGAAAAAAAATTATGAGGATTTAATCAATTAATCATTGTGAAAGAAATGATAATTTTTATGACCTGATAAAGGAAAATACGTTCTAAGAAAGGATTAAAATCCTTTTCGACTATGCTAAAATTAAAAAAAATATATATATACAATAAGTTATTCTTACACTCCCAAGGGGTATTTCTATACAGAATATCCGTAGTAAATAAGAAATCTTGGCAAGTAAAGTACCCTACTTCCAAAACATAGGTAACGAGGAATCTTGCCTATAGTATGAATAGTTTTTAAATAAAATGTTTACATATTTATAAAAATTATAAATGCATATTTATGCTTTATGTTATAGTAGACGATGTCATGTCATACTGAATACTCAATAATAAGACCAATGAAACCTATAAGAACAAATTAAGTTTGAGTGTCGTACTAATTTCTCAACCTATAGGGAGGCTTATGTTTCAGTATAAAATTAAATCATGTTGTAGTCGGGGACCTTACAAATTCTAACTTCCTGATGATTGCGCATCGATATGAACACTCAGCCCTACAAGTTTAAGAAGACATGATCATAAATAAGCATAACCAGCACATGTATAATTTATTATATGTACTCTCAATTGTTTTGCGAGACATAGTTCCTGCTTGCTGAGCTAAAGCTCATCCAAGAATGTTTATACTGTAGGTAAACAACCTGCCAGTAACATTTGATGGATAGTGGCACAGTGACGGACGATTAGTATGGAGATTGAGAAATGGATATCGCTCGCATTTAATTTTACAAATAATTTTTATTAATTATGACTTTTAAATTATACGTAAGTAGTATGACTTAAGAAATATGATGTATATTCGATAGTCATGCTCATTTAGTACATACAGTTGGGCCCATGGTTTAAGAGAAGATAAAAATGATGATAAAAAGTACATAAATGAGCATAAATAGAATCATGCATTGTGATATTGATTGCATTCTTTTTAAGAGAGGTTATATGAGACACATTTTATGAAAAACGTTTTATGATATATGTTTTACGTGACATGTTCATGAGAGAAGTTTTATAAGAAATGTTTTTATGCTTTGTGAGAAATATTTGAACTTACTGGGCGAAAGCCCAGCTTAAGTTTCTTCATGATATATGTAGCTCTAAAAGAGACCAATATAATTAGTTGATGAGTTGGGTGTGGTGGTGAAATAGATGTGATAATTAGGCTATAAGCACTACTACATTCAGGGTCCACTTTTAAAGGATTTTTATTTTATAGTATGTGACGGTCTGGTAATAAACTAGTATCATCAGTATATGAAAGTGCTTTTATGATTATAAATATGAAAAAGTTCTAAAAATATTTTCAAGTATTTGATTTAGCAAATGTTTGAGTATATTTTTTGGTGTTTGTTAAATTATAAAAGTACATTTTAAAAAAATTTAGTCCATGATTTTTTTCTTACTAGTAAATAAAATTAAGGAATCAAAAACAAGTTAGTTAAGTAACGACTTGAAAAAAAGTCAGGTCGTTACACGGGGTCACTTGGGGATAGCTCTACCTAGGTAGGCCCCCCATCATTACTTGCCGAAACGTCTATTCTAACCTCTTCCAACATCGGAACCATCTCTTGTGGGCTCATTGATCTCTGTCACCCGAAGCAGTGCATTAACACTTGACAAGTAGACCACTTGGACGAAGAAGAAATGACCATGAGGCCTACACCCTCTACGTCAGTAAGCCTTCTGCAAAAAGATCCTTTAACACCTGCTACAAAAATATTTATAAAGTAACTTAAAATATGGACAAAACACTTCTCCAAAATCTTATGAGATTTCTAGGATAAGACTTGAAAAATTGTATAACTCATGGGTTTTTGTTTTTTAGCCATTATATTTTTATCAAAAATATTTGTCATCTATTTTTCATATATATTTTGTTGTGATTTTGATTAGATCTAATAATAAAAAAGGTATATTGTTGAAACGAGGCTCTATCATAAAAAGACCTAACATCTTATCTTAAAAAAAAAAAAAGAGGAAAGACAATCTGTTGTTGATTATAATGAATTTGTTTTTTAAAAATTACTTTTTTCTTGAGAAAAAAATTTTAAAAATATTTTCACATTTTAAAAATAAAAAACTCAAGAATTTTTTGAAATGTGATGTTTTATTCTTTTTTTTTAATTTTTATATCTACAAAATATTTTTCATATATTTAATGATAGTTTTGTCTTTTCATTAAATTTTATCTATCCATAGAGCCTACATGAGATGAAATTGAAATAATTTTTTAGTTTAAAAAATATATTTGTAATTTTTAAAACTGAAATGACAAATTTAAAAATAATTAAAACTAAGAGTTTTAATTATATAAAATTAATCAAATAAGATTGATAAAAGAAATAAAATTCTAAAAATATATTCAAGACACGGGAAAAAACAACACCTCCTTATTCTCAAATAATTAAACTTCAGCCTTCGTTCAACTTGCAATTTTATTTCTTATTTTTTAAAGCCCTAAGAGCTCATCAGTGACCCCCAGTCCTTACCCCCAGCCGTCGACCCGCCCTCTCCTGTGCGATCCATTCCCCGAGCAGAGCAGAGCGTTTGTGCCGTCGCCAAAGAAAGCCCCTCCCTCTCCGCCCTCTTCCCGAGGCGATTTCAAGCTCCAACTGTAAGCAAAGCTCCTTCTCCATGCTTGATATTCTGTTTGTGTTTTTGTGTGTGTGTGTGTGTGTGTGTGTTTTTTTTGTAATTTTTGTCCGAAGTTGGGATTTTGTGGTGGAAAAACCAAGTCTTTTTCTTGTGAAGGAACATTTCTGTTATAATCCGTTCATTATCCTTTTGCTGCTGCTCTATGATAGGAGGATGGGATTTCATTCATAGATTTACAATCTCAAAATTTCTTCTTTTGTTTGGAATGTAAATCTTAGCTCACTGGTTAACAATAGTTATTCTAGAGTTTCCCTATTTGGGTTATTATTATGTGGTTATTATAATTGCGTAATTGATTAGCCTTGTGAAGATGAGACTGAAACATTGACGAGTGGGAACAATGGAGTAGAGACAATAAGCGGGCCTAGTGGTGGAAAAGTAAAAATAGTACAGTGACAAGTAGAAGGAGATTTTCGATTACATTTACATCCGAGCGCGCTGTTGTTGAGCATATGAATTGAAAGGGCATTAAGTTGTGTTTGTCATTTTGTTTTAAGTTGAAGTTGGCTTTATGTATTATTGGGAAGTTTAATTTATGTAGAAGGTAGTTTATGGAATTCGGTTTATTGTACAACTTGTTGATATTTGATTGATGTTTTTGGAATTTGTTTGATTGTTAAAAGTTGCTATCTTGAGTTTTGGTCAATATTGGTGAAAATTTCTATTTTGATTAGTTTGCGTGTTTTGCTATTTGTGATTTTTTGTTGATTATTCAACTCTTTTTGGCAGATTTGATTAGTTTGATATTTGCCGTAAATTTGGTTGTGTAATTGTTAGAAGCTCATATTTGTGAGATATGTGAAATTAGTTTGATATTTGTTGGAAATTGGTATGATTTTGGTGTTGTAAATTGTTTATTATATTTGTATATGTACATATCACAATTGCAAGCAATATGGCCATAACATTCAATTATGTAATTTTAGACTGTACTTTTTATCTTCATATTATGACTTTTTTTTTTCCCTTTGGCTAGAATCTTTATATTGTGACTTACTTTGGAGTATGTAATTTTTGTCCTTATATTATAACTTATTTTGGTCTATATTACTATTACGTTCATGTTGTGACTTGGTTTGCACTATATAATAGCTCTAGATATGCTTTGGGTTAGATATGCTTTTATTTAGTATGTAGCTTTAGCGAATGGAGAACATCTCTATCAAAATTAAATTGTCTAACAATATTACCACTGTAAAAAAACTTTTGAAAGAAATAAAAGGAACAAGAAAAAACATTTTTTTTTCGATTAGGGTGAAAATTATGGTTACAAGTATCTAAAAATGAAGCTCATATTTTGGTGCTAAATGAGGGTAAGTACATTTTTTATAACTACATATAGCTGGAAACATTTTCTGATGTAGGGAGGGGCGTTTTGGGCATTTTAAAGTATTTAACAATCAAACTAGGTTTTCCATCACGGTCAACTAATGGAGGAGGTGTCTCTAAAATTTTTTAAAAGTAAAGGGATGTTGATGTAATTTACTTTGGTCAAGGGAGTGAATCCGTCATTTTTGGCAAAACACATGGGGCATAAGCGTAAAAAGCCCTTCATTCGGGGCATAAAGCCTCGATCCGCCTTGACTCTTATGCCTCTTCTTGATCAGACAAAACACCTCAATTCCCGATTCTACCTTTTAAAACTCTGACATTATCTTGGGCATTCCTTTTTTCATCTTTTCTTTCATTTGATCAATAGCCCTTGTGTTTGTGTTTATTATTCTGTTCATTAATTTCAGGTTTGCTCAAATGGAAGATGCCCAAGAAATAGATAACAAATCGCCTGAAGCAATTGCAGAGAAAGCAACTCAAAAAAAGCAGGAATCTCGAGATGAAATGCTTTCAAGGCATAGGTATTTAATTATTGTTTTTCTGTTTTAGTTTTATTCATGTGTTTGGCTGATGCATATGTTTTAGAGTGAAACAACCATGTATTTGTGGCTGCCTGGTGAAACTAAGCCTTTGTGCGGCTTTCCAACCGTCCACAGTAAAAAGCACTTTGCAGCTACAAAGTGAAGTAAAAGGCAGTTATAGTGTAAAGCTCCTAGCAGCTACGATGTTTTAAACTAATATTGGTTCCAACCAACGGTCCCAACTGCTCTCCCAAACAAGAGCTAAGATTAGTTGCATTGTTGAATATACACGTCACTTTGGTAATTCAATGGGATAGACATTCTATGTTTGATAATTTTTCAAACCCTAGCTAAGCTGATCTTAATTGGATATATGAACGCGAATTCCTCTTTCGTAATGATTTGTTGCTTATTGGTTGATGTGTTGACTTTGTCACTTAATAATAACAGCATTGTCTTCTTCAAATTCTTGAAAAATTCAACCTTTTCCTTTTAGAAGCTCCAAAGCTTAAAATTTATAACTAAAAGTAGATATACCATTTAAGATAGCAGTATGCCTTGTACAAAACAGAAGATCATTATTAAATATTCTACTTTTACACTTTTTTATGCCTAGTATAGCGATTGCTTTGGCATTTGCATTAGAGATGGTCTAACACTGTTTTAGTAAGCGAAATAGAGTCAGTTTTTGTTTATTAGTATTTGTCCGGGTAGTAAACTCTGTTTGTTTCCCTTGTGGCTTGTGGGTTTATGAACCACTTCTGCATAGTCGAATTTGCTGACTGAAACATGCATTTGAAAATGCAAACGAGGTTTTTACTAGGTAGTCGTTTGTGGCTTATTTGTGATGTATTTTGTGCAATTATCTAAGGACACTGTGTATCGCAGAAAACAAATATCAGAATTGCAGAACAAGGAAATTGAACTGAAAAAGGCTGCTGCTAAGGGTAGCAAAGCAGAGCAGAAAGCTAAGAAAAAACAGGTGGAGGAGGAGATCTCCAAACTTTCTGCTAAGCTTAAAGAAAAACATGCAGAAGAACTTGCTTCGTTAGGCTACAACGCTAAAAACGGGAACGAGAAAAACAATCTTGACAATTTAGTGAAGGCCATAGCGGGAGTTTCTGTAACCAACCAACCTGATCAGCCAAAGTCCAGCAAGAGTACGAGGAGGCGAGAGAAGAGGGCTCAGCAAGAAGCAGCAAGAGAGCAGAGAATACAAGAAGAACAGAGCAACATTGTAAGTGATCGTGCAATTGAGAACGAGAAACTAGAGAAAAAGCTTGAGCCCCTTGGTTTGTCTATTACTGAGATAAAGCCAGACGGGCATTGTCTCTACCGAGCTGTTGAAGATCAACTTGCCATCCTCTCGGGAGGTTCGTCGCCTTACAGTTACCAAGAGCTTCGAGGAATGGTGGCCGCTTATATGAGGAAACACACATCTGATTTTCTCCCGTTCTTCCTTTCGGAAAATGCAGTAGAAGACGGATCTAAGGATTCTCTGGCAGAAATATTTGAGAGTTACTGTAAAGAAGTTGAGTCAACGGCTGCCTGGGGAGGTCAGCTAGAGCTCGACGCGTTGACACACTGCCTCAGGAAGCATATCATGATATTCTCCGGCTCCTTTCCCGATGTGGAGATGGGGAAGGAGTACAAATCCAATGGCGATACTGGTCCTTCGGATTCCACTATTAGGCTGTCGTACCATAGGCATGCATTTGGGCTTGGTGAGCACTACAACTCTGTGGTACCAATATGAGCAAATAGTTATGTTTACGTCATTTGTGGAATAGTGTACTTTTACTTGAACAATTTTGTGAGAACGGGTATATTTTAAGGCCAATCTTGTTATTGAATCTACAATGGTGATAACAGTGGTCCATAGCTTTTGATTTTCCTATATTGGATTAAGTTGTTGTGGATCATTTAAAGGGCGTTTGACAAGTTGATTGACGACAAGTTGATTGGAACCAATTGATTTTAACCATCTATAATGTAAAGCTTTTAGCAGCTACAGTAAAAAGTAAAAGAATGTAACTCTCAAACGCTGTAGTGTTTAAACCTAAAATTTTAATTTTAACTGGTTTGTTAAACGCCCTAAGTTTCTTTCCTTTTTTTTTTCAATTTTTTTAAGAGTGCTTTTATGTTATTATGCTGCAAATAGGACCCCATATGTGGGCTTTTCCGTAGGGCAACAAGCAAATGAAAGCGGTTAGAAAACACCAGATGAGAAACGGACTTCATAAATCATACTCACTGTTTTCTCAGGCTAAATGCAACGACATTAAAATTGCTTCATCCAGAAAGTTGGCCTAGAAAAACATTGTCGTTAGTTGATAACCCTCTTACCCTTCCTAATATGTTGCTAATTATTTACCAAGATTATCTATTTGACTGTTCAGTCTGAATTTGCTGGACAAATTTGCTCCTTTCCTGTAACGCAACACAAAGGAAGTTGAATGTGGAATCATTTATGAACCAACCGCAGGGTAATGAGATCTACGATAAATCCAACTTGAGAGACCTCTCATCTCATGTGTTTGGTTTTATAAATCTATCCCTTGTGAACTCACTTTTTTAGTCTTGGTTCATCATCTTAAATTTATGTTATTCTTAAGCTAATTATTTTGAGGGCAGAAATCTTATATTATCTGAGAAATGATTTAAATCTTTATGTATATAATAAAGGGGCATTCTATACTTGAAACTACAATAGAATTTTGTTAGATACCAAAATTTTCGTATAGAACAATTATAAGATAATTAGTAGGTTCTTAAGACCTTAGATTCCGTCCCTTTACAAGCCGGTTCTATAAGGGCAAGTTCTACTCAGTGAATTTGTAACAAATTTTTAAGCCGTTGACACCAATGCCTGACATATTCTACACACTTCACTGCAGTTGTTAACTAAGAATATGAGCTCTAATTTTTGCAACTCATAATCAATCACTTTTAGTCTCTGTGAGCTATGAACTTACACAGGCTATTAAACACTATCTTCTAGATACTACACGTGACTGAACTTTATTTTTGCTAATGGGCACGTGACTGAACTTTATTTTTGCTAATGGGCACGTGACTGAACTTATTAGTATCGGCATTAACGTGGCACAGAGAGAAGCTTCCAAAAGAGAACAATTCCAAGAGGTGACAAATATAACATCATGAACGTTTACATATACTCTCATATGTCATTGTGATTCACATGGCCGTTCCCATAGTGTGTGTGTTGTGTAATTAACTTTCCCTGTTTTTGGTTATTTTTTTTTAGTCGGTATGTAACTTTAACCGATTAATAGTAAACCAAACAATTAGTGGTGGCAATAATCAAGGCATCTATTGCTATGTATATCTTTTCCCCGTGTCTTTGTCATGCTAGCAGCAGGGACTGTCACGCACTATTTATATTCTACTTCTAGACTCATCATCAACCGAAGTCAACTTTATATATATTTATATACATATATATGTAAATATATAGTATATAAAATGTTGACATTCCTTAGTAATTGCTTTAATAGCATATCTTATAGTTCTTGTTCCACAAATGCCACAAAATAACATAATCCAAACATTCTTCTCTAGATCAAACTCTGAATTTCAACAAACCTAACAAAAGCTACCTCAATCAATTTCATAGGAAAAGAAAATAGAAAAAAAAAAACCTAGCTCAATCAAACGTCAAAAGTCAAGTGACTCTTGCTACGTAAAATATGATATATAGATGGATAGAAAAAAAAGCATTGTAGATGCATAATTCCCTTGATTCAAATGGATAAGTAAAAGACTAGGTTAAAAAAATTGTTTGCCCTTGTAACATGAGTCTCTCTCTCTCTCTCTCTCTCTCTATATATATATATATATATATATGTGTGTGTGTGTGTGTGTAGATATATATACACACATTCTTTCAAAGTACTGCATCATATATATTATTCCTTTATATGTAAGGGAATATTTTCATTAGATTATGATAACATGAGGTGACACATAAGGTGATGGTGTGGAAAACTTAACAACCCCATGTTTTATTTTATTATTTTTTTTTAATTTTGAAATTCCCATGTTTTAATTTTGCCTGTCAACTATACACAAATTCGGTAAAACTTGTTAAAGAAATTTTCTAAAAGGATTAATATTAATCAGTAATCAACATTTCTTCCATGATGCTGAGAAAGGTTTAAAGGAAGTCTATTGATACCACCTTTTGTCATTGTTGACCGTGGCATCTAACTAAATAAATACTCTTTTGGTTTTTAATCTTTTGTTTTCTTTTTCAATTCTTTTGAGGATTTCATTCTTTGTATAGCGCTTCTAACAACACACATTGATAGATCATTTATTATTGCATGGATTAAATCTTCCTCTCATGCCTTCAAAAAAAAGGATCTTCATAAATTAATAGAAAATAAATATCAGTTTCTTTGTTAAAACTTAAATCCTTGAGCGGGTGTTTACTTGGTTCGAATTGTCAGATATAGTAGCAATTTAAATTCTATGAGGGAGTACAAAAATGATTTGAACTGGAATTTTTCTAATTCAAACCAGAATGGTGTTTGAAAAGTGTGGTTAAAATAAAAAAATTTGAATTGAAAATTATAACATGTGAAATTTTACACTTTAGCTCCTATTTTATAATCACTGTAGCATATAAAAGATTTACATCATAACAACTAAAAATTTTGGTTAAAATTAGTTTTGACAAACACCGTGCAAGCTATTAAATGTCTTATTGAAAAAAAAAAAAAAAAAAAGCTAGTTGGGTTTCTATCAATCCCATGCTTTTGCTTTTACATAAACTGATGGCGGGATACCGAATTTAGCAACATACATCAATTTACATTACATTTATAAAGGTGAAAAAAAAATCTAAAAGAAAAGAGAGGGAGAAAAGAAAAAGCTAGCCAGATTTTGATTCGAAGTTATGGTTCTTTTGGCATAATTAAAAAGTGAATGATGCCTGATTAATACAGTATTACAAGTCCTATTGATCATAACCACACGTTGAAAAATTGATAGTAATGGTGAATATTTGTAGCCTTTTCAAATGGCTAACTAAATGCATTGTTTGTGTATTCTTTTCTTAATATCTGAAGAATAATTTAATGGCAACCCACTGGCGCCCATTTTTTTTAGCAGATCCGCAAGATTTTTTTTTTCTTGTACGGTCAAGAGCACAAAAAAATAATAATAAAATCATCTTTTTGCATGAATATTTCCCTTTTTCATAACTCTAGGTATTTTATCTTGTCCTTCTATGTAACGTCTCATCTTTTCAAGTCGATACTTAACTTGCTTAAATATCATTTGATCTTACTTACTTGGTAAGAAAATATTGAGCAATTTTTTCTTTAAACATTCTTAAAAGCTGTTGCAACTTCCACTAAAACCGAAGTTGAAACATCGTTCAACACTCAACTTTAAAATTATATAAAATATTTGAAAAACTTATTAAGAAATATTTACTTTTATAAAACCTTTTAAACTTCTTTTAAAATCTGTTAAAACATCCATTGCAACATAAATTGAAGCATGTTTTTTGTAATTACATCTTTTAAAATGTTTTTTGTAAAACTTTAAAAACATTTTCTTAAACATTAACTTTTTTAAAACTTGAAAAACACTATATCAAATAGTGGTACACTCTTTTCTTTCACCAGCAGAAGACACCTTTAGTGGTATCCATACCTAATCTTCATGTCTGTCTTCTGCAGCACAGAGCTCTTCAACCAGTCATACTAGTCTCTCCTAAGATTACCTACAACATGGAGAAACTTATAATGAGCTTTCACTCAGTAAGTTCAAACATAATTTTACAAATATTTAAATCATTCGTAAAACTTTTCTCTTTAAACCTTTCTCATAAAAATTCTTTCATAAACATCGTTAATATATCTTTCTTATAAAACATTTCATATAAAAGGTTTTTTGTAAAACAATTCTCATAAAACTTCTTTCATGAACCTTTTCTTGGAAACATTTTTCATAAAAATGTTTTTTATAGACATATATTGTAAACATATCATAAAAAGAAATGCAGGCAAGGTCTTTATGCATGATTCTATTTATGCTCAATTATAAACTTTCGGTTATGAGCATTCTTCTTATCATTCATGTCTTACTTTAACTTCTTATCATCATTCTTTTTTTATCTTATGAACTTTAGTGTTCATATGAACATCATTAATCATAAGATCATAACATAAGGCTTCCCTTGTGGAAGACTTAAGACCATCAAATACCATGGTTATAACTTTAATTTTACTTATATATTTCATATCAAGGAGGCTGATGTGATACTTACTTACCATTTTTACTTTACCTTCTTATTGACTTTGATGAACACAACAAATGCTAACATACTTTAAGCTATAACTTAGCATTGAAATATTAAACATAGCATATGCAACTACATTGCAAATCATAACTTCAAACTTTAAAATATTATGCATAACACATGCAAACATTCTTTAAACATAACAATTGCAAATACATTGCAAACCTTTACTTGATCTTTAAACCTTGATAGATAACAAATGCAAACATACTTTAAATATAATGGTTGCAAATACGTTGCAAATCTTGACTTGAACTTTAAAACTTTATGCATAACAAATGCAAACACACTTTAAAAACACTTGCATAACAATTGCAAACACATTCACAAACGTATATAAAGCATTTGAAAATTATTTTCTTCATAGAGGTTTGAGACTTACCCGGATAACACTCTAGCATTCCCACTCTATTCCTTCTATTAGTTGGCTTCTATGTCTTGATTAAACGACACCTGACTTATTAGCTAATTTTACTTATTATCAATCTACTAGATTGATAACAGAACTTAAACATTAGCCGTTCATTCCTTTTTTACTTAACTTTGTATCTTATTGGTTTACTTTTCCTTTACTTTATATCCCATTGGTTTACCCTTCCTTTACTTAAGTTTGTAAACCATTGGTTTACCTTTCCATTGTAAACCATCGGTTTACCTTTCTGTAACTTTGTAAACCATCCATTTATGTTTTCTTTGTAAACCCTTGGTTTACCTTTCTTTTATTTAACTTAAACATTCCTTAGTTAAATTTCGCATCTCACTTGACGGTTTTGTTACTTTGTATATTACAGAACATTTTCATCTAAAAGTGTTTGGTAATTCGGAGTGTTTGGCTTTGTTTTAGTCGTTCTCTTAGAAGGACGATTTTACCTTTAACTAGTTTTTTGTCAACTTCGTAACTTTATTATACTTCTTGCTTAGCTTTATCATTTCATTACTTGCATGTTACGAAAAAAATTCTCACTAAGAGGCATTTTTTGAAATCGGGCAATTCGGGTCCGTTTTGGCCATGTTACAAAAAATGACCATTGTGCTCTTGGCAGGTCTTAGAAAACTTTCGAAACCCATTTTAAAACAAAACTTACATTTATTGGCTACATGTAACCTTATAAAAAATGAAACATTGATTTTCTTTTCGTAAAAATCTATTTTATCAAAACTTTATAATTTTGACCCGTAATTTAAAAACCCTGACAATTACACCCTTAACATTTTTCTGTTATTCTTTACTTGATAAAAACTCTTAATCTCTTCAAACTTGAAACATGTGGTAACTCATTGGCCACAATAGTGCTGGAAACTAATTTATCAGTGAAAACCAAGTTTTACACTGTTTTATGGTTTTGACCAAAAACACAAAAATCTTTACATTTTTGCCTTTGAGACCAAAAACAACCATTTCATACTAAAGCATTCAATTTTTCTCAAGGATTAGAACTTCCTTAAACCTCTTGCTTAATCAAAACCATTCCATAACATTTTCTTATTTTACTAAATTTAATACTTAAAATCTTGTAAAATTTATAACTTTCAAACCGTGCAAAATTTTGACAAACTATCTATGCTGCTTAATAGTTTCAATAAGTTTTACAATTTTTATATTTTAACTTTCTAAATTTCTAATATTAAGATGGATTTTTCAGCTATTTTTAATTCTGTTGAGCTTTTACAAAACTTTACAATTTAGTTCTTTTAGAATTTTACAAAACTTTATTCATAAAAGTTGTTTCTCTCACTGTTTTGGGTGATCCTATGCCTTGTTTGGAAAGTAAGTTGGCCTCAAAGGCTCTCAAAATCATCATTCCTTAAAAACTAGTAAAACTTTATATCTAGCAAAGTTTAACAATCTTTCCATTTTTTTGCACAAAACCCTGATTTCTTAACTCTCTATCATCATCATCCTCAACATATACTATGTTAAAATCATGCCATAAAGTCCTTTATACATGCCATAGTCCAAATAGATTACAAACCATAATCTTATCTCATGAAAATATCAAATTTTCAAGACTAGGATCTAGGTTTTTACCAAGAATTCCTCCAAGCTTTTAGTGCTCCACATGTATGTTTGAACTTGATTAGCTTCCTTTGTTATAAACCATGACAAAATTTTATCAAAAACCCATCCATAACTTTGAAGAAAAATCACTAAAGCCCTTAGAAGAAAGTTAGAATTTTACCTCTAAAATTGCAAAACTTTCCACTACAACACTTGAGCTTGCTTTTAGCTTGTTTGAAGGTTTGTATTCATCAAACTTTGAGTGACCATGGAGAGAAAAGGAGAGCAAAGGGAGTTTTTTCTTTTCTTTTCTTTTCTTGACTTTTTTGCATAAAATGATGGAGACCCATTTTTTGGCTCCTTTTGAGTGACTCATTTGGTGCAAATAAGGAGGTTAGGTGGCCTTTTTCTTCACCATTTGTGGAGATAAGATTTTTTTATCCACTTCGGCCCCTTTTTTGTAAAAATTCTTAATCTAGGGGTCGAATTGAAATTTTTAAAACTTGCCCCCACCACTTCCTCAAGAACTGGATCTAAGATAGGAGATGTGACAAAATTTTCACCCTCCAAGTGTTTCTTGGTCAGTCCCATATCAACTTTTTAACAGTCCAAATTTATATCGACAGTTTTTTCCTATACTATCGGTACGTGACTCATACTGCTAGTATTTTTTTTACACTATGTTTCATGGCCCACAAGTTTCCACATCATCCACACAGTATAATTTCTATATTGTTTAGCATTACACAGTCTAATTTCTATACTGTATTACTTTATGTAGTATAATTTTTGTATTGTTTAACTTTATACAATGTAGTTTCTATACTATTTAACTTTATCAGTATAATTTTTATACTGCATAACTTTATCAATGTAATCCTTTCATTGTATTTTTCTCATACTGCATGATTGCATACTATATATTTCTTATACTGCTTTTTGTCTTAACATTTATAGCAACACATTTTGCAACAGTTAAGCTTTCTAGCTTACTTTTCATATCATTCCTTCCTTGATTAAGATTATTGCATGATTTTTAATATTAAAAATCCCATTTTCACTATTATAGATCTTTCATAAAAATCTGATTTAAACAATAATCCTCGTGACACCAAAATTACTCCTTAAATTCTTAATAAATTTTTTAGTATAAAATTTGGCTCACAAAATTTGTACGTAATTTACTTAACATAATGCTTAATTATTGTATAATTAATACACTAGAAATTCTTGAGTATCACAGTCTATTTGCCTTTTTGTTTCTTTTTATGATTTCTTTATTTAATTGAAATGGATTGATGGTAATCTTTTGTTATGAGAGAGAAGAGAGTGATATATCCAATTCGATAAACTCAAAACCAATATATGTTCCAAAGTACATGTCATGAACCCAAACCCAGGTGGTGACGTGGCGGTCTAATTAAATTAATTTATTAATATTAACTAAACTCGCATATTAACTATTAGGTTATTTATAAGAAAACATGGTAAACATGGTAAATTTAAAACTTTTAGATAAATGCCGTATATCAAGCCTAATAGGTAATGCCATGAATCACCTCTAAATTAAACTAAATTATGATATAAAATCAGTGAGAGCAAGTAGGGGTGCACACACATAATATCGACATAAAATAAAATACAAACCATAGTCCAAATGATATTTACATACCATATGCCCGAATTAATGGACAGATAGCTAAGTTTAAGCTCCCACAGTCCACTCTTGTAATCAACCGCATCCTAATCGATGGTGTACTACAAACCACCTGGAAGGGGGGGAAATTTAAAAACAATAAAATTGTGAGCGAAAGGCTTAGTAGGACCTAGTCTTTGAAAACATCACCTTAAGTAGATAAAATCTCATTAATTCAAAATGAAATATAAAAATAATAGTAAGTAAGGCCAACTATTCATATACTTACCATTTCGGTTACCATTCCGGTCTAAAAATCATATGTTATCATGTTTATCATTAATTTCTATGCAAAGTCAATAAGATCACCACCGTAGTGGCCTAGCAGGGTTTCGGGACCTACCCTTAAGGTCACTCTTTGCACGACCCGATCTCTGAATATGGCATCATGCCCTAGCATATCATTTCGAATGGTGTTTCCGACTCATTCCGTACTATGTTATTATTTGAGTCTCATATTATTGAGTGTTCTCATTTACATTCATTATTTTATTCACTATGATCATTTCATTATAATCATTTCATTAGTCCACAGTTACTGAAAATAACTCAATAAATATATCATAATCATACCTAGAAAACATTTTCAGGAAATAACATTGTGACCAAAACTCTTTAAAAATCATAGCTACCAAGGAAAAAAAGGTCTAGGTTCCTACCTTGTTGCTTAACACAATACCAAATATGCCGCAGTCTCGGCCTACTATACATCAGATCCTCGAAACGGCGAACAACCTCGAGCTTGATCTTTGAGCTGATTTGAGCTGACTTGAACCTCGTTTCTTGGCCCTGGATTAGTTGGAAAAAATTAGAGAAAGAGAGAGAGAGAAAGGAGAGTGCCAAGAGAGAAGGAAAAGGGAGACGAAAAAAAAGGAAGGGAGAGAGAATGAGGGAGAGTGAAAGTAAAAGGAAGAGTATAAATAAACAGAAAATAGTGTGGTTAAAAATCATGTCCAGCACATGGTTTTCAAGAGGGGATTCACTGGGAATTTTAGAAATTGTTTTGTTCTAAAAATTCATTTTTGGTGATTTTAACAAACCTTATAAATTAAAATAACTAACAAAATAATGGAAAATGAGGTTAATTAGAAAAATACCACAAAATGATTAGACTAAGTTCAAATTGCAATGAAGGCACACTAATTCACCATTTTTTTCATATTAATCATTCTTAATTAATCTTTGCACGTTACAGTACATGGATAGAGGTTCTATCTGTGATTGTGAAAGCAAAGACACAAAAATTTTTGTTATTATTTTTGAACGACTATAATTAAAATTTCACCACATCAACATTCTGTTTTCAAGTAGCACTTTAGCTTTTATTATTTTCCTTGTTTTGGCCCAATAAATATTTTGTCAAAAGAAAGGATCAGTTTTGACTTTAATTATAGAACCTTAACGAAGATATTTTGCAGATAATGACACCCAATTTGTAACCAAAAACTGAAAAAATAGGGTTTTTATTTATTTATTTATTTATTGCATTAAAAATGACCTCACGTGTAAATCAGAATAAGAATATTGTTCCTCTTTTCACTTGACTATGTCAAGCATGTGAGACTAAGTTTAAGTGAAAAATTCAAATTTCAACTACACTCCTATGATTTTTCAGCAGGACTGTTCATTCACATTAACATGCCGTAACATAACATTCACTCAGGTGTATGTAATAGGTATTTGTTCTATATTATAATGACTTTTAGAATGTGAAACAACAAGGAAATTTATTTATCAGACTATAGTTGTTATATCTTTCAAAGTTATTATTTCAAAGCAATTATATATGTATTCAGTACTTATAAGGTCGAGTAAGTAGCAAGAGAGTTGAGTGGTCATCTTCTACCTTGGTCAATAGATGTTAAGCTATGTTGGGGTCAAAGTTTTCAACGTTTTATAACGAATGCTATAGATGTATCTTGTACAACTATATGCACTTTTATGTTCAAATTGTTCTATAAAATACTGTTGTTAAAGATGTGATTAGAAAGATGTGATTAGAAACAAACTAATATGCTTTGCGTGCAAGTTACAGATCATGATCATCCATGACTTAACATCCTATATATGTTCTAACCTTCTTTGTTAAGCTAATATATTAAACACAGTTTGTGTTGAAAAGTTGATCTTATGACAAACAACGAGATTGCTCACTATTGGACTATAACTCTCAAAAGAAATTCTTAATTTTTAAGTCAGCAAAAATGTGCAAATATCTAAAATTCCTTTCTATTCATAGGCATTAGAGTCATAATTGAAAATTATTCATATTTCTAACTGCTTAATCCCAATCGTTCATCTATTTTGTACACATGTCTCCATTCTAGACTAATGTCTTTATAGGCCGTTTAGTATATAGATTCAAAAACATTTAAAGCAGTTCAAACCATGGTGGCTGTTGAAAGTAGCGTTTAGTGGAATAATAATTGAAGCTAGTTCAAATTATAGAGGTAGTCTTAAACCTGCCAAAACCTCCAAAATTCAAACTTTATGTCCCCCTTAAGTTCACATAATTTGAGTCATTTTTTACATTAAAAACTATTCTTATTCACGTTTTCCTTTCATTATAAATTATAATTTTTGAAATACCAGTTCTCCTTTTAAGCTTGATGTGATGATTTATTCTCGTTTTAAACCTTCATGTTCTAAACGTCAATTCAAAATCATCGTTTAAACTACATAGTTTAGAACACAAAGTTCAAACCATAAAGTTGTAAATCACACAATTCTGAACCTGAACACCAAATAGACCCTTAGTTAGTTTGCCTTTGCTTTCACGTTCTTCTTTTCAAATCTAGGTTATCGACCTGCTCTACATAGAACTTAGTTCTCCTTCTTTTCTTTGTCTTTTAGTTGTGCGGCATCGTTTTGGTCCTTTTTTTATTACTCTATAAAACGCTTAGTCTTGGCACATTGTTTCAAATTATTTGTCGCTTTAGTTATAAAAGCCATTCCCACAAAAAAGAATAAAACAATAAAGGCCAAATAATTGAGACAAAATAACTTTTGGAAGCAAAAACGAACGTAATTTTTTTTTAAGTTGTAGAGCCTAATTATTGCTACGACGATTATTGTTTTATGTAGAGGAAAAAGCACGATAATCGACCTTGGGGGCTGAAAGCTGGGGGCGGGAAGAACCTAAGTTTTGCTTCATTAAGGACAATTTATAGATTTTCACACTTATGAAAATTCAATTGTCCTAGTGTTCCCATTTTTGGGTTATCAAAGAGGTTAAAGAAAATACATAAAGGTTGAAAGGTGAACAATATTCTCTTATAAAGGAGGACGTAACTCTCATGCTAAAAATGAGTCACTGTTAATTTTTGTGTTTTTTATTTACTTATTTTTGTCTATCATATTTTATTGCTTTCGATAATATAAAGTTAATTTCCCCAACAAAAGCACATGATATCTGGAACAAGAGTACGTTGTCGTATACCCACACAAAGCAAACACAGAAACATATGTCTCAATATTACCGAACAATTAAATCGTGATATAATATATTCATCATAAACATGTGGTTTGTATGAAAACAAAGAACTATATAATTTTGCCAAAAAATGCAGGCCGGACATACTCGTGTTACACATAAATAATTAAAAGTACCACAACTTGTAAATATTATTCACGATTCATGCAGATATATTAAAGCGAACGAGTTATGTAGCTATAGGCCGATCGGTCATTGTCAAAGAATCATATTTAAATAAATCTCTCTAATTTCGTAATCCATATTATTAATCTACATATTCTTTCGAATATTTAAGAATATTATTGCTTTTCTCGAGTTTTTATTCTATATCTGAAAGACTATATAGTAGTACTGCAACACTTGGCCCTAAGCAGTGCTACGCGGAAACAAAGTCATAACAGCTTTAGCCCTTATAAATTCTCAAGTTTGAACCTCAAATTTCTTCAACCAAAAAAATCCAGCTTCAAATTCATTTCAAAACCCTAGCCACAGAATCACTTTCTTCTTGGCTCAAATTATACTGTCAATTGTAGTTAATTAAGCAAATTTATAATAATAATTATATATATGGATCACATAGCGACCATGGTGGACAGAAGGCCATTGGTGATGTTCAGCAAGAGCAGCTGCGCCATGTGCTACTCCGTGAAGACACTGATGCGCCAATTTGGGGCGAACCTCACGGTTTACGAGCTCGATCAGCTTGGCCACAGCGGCCGCCAGATCGAGGCGGCACTCACGCAGATGGGGTGCCGGCTGGGGGTCCCCGCGGTGTACATAGGCCAACAGTTCGTTGGAGGTGCTGACGCCGTCATGAGCCTCCATCTCCAGGGCAGGCTTGTCCCAATGCTCATGGCTGCCGGAGCTATTTTCATATGACATGATGAAAACCGCGGTTATTAATATAATGATAATAATTAGTAATTTAGTTTAATCATGCCATGCATGTTTATATTATGTACGTCTCTTCTAAACGCTGCCAGTTTATTATAGACAGGAATAAGAGGTTTTGTTTTCTGTACTTGAGATGTATAGTTGCCATTATGTGGTTTGTAATATAATATTAGTGGATTTTAATATATGGTACTTTTCGGCCTTGTTTTATACGTATACAATGCATGACATGTAATTGTACTTGTACATATGTGTAACGTTAAGACTATATATGCAAATCTGATAGCTAATAACGGCAATATTATTAAAATTATATTTTATGTGCATATATATATATATATATATATATAGTATGTATAAAATTTTATTTATATATATTCATCATGATCAAACTTCGCCTCATGCGAGTTTGTTTAGACCTGAATTAAGGGCGAGTCATGTTGCGGCTCAGTAGTTATTTTATTGGGCTCTTTCAGCATTGAAGAGCAAGATTTTGAGTATGAGGTTTTCTGCCTTTGTAGTTGGTGTGAGTGGCTCTCGCCTTTGACTCTTCTATTGGATTGTTAAATGTATATGTACATAGTTTAAATATATATGTGTGTGTGTGTGTGTATTCACCATCGTTCATAATAGGATCTAAAGTGATCATCAATAATTTGAATGATCAGAAGCCATATTTGGAAAATTTATCACTCGCATAATTCATATAGAATAGAAAAGGTAACTTATCTGTCAAAGTACTTTCTACCACCACACTCAAATATAGAACTTGTAGAAATTTACTTAAAGAACTAGTCATATAATTGAATGATAAGCTTACAATATACATACATACATACATACATATGTATATATATATGTAGATAAAGAAATCTAATTACCGTCTTGAAATTTATAGCATGTTAAAGAATGAGGTTAATATTGGAAAGGATTCATTTAGTAGATCTTAAAGTATATTTACATTAACTGAAGAGCTATAAACATTAAAATTAGATGTATGAAATATTTCCCAATTTTTATTTTTATCAACAATAGATATATCCATGAATATCGTAATCATATTATGTCTAGGGGGAGATAATGATGATGTTGCCACTATTATTAATATTATTTATTTTTTTTTTGAAGAAGGGATAAGGCATTATGTCAATATATATATATATATATGTATATATATATATAGCTAGTAAAAGGGGTAATGTCAATATACAATATGCGCAAAGTGCAACTATATGTAGACAAAGACAAAACTATGAAAAACACGTGTAAATGCTCACATCACGCACAGAGACAAAGAAAAACACATGGAATATAGTTAACCACGTGCTCTACAAAAGAAGAAAATAACAGCTCATATGCAAAAGACGATGCCCTCTTTGCTAGCTAGCTTACTATTTTTATTCACTTTTCCTTTTTTTTGGGAATCGTCTGACGCTCAGGAATTTTGCGTGCTTGTGTGATCATCAATCATCATGACGATCAATCCAGATATAAAAAAGCATCTCACTTTGTTAAAATCTCACTACCTACAGAACATCTTTATGTAATAGATATACTGTCTATTCGATTAAGATATATTATTTTATAAATAACGAAGTTTTATCTTTACGAGAATTAAAAAAATTAATTTTTTTATTAGCTAGAAGAAAAGCACAAGCAACACACTAAGAAATATACGTATATGTATTGATACACAACAAAAGTAATACATGCGCGCGCATATATATATATATATATATATATAGGAGACAAAAATGAAAACAAGTTGTGCACAAAGCATGCGTATCCGAGGCACATCTGACTTAAAGGAATCTTTTTTTTTTTTTTGGTTATGCAACGAACCGTCCTTGAATTCTCTGGTTATATTAATATATTCTGCTTGTGACATTCTCATCCACAAAAATTGACATTCTCCCAAAATAAATCGATGGATTCTTGATGGTATTTTCACCTAGTTATCTTTAGATTAATATTGATGGTGAAGTGGATAACTAGCAGCCGGTCAAGTGGCTGATCCATCCCAAGGTATACATCCTCGAATTGCTGGCAACTACTACTCGCTTAATTCTTGATTCTCGATCTTTACTTAAACTATCCACTCTTTATATCTCTCTTGTTAGGAAATTCTCAAAAAATGAAATTAACAGAATTTCGGTGTGAAAACCAGAAAAAGGGTCCCTCGTTCAGTACTTTTATTTACTCTTACAATTTATGGACTTAAAAATGTATGGGAACTTCGATTTGATCTTATCTCAGCTGTTGATCCTCGAGTACTAGCTCACTATTTTAATTCGTTTATGTCCCGTGTTAAATTTATCCTGTAAATTCCTTCTTATTTCGATATATATGTTCATTAGTACTGTGGATGTCTTGGTTTCCTATGATCTTTTGTTCTTCCTATGACTCTGGATTTATTAAGGACTCATCCTTGCTTAACTCGGTAGATTCATTATAATACAAAACGTCATCATTCTATAATGTTCTTAATATTGCTCTTTATCTTGCTTCTTGAAGGTCGTCTTAGGTTATAAAGCTACTTTAATGTCCTGACGAATTATTATCTTATGCACAGGATTATGGGATCAACTTTAAAAGTAGTTTAGGGATCTCAAACTTGTAAAATTCAGTTTTTTTTTAGTTTTCATATATATAAAGAGTTGAGTGATTGCAATTTTCTCTTGTAAACTTCTTTCTTGTTACGATGAATTTTCTACAACGACTGAAAATGAACATAAGTCTCATATATAAATTTTTTGTGTATTCTTTTTGCTTAGTTTCTTCTCACGGTTTTTGTTCTTGGTAGAACTAGAACGTCTATTAAGCTTCAACGATCTAGAAGGAAAGATTAATGAAGCTTATAATAACTTATATAAATTTTTGTGTAGATGCTTTTGGTAAAAGAAAAAAGGTGAAACTTAAGACAAGAAGTAGTTACGAGCTTGTTTAGGGAGATAATTAATTAGAACAAAAGGTTTGAACATAAGAGAATAGCAATTTAAATTTTATGAGAGAAAATATTACAGCAAAGTTGATTTAAACAAAAACTTTCCAGTTCAAACTTTGTTCTCAAAAAAGCTCTATATAAAATATATATTTTGAAAAAGTATCTTTCATTATTTTACGATTGTGTCTATTTATGAAAAAAAAATTCTACTTTAAAGATTAATTGTTTGCGGTTCTTGTTTGTCCTTTTGTATATTATGATTTGATCGTTATTACAAATTTGAAATCTTCTTAATAATGATTTGAAAACATTACAGCAAAGTTGATTTAAACAAAAACTTTCCAGTTCAAACTTTGTTCTCAAAAAAGCTCTATATAAAATATATATTTTGAAAAAGTATCTTTCACTATTTTACGATTGTGTCTATTTATGAAAAAAAAAATTCTACTTTAAAGATTAATTGTTTGCGGTTCTTGTTTGTCCTTTTGTATATCATGATTTGATCGTTATTACGAATTTGAAATCTTCTTAATAATGATTGTTAAAGCAAAATTTCATCCAACAACTAAATCAATGTCCTTGAGGCTTTGTTTTGAGAATTGTATGTGATTCTTACTCTCAATTTGAGGCGATCTTGTAGTATAGTGGGATTCAAAGAATGTAATTCTTCAATAAGTGCAAGAGTTATTTCTCTTTTATTAGATCTTTAATTATTTACATCTTGGATTTTACAACTAATGAAGCAGTTAATACATTTTGATCTTCTAACATTGAATGCCTTCAATTGTCGACTATTTATTGCTTGATAACCTTTGAACATCCTTCTTTTGCCTGAGCACACATTCATGATTTGTTAAGGCATGAGCACACACTGGCTTGCTGAGGTCCTAGCACACGCTTGGGTCTTAGCATGTGGTCGGGCCTTAACATGTATTTAGGTTTAAGCACTTGCTCAGGTCCTAACATGTACTTAAAAAAATTGGGGTCGTCTCTGTGTTTTTCAATGAATTCGTTGTTTAGGTTGTGCCTAAAGTCTTTGACAATCTTAGAAACGCTTGACATCAACTTCTTCCTCATGGTGTTAGGAACAGTGAAAAATGCAACAATACCTTGCCATACACCTTCCATAGTGTCCTTGTTTTTCTTTCCTCTCCAATCGTTTGTAGTTATGACGACATGCTCTCGAACTAGAACTCCAATACAACTTTTCAGCTCATCCCCCTTTTCTTTCCAAGAGGTTGATCTTTTTCATCAAATTAGACTTCTATTTTTATACCTTTTGATCTCAACTTTGACACTTTATTCATCAATGTTGCTCTTCTTTTTCCATCCGCATCCTAATTAAATGGCTCCTTTTTCGGAGCTCATAACCATCGTCTTCTCCGGTCATTTTCACCTCCATATTAACAAATTCATTGTCTGACATTTTCAAATGATACTTAAGCAATAACACTTATAATTAAAACAAGCATATAATTAAAACTAAAACAAACATAAAATTAGAATTAAAACTTACATATAATTCAAACTAATAATAACGCAAAAACTAGCATATAATTAAAACAAAAAAAAAACAGTAAGTTTCCAAAACCAACATATATATAAAACTAAAATATAATATTGACAATAAAAACTAAAACTTATGAAACTAAAACTAAAAGACTAATTAAAACTAAGGTTAAATTAACATTAAAACAATATACCAAGTCCTAATTGCAATGTTTTCATTTAAAAATTCTAAATATAAAAACCTAATTACTAAAGCAAAACTCAATAGATAATTACAACAATTTTATAAAAAAACTATCATCCAAAGTCTTGCAAATAACCATCATGAAATCCATCTCAAATACCCATTAAAATAAAAGCATGAAAAAATTCAAAAAATTAACAATAAAAATTGTTTGAGCTGACATTGTTATATAAAAAGGGAAAAAAGGACATATGTTGGGCTCAGAGTGCTCGTGGTGGTGATAGAGGGTGTAACAAATTCGTTGTTCATGGTAACGATGTAGAGGCCTTGGGGCTTCGTGGTTGTGACGGTGGGACGTCGCTGTCGCAATGGTGGAGCTTCATCTTTGGGCTTCGCAAACAAAAGGGCGACGAAGGGAGAAAGAGGACAACAAAGTGGATAATGAGAGTGAGAGATTGGGAGATTAAGAGGCTGAGAAAGTTAGATTTGATTTTTCAAGAGGTAGGATAATAAATGACATTAGATGATGGTTTCCTATATAATCATCATCTATTAAATAGCTTTAGACGATGTTTTTGAGAAATTATCGTCTAAAGCATGCAATATTAATGCAAGTAAATGCCGTGTGACTTTAGACGATGGTTTCTTACTAAACTGTCATCTAATTGTAGTCGCCTAAGCTGCATTTTGCAGTAGTAATGCTAACAATGTAGGAAAAATACTGTTAGTATAAATTTACACTATGTAAAAGGCATGTGGGCACTACCTTGGTGCCATCCAAAAGGTCGAAAAGTGCCCACGTCTCCCCCCTCTGTGCACGAATTTTGGCCTCTAATTTGGAATCAATTTTTTTTTTTTAATCTCAAATTTAATTCTATGATGAGTCAAAAGGTAGTTTACCATAAGATAGAAAATTGGCCACATCTCCCCTAAGATGAAAATTTTTCCACATCTTCCCCTATGTTGGCTGGTTGTACTGGGTGGTCTAGAGTAATATTTTTATGACAAAATAGTCTTTACTGAGGTCTCTTAATTACGGCTAAATGTATGGTTAAACATTAGTCACATTTTTCTCTATCATTTTTTGTTCCATGAAGAACACAAAGAAGTCATCCCCTCACATTCACTCAAATATTTTATTAAACACAACTCCCTAAAGCATCAAGGAAGCAAGGATAAGTGATTTCAAGAAGGTTTAAGCAAGTTTTGGAGGTAAAAACTCAAACTTTCCCTAGTCTCTAGTGTTCTAGGGCTTTTCTTTATGTTTTGGATGAGTTTTTCATGGGATATATCATACATATTATCAAGAAGTTATAGGAGATTTCCTAGTACCAAAGAGGAGGAAGAAAAGCCTTTGAAATTTCTTGGTAAAAACTCTAACTCTAGCCTTAGAAAGTTTATGTTTTTATCTTGAAATTATGAATGGTTTGCAAACTTCATGGACTATGACATGTAAAGAGACTTTATAGCATGATTATATGGTATGTTATATAGATAATGATAGTGATGAGAATTTAGAAATTAGTGTTTTTTTGTTAATAAGGGGAAGTTTGTAAAACTTTGTCAAAATACAAAGTTTAACTAGTTTTTAAAAGAATGGGTTTTTGAAGGCCTTGGAGGCCAAATCATTTCATGATTTCAACATAAGATTTATTAGAAACATCGAACCAGACAACCTTTGTGAAGAAATTCTACTCGAATTCTGATTAGAACAAGCCGAAAAATGTTAGATTCAGTTCTACTTGTCCCAAAACCCTATAAATGATTTTAAGAAAAGTTAAAACATGAAAGTTATAACTCTTGTCGAAACTGTAAAGATTGTGGGTAGCTTGTTAAAATTCCATATAGATTTTAAGTTAAGAATTTTACGAGATTTAATCACGAAATTTCAAAATGGTTAAATAAGGAAAACGTTTTAAAATTGTTTGAGTCTGACCAAGCAGCTTTTGTAAGTTTCAATCCTCGTAAAAGATTAGACATTTTGGTGTAAGATGGTTATTTTTTGTTCTAAGGGCAAAAATGTCAAGATTTTGTGTGTCGGGTCAAAAATCTTAAAACCAAGATGAACAGGATTTTTCAATATGAAAAGCTAGTTTTCTATATAGCTATGGCTTCAAGTAATCTTATGTTTTAAAGCCCAAAAGAATTTGGGAGTTTTCTGAGAAAAACACATTAAGGACAAAATCAACAAGATTTTTGTATCACGGATCAAAGCCGTAAAGATTTAACGAAATAGATTTTTCATGACAAGGAAATTGAAGTTTTTTTTTTCGCAATGTTATGAGTAGGAAGAAAATGTAAGTTTTGATTTAGCAAGTTAAGAATGTTTTCTAAGACTCGTCAAGGGTAAAATAGTCATTTTTTGTAAAAAGGGAAAAAATAGAACCTAAAACATTCGGTTTAGGAAAATTCCCCTTTGCGGGAATTTTTTCATAACTTGTAAGTAAGGGGGTGATAAAGTAAAAATGAAAAATTTAGTAAAGTTACATGATTTACGAAAAATATGTTAAGAGTAAAATTGTTGTTTTTATAAAAGCGCTAAAACAAATCCCAAGCCTTCCAAATTAACAAAACGCCTTTAGACATAAAATATTATGTATCACATTAAGTAACGAAACCATCAAGTACGATGATAAATTTGACCAAGGGATGTTCTAGTTAAGTAATAGAAAGGTAAACTAGTAAGAAACGAGGTTAAGAAAAATGAATGAATGTTTAATGTTTAAGTTGTATTATCAATTAAGTAGATTGGTAATAAACACGGATAAAATGTTGATGTCACCAAGGTTGTAAAGATTTTAATTTATAGATAATGTCGTTGATATTGTCGATGTCGACGGATATTTGGGAAAAAAAATGGATATATCAGAAATACTTGTAATGTTTTCTTATAACTTTGCACAATACTAGAATAACCAATATGACTTAATTTAAACTAAGTTAATACCAAAATTAATAGAATGTTGATCTAATATGAGAGTTATATTACTTACTCTAAAAGGATACCATCATTATATATATTGATTATGTTTCTAACATTATTTTACATGCACATTACAAATAAGATACAATAATATAAGAGGTATATAAAACTACCACCAAATATAATAAATTATATACAAACTTCAAGTGTCTTTAATACCAAAGGGAGTTTTTAGTCGGTTTGAAAGCATTATGTAGACTCCGATCTTGATCTAAATAATACATCTACTAGGATACTACCCTTGAATAGTTTTGGATGTGCCACATGTATATTTCTTAATCTCTTTCTACCGTTAATCCATAAATTAGATATTGTTGATTTATCTAACTTGATGACTAGTCTTCATGGAGTTCTAATGATATCTCAACACTGATTTATGGCAGAGCATTGACAAGTTTTTTTTAAGATACCATCTTGGCTTTGTACTTCTGAATTCATCCCTGTTTGAGTATTATAAAACATATTATAACCATAAGAATTTTTTTAATTTCAAAGCTCATAGAGTCAAAACTCAAGGGAATAGAATCTTTATATACTTCATGAAGAACAATAATTGGAGCTAGTAGACAAAAATAGTAAAAATATAGCATACACATATTCTACATATAACAGGACATAAGGCTTTGCAGAAGTGTCATAAACTATTAATTTTAAGAGTAAAATTCATTTAAAGACTAAATATTTATTAGTAAATACTTTTTGTTGTCTTTAGGTTCAAAATATTAGTCACAATTCATTGAAAAATAATCTAAAAATAAAAGACTACAAAATTAATATTTGTGTTTTGGAAGTTTCTGAAAATATTACAGATTTTCATGAATATTTCCCAATATTATGGATATTTGTGGACATTGTGGATATTTTACGGATATCCCAAAAGAAAAATACTTCCCCCTATATCTATGTCGAGACTTCAAAATATACAAATTGTCATAGAAATATCGATAATATTATGGACATTTCATCCTTGGTAATAATAAAAGTTAGCTAATAGTCAGGTATAATTTGAAACAATACACAAAGCCAACTAATAGAAGGAAAAAGATAAAGTAGGAACATTAAAACGTTGCTCAGGTAAGTCTCAATCTCAACTATAGCATGAAGAAAATGAATTTCAAATGCTTTTTAAATGTTTGAAATGTATTGTATTTGTTATATACAATGTTTTAAAGATCAAGTCATGATTTGCAATATGTTTGCATTTGTAATGCTTATTGTTTTAGACATTAAGTTATGTCATACATTATGTTCACTAAGATTACAAGATTTAATTGAAACTTTTATGAAAAGATAAGAAAGTATCGTACCAGCCTCCTGATCTAAAGGAAATATCATATTAAGTTATGTTATGGCCTTGATGTCTTATGGTCAAGTGCGTTTGGTATATACACTATAGTTCAAGAAAGTTAAGAATGATGATAAAAAGTTTATAAAAGAGCATAAATAGAATCATACATTATGATGTTGCTTGCATTCCTTATTATGAGAAATGTTGTATGATAACATTTCTTTTTATGAGAAATGTTTTGTGAAAAAAGTTTACGAAAAATACTTTATAAGAAATGTTCACGAGAAATGTTTTATGAAAAACATTTTATGAGAAACATTTTATGAAAATGTTTTAAGAGAGAAGTTACATGAAATTGTTTTATGAGAAATGATTTATGAAAGACGTTTTACGAGAAAGGTTTTAAGAGGAAAGTTTTATATTTTGTAAAATTTTGTTTGAACTTACTTAGCGAAAGCTCAATATAAGTTCCTCTATGTTGTTTATAGTGCTAAGAAGACTAGTATGACTGGTTAAAGTGCCCCGTGATACGAAGGTTAGGTAATGGATATTACTTCAGAAGCTTTCCATTAGTTTCAAGAAAAAAAGTATTTCGTTGTTCTAAAAAGTTATTTGCAAAAGATTTACAAAAGTATGCGCTCACTTAAAGAAATTTTAAAAAATATTTTGAATGATTATAAAATTAAGTTCTAGGCTATGCTTCAGTTTACATTATAATAAAATTTATAATAGTTTCAAGTATTATTTTAAGTATGTTAAAAAATTAAATTATTTAGTATTTTCTTACTAGTAAGTAATATTAAAGTTTAATAAATGATGTTTAAGAAAGCTAAACGTTATACTAACAATGGCCATAGTTTAATACTGTACACAAAAATCTGAACTTTTAAATTTAAATCTTAGTTCATTATTATAAATTAAGTTGCATACACAAACATTAAACTTTTTAAAATTTATGTAGTTATTTCATGATCATAAAATTTCCATTTTTGTGCTGTTGATTATCATAGAGTTTTTGTTGTTAAATTTGTTAATCATTAATTATTAACAAAGTCATAAAGTTCCGATTTTTATGATAATGAATGTACTTGCATATTATACATAACTATTGTCAGCCTTTTTTTAATTTCTAATCTTATTTATTATCACAACTACAACTTTATAGGGCTGAAATTAGAATAATAGTATCATTATACATATGATTTTAATAAAATGTAATTTTAAACCTTCTAAAGACAAGGTTATATTTTAATTTGAAGCCAACTACGTACACATACGAATTGATCTGAGCTCCATACAATCGAGAACATGTATAATATACATACACTTTGATAGAGCTATTCAAGGCCTAGTGAGGGCTGCTGCCCCGCTAGTTTTTTAAAAATAAAAATTTGACCTCTAAAGACTTTATGATTTTTTTTTTGCCCTTACTAAATATTATTTTTTTCATATTTACCCTTACTGACCTTTATCTTTTTTTTTTTTTTATTCCTATATTTCTTTTATAAACAAGTTCACTCATATTCTTCATAAGCTATTGTAAATTTGCAATTTGTTTCATGTGATACCTCGTGTCTTAGATTACATCACATTTATATTTTAAGATTTAGAATTCACATGAAATCTTTACCTCTATTCCTAATTATTTTTCATTTTATTAAGGGTATTTACATCTATTTTGTGGTTAAGCGACCATTAACTGAAAAAAGATAAGCATGGGGCATAGTTTTAAATCTGAAAGAATACAATCTAAGGCATATATGTAGTATGATTTTTTATATCCTTAAAATACAAAGTATAAAAATAAAGAAAAAAAAACCTTCTATAAAAGTATCTTATCAGTAGTGTACACATTTTAACCTTAGATCAATCAAAATCACATTAAAATAAAAAAAGTCTACAAAACAAATATTTTTTTATAATTATCTAATGTTTTAAGATGCCTTCCCGGTAGGTTAGGTTTCATAGCATAAAATTTTCAATATGAGTCCAATCAAGTAGTTCTTGAAAGATTCTTTCCAAAAAAATAGTAGCTCTTGAAAGATATTGTAATACAATTTTTTTACGTATATTTTTATGTTATTTATTATCAAAACAAAAAAAAAAAATTATACACCTGCCTCCACTAAAGTGTAGAGCTGACTCTGCCACAATAAGTACACATACATATACATGCCGTTATGAATTAGAAGCTCTAATTCTAATTCTATTGAGAACAAAAAATGTACGAATGGAAAATAAATAAAAATAAATGAAATTTATAGTAGTTCACCTTTGATGTGAGAGTTACATCAACTTCCTACTGTTGCGCTCTGCAGAATAATTTACTATGATGATAAAAAAGTTATAGGAGAAAAATTACACACTTTCTCTCAAAAAATTTTCTCTAGCCTCTCTCACACTCTAATTTTCTGAGATACTCTCCAAAGAAAAAGAACACAACCTATCTATATAGGTTTTCAAAGAATAAGTAACAATACCCAAAAACACACAAACAGAGGCCCTTGCTTGCTGACACAAGAAGCTGCATGCTTGTTCTTGCGTGGCCATGCGAGTTGATGTTCGCACTACGAGTTTCACTTCACTCTACGAGCAGCCGTGACAATATTTGGCGCCACCGCACTTGGGTTCTGTCCAACCACGCGACCGTACATCCCTCCTTGTACTGGACCGCTCCCAGCCCTACTCCAAAGTCCATCTTTGAAATCCTCTACGTGAGGTGATATTATAAAAGGCGTTGAAGTTGACTCCACACATCTTAACACATGCAAGGGCTACATGTGGCCCTCGAAAATTACAAAGCAACTGTTTTAGGTAGAATTTCATGAGGTTCTCGCAGGGCAGAGAAGTAAATGAATATGTCCCATCATTTATGCTATATATGCACTGCCATGGTGTTCGTGCGTGTTAATTTATTGAGCTTTCATCACTTCGATTAGAATATGATTGATGGAAAGTGCGAATTCCTAAAGGTTGCATATTTGGTGGTGAGTTGTTCTGTTGTGTTATATATATACGGTTCTAAATATTTTAAACAAATTATAATTTCTAAAGAAAGGGATCAAATGATTTGATTACTCAGTTTGCCCACATCAGTAATTAGTGTTTCTTAGCAGTAACAGGTTGATGAAAGTTCATAGATGCTATGTATCATAAGTCTCAATCATCTTATGAATGTTTTCCAATTGCTACAAAAGCTACAGTGTAAAGCAAAAGTATACTACAGTGTAAAACTCTTACATACTATAGTACTTTCAATTACAACTCAATTCCTAAACATCCTACTGATTTTAAAAAGAAATGTTGACTTTTATATACCTTGTGTTTTAAGTTTGTTTAAGATCTATATTTTCATTTTGGTCTTATTCAATGTATATCTTCACATTAGACTTAATACACAAATCTATGTCTTAATTCAATCAATAATTAATTTAAACATTTAAAATGACAAGATTATGCTTAAGAGTGAAAGAGAAAAAAAAAACTAAGTTCCAAAATTAAAAGAAAAAAACAATAACACACAAAAACATTCATTTTGATCAGGGACAAACAGTAAGTTTAAAGTTTTTTTAATTTCTTCAGCTTTTTATTTTGCTATTTGATGGTATTTTAAGTATTTTTCAAGTGACAATCATAAGTTGATTGTGAAGAGGTCTAAATTTATATATTAATTCTAATATGAAGGTATATATTTGATAAAATAAGAAACCGAATGTATAGTTGTTCAATAAATATAAAACACATAGCATAAAAAGGTAAATAACTCAAAAAAATTAAAAAACCATGGTTTTTCTTCATGAAAGAGTCCAAGAAGGGGGGCAATCTACATTAACATACTCTATGTATGTTACGAATGTGTTATCCTAAACGTTAACAAGAATGTTTGCTGAAGATTTTAATGGTGAGTCATATACCCTTGATAATAAGGAACACATTACCTCAATCTCGTTAAATGTGTTAGTAGTTACGCTATGTACTTGGGTGCGATCTAGGATATGCAGGTTAAATCAAGTATTGAGTTGGTAGAAACAAGCCTTTAAATTCAACGGCCTCAAAAAAACCACCCAAAACCTTTACTCTTAGCCACCTGGTTGTAAACTTGTGTCAACTAGTCTACCGGAGAACTGTATTAAATTCCTTAATGGGATGTATGCAAAGGATCTGCATGACTATTGTTTAATTATATATATTTAGGGGCAGTTTTTTTCTACACACAAGAACTAGTGCAACGTGAAGAATTTGATGCAAATCGGTGGGCCCTCAGGTTGTCTTCTCCTCCTCACACGACCAGCACGTGGATTTTTTTGCGGTATATGAGTTGGGGACACACATATGTGACCATTGATAAGCATCTTTATTTACTTTTCTCTACTCATATATATTTCATTTTTTTCCCCCATTTTTTCCTTCTTCTCTCTTTCTAATTGGCATTTTTCCCTCTCAAAAAAATGGACATTTTTCGGTTTTCTTGAACTGAACTAGATGCGAATCTTAAATCTTTAACGTATATTGGATAAATCCACTTGCCAACTTCGTTCTCAGCTTGGCATATGCTCCAAAATCTTTAGGTCAGTAGTTGTGATGAATGTGATCAAAGAAGTGGAAGGAAGAAAGGATTAGTGAGGATGAAGGATTGCATATATGAATTAAAGCGTAATTTGCAAACTTCTCCCAAAAAAAAAAAAGGGGGCCTTAATATACTTTTTTCCCTGAAAAAAAAGAAAGATTATTAGTTTCATGCCATCTCATTTTCTTTAGAGACCAGAAATGAAAAAAAAAAAAAAAAAAAAAAAGTTACCCAATTATACTCGAAGGGTTTTGTCACGACAACACAACTCTAAATGTACACAAAATTAGTAGCTTGGAGTTACCATAAATGGGTTTGGATCATAATCGAGTTGACATATTAATAGGATCAATAAACAGATTGAATATGCATTTATAGCTTGACAAGAAATGACCCAAATTAACATAATTAATTATGTGTCATTTACCATCCCATTCTGCATAATATATAGTAGAAATAACACTAATTTTGAATTTAGTGACAAACAAATTAAAAAGATAAATCGATCAATCAATACACTTGTTGAACATGTCATAATCATATCAAATGGGTCGTTATTTATTATGATACAGCATATTACTTTAAACGGGCTATGCAGGTTTGTCATACTAACCGTCATACTAACCCTGATAATGAACATGTCTTGTTCGAATTGGTATTTTCTGACATGTTAATAAAAAATTGTATTCATGGTGACATTTTCAAATACAATTAACAAACAATTTGATGAAGACACGATTCATTATTAACACGAAATACCACCCTCTGTATAGATATGGATTTTACACACTAAACAACGGTCGATATTGTTGAAAGACAAAACTGACCTTGACGTAGCCAGTATATATAATGACTAAACGTGCAGCTTGTAGCGCAGACGGCCAAAAGGGGTCTCCATCAACTAATCATAAAAGGGGTTAGTTTGGGAATATTCCAAGGACACTTGACTTTCTATCTTTATGGGGGTCATTATTCTACACGAGATATATGCAATTCCCACCACATTTTTCAAAGAAAAGGTGTAAACCAGCTAGCTACTCCTGCTATAAAAAGACATGCATGGAACTCAATTTCCTCATAGCCAAAAAAGGGATCACACACCTTCTGATCATTATTAAACTATTATATTGCTTATCATATAACCAATTATCAAATATCTATATACATATAAATATATGGCAACAATAGAGAGTTTGGTGGCTGAAAAGCCAGTGGTGATATTCAGCAAGAGCTCATGTTCAATGTGCTATTCCATAAAGTCGCTCATCAATAACTATGGGGCTCGCTCAACAGTTTATGAGCTTGACAAGATCCCAAATGGGCAACAAATTGAGAGAGAGCTTATTCAGTTGGGGTGTGAACCAAGTGTACCAGTTCTTTACATTGGCCAAAAGTTCATCGGTGGTGCTGATAAGATCTTCACTCTCCAAGTCAAGAACGAGCTTGTCCCACTGCTCATTCAGGCCAAGGCTATATGGGTATAGATATATATATGTATAACATATATATATATATATATATATATAAAACCAAATCTGCATTTTCCTGCTTTACCAATAATCTGCCCTGCAAGCTTAATAAATAAGTACGTACTTCTTTTGCTTGCTTCTTTTTTTTTTTTTTTGGTCTTATGTCTCCTTTGCTTTGTAATATCATAATTAATGAATAAAACTTATTGTAGAATATATACAATCCCTATATATTTCCATGCATGTATAATTGGCATGGTTATATATAAACTATAGTTTTCACCTTTACTCTTTGAAGATAGATGCTTTGAGTTTTCTGCCCCTTTTTAGTAACAGCGATAAACAAAGGCACATGGTTATATATATATATATATTCATGCATGTGCATCACTATCATGCCAATATTACCTGAGGATATAGATGTATTATATACACACGTTAATGTGGTCCCTCCGGCCAAACCAGTTTGTCTTTTTATCTATACTATATCAAATTATGATTAAGGCATGTGAAGTGAGGTCTGTAAAGTACCCAAATATTTTCAAACTTACCTCCTTCGCTTATAATTTGACTCAATTACTCCAACAAGTTCAAACAAGCAGTTCAATACATTCAATAGAGGATTAGTGACTTTAAAGATAATAACATCTTATAGAAAGATACATAAATGGTAAAATAATGAACTTGAGTCCTACATCATTTATATATAAAACGAAACATACGTATAAAAGTATTAGGCCGCGTCACTTAATAGATTGACTTTTTAAAATAAGATCTAAACCTTTTTATTATTGTATTTGAGCCTCTTTAACACTATATGTTTGATTGGAGTGAGAGATAAAGAGATGAAGAAAAAAATTAAGAGAACATGTCAATCCATTATTTGGTCGGAGGGATTAGAGGATGGAAAGGAGAGACGGAGGAAGAGACTCTCCTTTTGAACCCATCATTGTTGAGTCCTTCTCTTAGTGGCATTCAACGAACCCATCCAACTCAAATTAAAAAGATTGTATCATCTTCAAAAGAAATTATTAATAAATGAAAAATTAGATAAATTAATAATTAGACGTATAATTATTATTTATCTTTTACCTACCAAGTAACATAAAAGATTACTGTAATTCTTTTTGTCATGCACATTCCTCCTATTTTCTTCATCCTCTCCTTATCTTTCCTACCAAACGGAGCGTAAGCTCTCACGTGTTCTCTTCTCTTCCTAACTAAGCCTAAGTAATATACAAGTGATTAAAGATCTTAACAAGTGCAATATGTATTGTCAATTATCCAAGGGGTAAAAAGGCGTGTAGTATTGTCATGTTGCCTTTTGTTTTATTTGGTCTTGAAGAATTTTTCAAATCAAAACTTATTTGCGTCTTATTCTCGCAATCATCACGAAGAGCGAGTTTATAACATTAGCAATTTCGTGATAGACGGATATAGGTAAACCTTGGCCAAATACAAGTATGTACACATATTGTTGTTTTTGGCAACACCATTTCAACTATATAGTTGAAATTAATACACTATAAAGCTCTTATATTTTATAGTGTAAAACAAAAGTAGTCTACAGTGTAAAGCTTTCATATGCTACAGTAAAATCATTTCAACTTTTAGTTTTAACTACGTTGTCAAACACACTCTATAGAGTTAAAAGATCCAAACCAAGATAGAGAAGTAAATAACAAGTATTGGCTCCAGATTATGCTTAAGATAAAAAGAAATTGGAATATAACATAATTAAAGGAATTAAGACAGGAAAAACAACAGATCACTTATGAAAGATGCTCACCTTCATATACGTCCTGATCAATCGATGGAATTGCAGGTGAATGAATCTCATGATCTTTTTAGGTTTAACCTTATTTAAAATTATGAGAGAATCACTTTATTGATAGTAACTTGAAGACCTATCTGTCAGTTAATATTGTTTGAGATTAATTATATATGAGGGGCACAGTTCTATCCACAAAAGGGATGAACATATATTCTACAGAACGTAAATACAGATAAGATTTAGCAGAGAAAGTTGTTTGTTCCTTTAAGTTTTTTGACTAAAATAGTAAAGGCTTTGATAAAAAGAAGTTAGGGTGTTTGATATGGTGGTTAGAACCATTGGTTAAAACTGTAAACACTGTAGCGTGTGAGTGCTTTACACTGTAGCAATTTTTGTCTTTTTACAGTAGCATATAAGAGTTTTACATTGTTCCTACTGAAAAGTTGGCTAGAACCAACTTTGCTAAATAGGTTAGAATTCATTTTATAGTATCTTCCTGTTGTGTTTATCATCATCATCATTCCATAATGGTAATAATCAAATCTAAATGAATGTTGCAGAATCGTTGTTCAGGGATAAAGTATAACGTAAATTTAGCAGTAGAGTTTTTGGTTCCTTTGAGTTGTTTGACTAAGAGAAATGATACTTTTATTGACTACGTTTTTACAGTATCTTCCTGATCTTGTGTTAACACTTTATCATCATTTCTCATAGATAATAATCAATCTAAATGAAAGCAAATTCGTTTTATAGAGAAAGGAAGAGACGTTTTTTTTTTTTTTTTTTTTTTGGTTCCCTCTTTTTTTTGCTTCGTTTTATAGAGAAAGGAAGAGATTTTTTTTTTTTTTTTGGTTCCCTCTTTCTTTTGCTCGTGATAATATATATTTAGAAATCAGCTCTCCTTTATGGTCAAATATAGTTACAAAGTTGTAACCACAATATGATGGGAAATTGGGGAGAGTTTAGTTCAGTAATTGCCCATCACAGTAATGGGTGGAAAATAACATTTCATATCTTTCCTTGAAGATTTGAGATGTTTCTGACGCAAGTCACAAAAGAAACACTCCAACCAGGCACCAAAAGCTTCTATGTATTCTCCACAAGAACAAAATTTTCAGTCATCTATTGAGGATGAAAATGGATTCCCTAGTGTTTCCTCACTTGTGAATATAAGCATTCAAGACGCCTGTTCTTTGCTCGAGGTCTGCATTCCGCCGCCAATTCTCTACTGCCATACGAACCGTGGCATTTGCCTTGCGGATCTCCTCGGCAGAGAACTTGTGCTCTATGATTCCTAAAGGTCCAGGCTGCAGTACATTTACCACAGTTTCCATCTCTTGCTCCAGCTGCCTGAGACAAATAGGAGAAGCACAAAATTAACACCTATATAAGTAAAACTGATACAAATACACCAAGCAATGAACCAAGGGCGCAACTGAACAATCCTAAAGAGACAATTAACCCCTCCCCACTGTCTCCGAGTTGATTTTTAAGGTCAAAAGCAAAGAAAAATGATAGATTTTCACAATAAGGATAAGCAGTTGTGATCATTACTTCCCACTGAATTTGCACCCTTTCAAAAATTGTTGTGTAAAACTGTTGTGGGTTCATCCAGATTGACATGTGAATCTATGGAAAGTAGAAAATCACAGATATGTGCAGTACATATATGTATATACATGTGTGTGTAGGACATTGCTGTTGTCCTCCCGGGAGGACTGTTCTTTCTCTGTAACACACAGAAGTGAGAAGTGTAACATGATATTTATTCAATGCAATACTGATGTTACAAAAGTGTAACGATAATATAGGATAACCAAGTATTCTTGATGTTACACATATAAAATATAGCAATGCCCTTAAGCAAAATGGAGCCCAGGCCATTCAATGAAGGTGAACTCTGATCCTTAGGCATATCTAGTGGGTACCTAAACTCCAAAATCCCTTGTTAGATGCAACAAGGAGTTTCGTGCTCCTTTCTTTATTGTTTTACCCAGCAGGTTATTATTCTTTTTTCTTTATATATATACATTGGAGGATCGATATAAAAATAGGGCCCTATAGTAACCAGATTAAAGCAACTAAACGAGCCCCAAAAAGGATTACATTGATACGTACTTAAGGAATAAATAAATAAATAATCACTCCCACTTACACACAGAAATGTGTGAAACCAAGATAATGGTCTAATCTAAGATTTTTTTAAATGAATTTTCTTACCTCAAAAGGGAAAAAAGAAAAAAGAAAAAAGAAAAAAAATTCTCGGTCATTTGATATGGTCAACAATGTATCACCATTAACAAAACAAGTTTCCTCAAATTTTACAAGTAACAGCCCCTTTTTGAGTCTGAATCATGATTTGTTAAGCATATGATCATTTGCCCAAAAAAAATTGAATCTTGCGATGCATCAACCCACGTTTTTCAACGACAGAGCCAATAAAACTTATCCAACAATTTATATAATATGGCTTTTGATCAGCAGGAGATTACAAGAAAATGGCAAATAGAACTTAGAGAAACATGAAGAAGGTACTTAATTACTGAAAAAATTTCAGACATTGTTATCTACACAAACAACCAAAAGAAATATTCGAGATTAAAGCAAATAAAAAATAAAAAGAATAAATCCCTAAGAATTGAGAGAGAGAGAGATTGTTAGAGAGAGAGAGAGTACCTGAAGAGCTTGGAGAAGGACAGGAAGTTGCGAAGCCCAGCAGAAGACATCGTTCTCTCTCTCTTACCCGCAACACGCACCGTTTAGACTCCTCCCAATTCCCAAGTTGCAGAACAGAACCCGCCTCTTCTACGGAGTCGCTGCCGAGCCGATGTTAAAACGACACCATTTTTACGTTCTTGTCGTCGCAAGACGTGTTAAGAACAAAAAAAAAATGGTGTCGTTTAAAAAAAAAAAACCAACAAAAGGACAAAAAGGGCATAGCACCTTCCTAAAAAGACAGGGGTTATTATCATTTTTTTAAATTAAAAAAATTCAATTATTATAAAAAAATAAACAAACTCAATTAAAGACTTTAACTCTTTTAAAAACTTATATCCGAATAAATTAAAACATAATCAATAAAATGATAAAATGGGAATTCTACATCCTAAACATAATCAATAATTAATACCTTTCTAGTATTTTTTCAAACAACATAAATATCAATTGGATATGTAGTCGAAAATATAAGATGCAAAATAAAAATAACCCAAAGAAAAGTATTTTCTCTTCTTGGCTTATTTATTAATGTTTACTATTTTTTAATATTTTTCACCGATTGAGGGAGTAAAAGTGTCAAAACAAAACCGTCATATTGTAGCCTAGTTTTTCCTCTTTTTTTTTTTTTGAAGGGAGCCTAGTTTTGAATTTTTATTGTGCTAAATAATAGTAAATATCTTTTTTTCTGAGTGAATATCAATTTCTTTTAGGGAGAGAATATCATTTTTTTTTTTTGAAAGGAGGGAATAACATATTCACCATAACGGTTAATGAACAAATTTTTTAATTTTAAAAAAATTGTAAGAGTAAACAGTATGTTTATTACTTAAAAATTATTTAATATTAGGTAAATAAAAATATTAGCAAATATTAATAAAAAGTGTATAATTTATTATAAGGAGAACGAGGGAAATATTAGATTTTTGAAACTTTTGAAGTAAATATCAAGTTTTGAAATATTTAAAGTAAATATCATATTTACAATATAAATAATATAGTAAATAAGAAATATCTACATTGTAAACAGTAAGGCAAATATATTATTTACACCTATTAATTTATTTATTATGTAAATAAGAATTATTCACATTATAGATAAATAGGTAGATAAATTATTTACATCATAAATTTAACATTTACTGTAAATATTTCAAACTTAACATTTACTACAATTAGTTTTGAAAAAGTGATATTTCATACAATTTCTGTTTATTATTTTATTATAAGAGTAGATATGATAAATTTATGAATTTACCTAGTTTTATCATAGGATAAATGAATTTAAGGTAATTCTTAAATTTATCAAATTTAAGTAATTTAACAATGTAATTTACAACAAAAATATTATTTATTCTCTCCCTTAATTTTTTGAATTTAGTTTTTTAAATATATTTCTTTTTTTAATATGAAATGTATTTTCTTTGAGACTTTGTTAAAAAAAAATCAATTTTCTACCTTGTTGATTGAAAAATGTTATTTTATCTTTTTAGCAGGACAAATTTTTTTAACCGTTCAAGTAAATTTTAGTTATTTGATTTATGAGTGTCTACGTTCAAGTAAATTTTAGTTATTTGATTTATGAGTGTCTACGTTAAAAACTGTATATTATAATCATAAAAGTACTCTCATTCATAAATCAAATCATTGAAATTCAATCAAATAGTTGTTTTTTAAAATTGTTCAAGTGAATTTTAACAGTTCGATATATAAATGCCTACCTTAAAAATAATCCGTTATAGCCATAAAAATACTCTCATTCATAAATCATATCGTTAAAATTTAATGGAATGGCTAAAAAATTTTGCCTATCAGCAAAGGCAAAACAGCTAGTCATGCCCTAAAATTTTTCTTTTTCATTTTTTTATTGTCACACACGAGCACGTCAATTTGCTTTACATCTAATCATAGGGAAAGTTCTACAACGTTAAAACCCACTTATTACCATCGGTGTCGTAAATTATCTTTCTAAACAAGAACATTGTGAAACTCAAAACATTATTTGTGTGATTAACAAACGTTGTTTTGTTTTGTTCTGTTTTGTTTGTTTGTTTAGAGTGGGTACTCTAAACCAACAATGTGAATACTCCACACCGACACAATTTTCCCCCCGGACATGTACTCTCACACAATCTGTGATCATAGATTCCTCAAATTTTCATGTGTGCTTTTTCTTTTTTTGAAAACAATAGTTTTAAATTGACCATGACATAAGTTAGTGGAATCCCTATAGCAACACGTATAACTATCATTTATTGACAAATTAGAGCTAATCTTTGCGCATGCATGTGTGTCGATACTATGTACTTGTTTGTTTCAACTATTTGTGAAAGATGCCAAGTTGGGTAAGTTACAATGAACGTCCAAATAACCCCAAAGCATCATTTGAGACAATATGTTAATAAGATGTTAGAAATTTTTCACATAAGTAATCATGATTTTCATATATACATAAATTCAAATTACATATAAATCATCTAAATGCAGAAATATAAAGGAAACAAAATTTAACCTCTAGTCATTGATAATCAAAAGAATGAATGGAGAATTTCTATGCAAGTATTCTTGAGAAAATTTTGAATGAAAGAGAATCTTGTAAACCTTCTGCAATTTAGAGAGATGATGTATTTCTAAATAACTACAAGACTTATGAACCCTTTGGATTTTACATGATATTTATAAACACCCACTATCAAGGTGTACGTTACCTTTAATCTAAAAGATGCCTTTTTTTGAAATGTTATAACAGATTATAGTAACCTTTGGTTTACACCCTTTTAGAAAATACATGTATGTTGAACCGTTTAAATTTATTTTATTTATTTATTATCATTTAAAAACTAAATAAATAATAATAAATTAATTAAAATAACATAAGAGTCTTGTCAATGTGGCATTACAAATTTCATGTCCATTATTCACACACACACACACACCATGAGCACGTAATATTTTGGAGCCAAAGGTTATGGGGGCAAAGAAGAATTTCCTAGCAAGTTTTTATGATTATGCATGTCCACCTTTATAGAGGCAAAAAATATATATATATGCGAATAACATCCTTTACCTTGAAGATATTTTGAAATATGGAGACACAATAATGACTTCAATGTTTTTACCTATTATGCCGCTGGTGATTGTTGGATCTATCTTCAAACTTAAGAGGGATTGCAAATGAAAAATATGCTTTCTTTTGAGGACATGTTTATGAGTGTTTTCAAGACGTTTGGTGTTGCAAATGGATGATTCAGAGTTGGTTTCTAGAAGTGGCTTTTGTTAGGAATCAAAACCCCCTAATCCCTACATTTAAAGAATGAAAAGAGAACGGGAAATATAACAAGAAATAGATAAAGTAAGTACACAATATTTATAGTGATTTACTCTCGATATGAGAATTATATTTATTTATTGTTGCAAAATATCATTATGATCTATTAAAAAAAAAAAAAGAGAACGAGAAATATAACAAGAAATAGAAAAAATGCACACACAACATTTATAATCATTTACTCTCGATATGGGAATTACATTTATTTATTGCCACAAAATATCAGTGTGATCTATTAAAGAAAGACGTATAGTATATAATTCCTTTTGAAAATATTTCTCTTAATCTTTTCTGTTTTTTTCTCTCCCTCTATCAAAAACACTTGTCTAACAAGCTCCCATAGATTAGGAGAAAACATATGTAAAAAAACCTAAAATACCTTGAAAATTCGCCACACCTCATGACCTTCATATTAGGTCGAATTATACCGTGTGTTTAGCAATGGTTCCCACCACACGGTTCTCACCACAAACTCAGTTATGAATAATATAAAGCTGTCACATGTTATAATAATAATAATAAAATAATAATTGCTACAGTGTAAAGCTCTTACATGCTATAGTAAAAGTGATTCTCACCACCGATTTCCACCACCCTTCCAAACACCTCATAATTAGCGGAGAAATGCATAGCATGATTAGGCTTCACATAACTTAACAGCTTTCTGTCTAAAAGATTAATTCAATAGACAACTTTATTATTATTATTATTATTATTATTATTATTGTTGGAGTCTTAAGAGTGGAAGAGAAGGCAAAAACTAAATGAATAAGCAGAGAAACGAGAATACAAGGAAATTGCATAAGTAGCTATGTCAAAATTTAGATGCTCCAAAGCTTGTGTCAACATTTCTATAATGCTCCATATATATGATGTCAAAAACAATATGACAACTAGAATACAAAGTTTTTTTTTTTTTTTTTTGTGGTGGAAAAGAACTAGGATAAAAGCTCTAATAAACAAAGCGTCTGCATTTTAGAGTTGGATCAAAAAAAGGTCAAGCGTGTGATCTCATGAACATAGCAACCAAACCTCAACATTCAAATAAAACTATCAACCCTGACATTAGAAGCCATCACACTATATATATATATATATATCAATACTATACACTCATTGGTTATTCACACTTCCTACTAAAGTCATGAAACAGAATGACGCCTACGCTTCTGAAATGGGAATCTGGTTTCTGAACTTGCCTTGCCCCCAGTAGGCTTAATACTATTAATCCTGAACAAGTTGTTGAGCTTGCTCAACTTCTTGGCAAATGATTTGAACAGCTTGTTTGCAGGATGAGACCTCACAAGCTCTTGTTTCATTGAAACATGGTCCTTTTCCAAGTCAGTAAGCCTCATTCTCATTCTTGCAACTTCTAGCTTGAGCTCTCGGTTCTCTCTTCTCACCGACGCGTAGTTGTCTCTAGGGGAAATGGCTCCACTCCCTGCCCCGCTGCCCGAGCGCTGAGGGAATTGGCCATTTATTGCGCCGAAGAAGAATTGGTTGTGCCCTCCATTCATCGCATTTTTCAGCCTGATTTGCTCGAAATAGAGCACTTGAACCGCCATTTGTACCGGCAGCCTTTCGTTCTGTGCAGCGTGGCTGCAGGCTTCTTGTGATAGCTTTTGACAGTCTATGGTCTTGCAAAGGCGGTAGCGTTCTGAATCCTTAATGTTTGGATGAACCTGTAGGGAGAAGTAAACTGTGATGAGTTCAAAATCTTTATAGAAACATCAGGGGCGGAGCCAAAAAAACTAAGTCAGAAGGGGCAGGGGGCGTATTCTAAGGGCAAACATAAAATTTCAGAATTCACAAAGGAGCGAACTAGGTAGGCAGCCGCCTTCCCTCGACTATATGTGGCTCCATCCCTGAAAACATGCATTAAATATATATATATATATATGTATAGAGAGAGAGAAAGAGAGATTCTTTTTCTTACTTTCAGGAAGATGTCCACAGCTCTATATAGTCCATCGCTCACTAAACGAGCATGATCCGGAAGAAGTTCTGTTAGCGCTATGAATTTAGTAGGCATCAAGTTTGAGTCCAATGCAACTTCTGCAAGATAGTTGTCAAGCAACTTTGACACTTTCAGAATTGAACTTTGTTTGGGAGATCCCGGGCTATCGAAATCATACACCATTTCTCTTTCGTCTCTCAAATGGCTGTCCTCTTCATCATCCTCATCCAAGTTGAGAAATATAGAAAAGATCCTCACGATAGTATCTATGTCATAGATTGTGCTGTGATTGTTCCCATGTGAATTCGCAGGAATTAGGATATCCTCAAGAATCGCCTGGTCCAGCTGCAGACCGATCCGCCTCTCCAAATCCGACCTGCAAGAAGTAGACGCGGACGCTGCAATTGCTGTTTTCAACAAGCTCGAGAGAAACGCCATCGGTACCGGACTCTTCCTCGACTGAGTTGGTAGCAAATTGACTATTGCCTCAACGATGACCCTATGCTTCTTTTGCAATTCCGAGTCCAGAAGGCTTCCCTTGACCAATTGGGAGTCCCTCACGATAAGGCCTTGAAGAGAATTATGCGCGTAGTTTTTCAAAATCTTGCTGATCATGTCCTGCTTTAGACCCTTGGTTTTGACAGCTGACAAAACTCTCTGAAAGAAGTCAAGACTGAGAATAGTGAGAGATTTTCCCCACCAATCTGCGGGTGTTTCAGGTTCTGCAGCTGGGACAACGGGCTTTGCAGGGAAGTTATGGTCAAGCTTCAACAGCCCTGATGTGAGCTGCTCTTTGCAGGCATTAGTTGCAATTGCATTGATGAGCCTGCTAACCAAGTTGATCTCTTCCGCAACCGGCAAGAGTGTCTCGCAACAATGAAGAACAGATATGGAATTTGCGATGTTCGGTAGCGCCATCTCCTTTAGATAGGCTTCAACTCGGGCCTCAAGGTTTTTCTCTGCAAAGTCCTCTGTCATTTCAAGGAAGTGAGCCGCACAACGGAGCATGGCGACATTCAACTGTGTTATCTCAACATTTACCCCGTAGCAGAATTTCGCAGCTAGCTCAAATGCCTCAGGTCCACCAGGGACAGAAGCAAGATTTATTCTTGAAATCTTCGAATCTTTTGCTTCCAACAGCAATTTTCGAATCCTTCCACTTCGCGAAACAAGAGGGAACTGCAAGAGAAACACCACCATAGCTTAATTATCCAGTCTTCTTTTTTTTCTCTACTTTGTAAGGAAAAATACTCAGTTCTTCTTCATAAAGTATATACAACTTTGCACAGATTTTCTTCACATGCAAAAATGAGAACTCGCAACAAAATTGAAAGAAACAAATTAAATTTTGCAGGATTATGATCATCATTTTTTTTCTTTTGTATAGTATACTTCAAAATTAAAGATTCAACAGCAAATTCTCTATAAAACTTCCAGACATAAAGAATCTCCATCAAGCCCAATTTCTGGACAACTGTCAGCTACTTTGCAGCACTAAAACTTAACAAAAAACACTTAAGAAACAATTACTATACTTAATGAACTGTCATATCTTAATCAGAACAATTTTTTTTCCTCTCACCTTATGAAGTGAAAAGCTCGAGGTTCCCACTTCAACAGTAAGATCGCTTGAAACGTCAGAGATTGGCCTGCAAGAAGATATGCAAAACTGATTTGAGGGGACATTGCAGAGAGACAAGAAAATATATACCAAAAAAATCAAAATTCATAGGACACAAAAACTACTCCATATCTACATGTTTCTTGTTGCCAACATATCAAAAACTCTCCCCCAGTGTTCCTCCTCCTACAGACTTCTGTTGTTGTTGTTGTTGTTACATGTATGATTATATGCATTCACTATGCACACACCAAATATTTGCATTAAATGATATGTTACCGTGAACAAACTCAAAACTTATGGACAACATGATCCTCCTAGTTTTGTGATTTAACATTAGAGTGACCCCATGTGGGACAATGACATAGTCAATAATTGTTAAATAAGTGGACTGCACAAGCAAAAAGGATAGACCCCCTATAAGGGTTAAAAAAAAATGGATCAAAAATTGCAGAAATGCTTTGTGTGTGTGTATTTGTGTGTGTGTGCTGATTTTACGGATCTGTATAGATACTAAGTTCATGATTTGGGACACTTTTTCTTTTTGGGTTTTCATGAAATAGCTGTATCTCCTTGTTGTGTTCAATGTAGGAGTTATTGGGTTTGTCATACTCAGTGTAACTAGTGTAGTAGTTGTCCGTACTGGTTTTGTTCCTAGATGGGAGAGGGTCCTACTTATGGTAAAAACTAAAAGAGAGAAGAAAAATAATTAATAATAATAATTGACGGGCAAGTGTTGATTGGTCTTTTCGTTGACACCAAGAAATGTTGATTGCGCCAACATGGAATGTAAACATTGATTCGTAGCTCGCGCCCCGTGGTGATGTCGTTCGGATGTTAGATCTGTCCAAGTCAAGGTCTTCACAACATTCGATGCGTCCTACTCAGGCGTCTAAGCTTATGTAAGGTAAAACACAGTTTTAAACCGTCAAATCATATCAGAATTATATCATATTAAAAAAATGTATCACTCTCATGGTTTTAAAATGTGTCTTGAAGATAAGGTAGTTTCTTCGTATCCCACCACATAATTTACCGAAGCCTTGACCATTTTTCTGGTATACGCTTCTTTGGATGTGGTTTTCTCTCTTAAATTTGGTGGGGGCCTCAGATTTAAGCATGAGAAGAATTGCTCACGGACCTACATAAAACTACTTGGAATATTGGGAAATTGAGGGCAAAATCTTCCCTTGACAAAAACAGGATCTCGGAGTGTTTAATTTCATCTACCCGCAGGCTCTCTCTGATCGTGACAATTCAACTCCCGAGAAGAAAAATAATAAATGCAAGGCCAAAAAAAAAAAAAGAAGAAGAAAATATTCTGATCAAAATGGTGGGTCATGAAAAATGACCAGCCTAATGTTTTTTTCCCACTTCCCATTTTTAGTAGCTTAACGTGAATATCTTATCTAAGTTCACATCATGTTTTGGAATATTGACAAACTGTCAATGACTTCACGAAAAAGTTACAAAAAAAATTCTGTTAGAAGGACAAATCTGAAAATATAGTTCATAAGGAGTGAAAACCAACTTATAGTGACATAAAGCAATTTTAGTGAAATTTGAAAACTAAAGCAAATTGAGTGAAAAAAATAGAGAGAGAGAGAGAATTGAATTACCATTCTGTGGCATGTCTTATGCTAGAACTTGGACGAAACGACCTTTTCCCAGAAATGCTTGGCTTCAACTCACCAACAGTCACAACTCCCATTATTTCTCCTCCAAATGATTAAAAAAAGGAAAAAATAAAAAAAATCTCTGACCACCAAGTGTCAAATTGTCAACAGTATAACTGCTTTCAACAACCCAACTCCAATATCAGTACTACTAGAACTGGTTTTCATTGCACTCTGCTGAGGAACCTGACATGTTTGTTTAAGGATCTTTCTTCCTTTCTCTCTCTATTTCTGTCTGTGGTAGACAGAGAGAGAGAGAGGGGGGGCTAGAGTGAAGAGAAAGTCACACGAAGTCATGCAAAAGGATTGTTGTGGTGATCACTTTGGTGTGGACAAACTTTAGTTGGTGTTTATAATTCTATTTGTAATGGCAATTGATCTAAAAGTCAAGAAAAATGTGTTGTGCTCCAAGCACTTTTCGGTGAAAGGCAAACTAGGGAGTGACATATAACTTTTCTTCTTTTTTTTTTTTTTAGTGGTTTGTGAAAAAAAATATATATATATTGCAGGAATCCTGAAGGTTTGCAATGCTTTTGGGGTGTGTCATCATGGCTAGTGAAAGCAACCTCACAAAAAAAGAAAAATAGCTTAATTTAATTCCCATATTATGTGTAAAGCCCAGAAAAGTGGGGATTAGAAGGGTGAGTTGGATTACATGATATTATGAGAACCACACCACAAGGAATTTTAAAATTCATGTGTTTGTTTAGGACAAATTAGATCATGATGTCAGATGCATGGTGTTGAGAGTTAAAAGGCAAAATTTGTGGCAAACTTGATCATATGATTCTTTTTTTTCTCAATAAAACTTAAAAAATTAGTTTAAACACTATATCATGTGAGAGCTTTACGTTATAGTATGTCTTTGTTTTATATTCTAGAATATAAGAACTTTACAATACAGACGGTTTAAACTCACAAGTTTGAATTTATCTCCTAAACATAATGTTAGCATTATCCTGTCTCCCCCGTGCTTCTTGTTTATAGCATAAATTTAAGAGCTATCAACCTAAAAACATAAATAAATAAATAATAGAACTTCTGGGTTTTGGGTTCTGGGTGTTGTCCACTTTCTGTGCGTCATGTACACACACACAAATCGACCCAAGGGCAAGAAGCATTTTAGTCAGAGCAAATTTGGACAATTAAGGCCGTTTTGATAGGAACCACTACGTTAACTAGTTCAATAATTTGGAGGCACTTATTTCTTCTGCCTCGAATAATTTCTCTTTTGGGGCCCGGATTGTTCGTCAACAAAACACTGAAATATCAAAGTCTAGTAGTTTAACAATAAGGTTTTTGGCACGTTACTCTTTATGATTGACAAACTATCCCTAAACTTTTAATTTTAACAAATTTATCTTTTGAAGTCAAGTGTCGTAGATTTCTCCCAAATCGATGACAGTTACTAATTTTAGATATAAATACCCTTGTACACGTTACATAAACTCACTTAAAGAAAGTGAGATTTCAAATAGTTGAACAATACTATAAATTTACATACTCTGTTGATTTGGAGAGGTCAACACCGTTTTCATAAATAAAATTTAACAGACAACTTACCAACTGAGTCAAAATTCAAAGGGTAAAAAGAGCCAAAATCCTTTAAAATAACGTTGTACTTCACGATTTCCTCAAAAAACAAAAAAAACAAAACAAAACAAAACAAAACAAAACAAAAGGTGCATCACTACAAACTTTTTCACCAAATCACATGTTATGTAAAAAGCTAAAACATAATAGAAAACTCTAGTTCTACACTACTGCTACATGATAATATTTTGTCCAACAATATACATTTTGCAAAAAAATCCAATCTACTTTAACTGCCTATACCAAACTCAGGACCTTAAATATTATAGTGTTATATTAATTATCATGGTCACATATCCAGGCTACATACTTTGTACATATTAATCTAAACTTTATAATTAGCCTAGCTGCACGTAATGAAGAAACTGTTGGACTAATCATGGCGTTGGATAGCCTCGATCGGGTGGTAATGATGATCCCATCAATTCCCTTTTCCTTTGCCTCTTGTTGGTTGACTGGTAGGTTATCATTTCATGGCCTCCTAATCTCTTTTTTAATTACTTCTTATTAGCCTTTTAAAAATTGGGTTTTGTTTAGTATTTTTTTTTTCACCAAAGCCCCTTGTTTTTTCTTTTTTTTTTTCTTTTTTCAACAGTTGTCAAGTGGTCCTCACTCCTGTGGTTTAAGAATTGTTACAAATCACTGCACTGCAAAGCCAGAGGGGGAGGAAATGAGTATGAGGTACATTTTTTTTTTTTGGGTGTCAAAATGCAGAGTGCTAAGTAATGTTCATGATTTGCTAGGCCAATAAATGCAATTAAATACATGAATATACCCTTTGTTTTTAATATTTTAGTTTTTCCTTTCGACTTGGAAACTATGAAAATATCGTTAAAATTTGCAAAATAATAATAACAATAATTTCACCCGTCACACTCTTTTTGAATGAAAATACAATGGCACCCTTAAATATTTCTGAAAAATAATTTAAACTTAAGAAACACTTAAAATAAAGTAATTAAATTTTAAAAATTAGTGTTTCTTTTTGGAATTTTGTGTTTTAAAAATGTTTGAAATATTTATAGAAAATTTCCTTAAAAAATATTTTTAGAACTAAATTCTATCTAATTAAAGGTATTTTTATCTTTTCTTCTAATTTTGTGGATATTTTTATATTTACAAACTGCATGAGGGATGAAATTTAGACTAGTCGTTTTAATAGATATTTTTATTTTAATTAAAACTAAATGAAATTAAAACTAGTTGTTCTAATAGATATTTCAGTATAGATTAAAACGAGTTGTTTTAATCTATATCTTAAGAAATAGATATTTTTGTTCCACTAATAAATAGTTTTTTTTAATCCAATCTTTTAAAAAGTATTTGTAAAGTTTGACTTTCTAAATTGCATCCAAGTTCCTTTTTTTTTTTTGAGAATAATTTCATCCAAGTTCTAATAAGCTAATAATTTATCAAGCTTGCCTCATAAAAATGGCCTAAATTGGAACATATTGGAATTTCAGCAATTAGAGCTGGCCTCATTAAATCTTCACCTTTTAGCTTAGCTCTTTTTTTTTTCCTCTTTTTTTGGGTGTTTATATGTATCTGTTCATGTGGACCCAAGTGATCAAGTGTGCAAAGGGAATCTTATTATTGTTCCATTTATTGTTTTTTTTCCAAAACAAAAACAAAATTTGTGCACCATGCATTTTTGAAAAACGTTTGAGACATTGAATTTGAGCGCTTGGGGTTATCCCTCAGGCGTCCCAAGACAGAAGGGGAGAGAGAAAATTTAGGAGAAAAAGACAACAAATGGAACAAAAAGGTGTTTTTCTTTTCTCACAAAGACTATGGTGAAAAAGGACCTTGAGAATCATTTAAGTGCAAGGTGAGTAACACCGATGGGGTACAAACACAAAAGCCCCGCCCTTTTGAAACTTGTGGAGAATGATAGTATAAACCGCCATGGCTTTTGTATTTTAAAGTAACGTGGGTGGATGTGAGTTAGAACTGAGTTTGTCGAATACCCTGTTGATATATTTAACAACGGTTTTTGTTGATTTTTGCCTAATCAAAATGTTAGTATTGAACTAGAAAGTAACAAGTATGTAATTTCATTTGTAGGTCGGTTTCAATTAAGATGGGTAATCATATAAGGAGATTAAAAGAGCAGGGATATGCGATGGATCTAAAGAATCTTTCTAAAAGTTGAAGGACATGGCACCTAATGTGAATTTATGTATGGGTGAGAATGGCAGCCCCCAAGAAGATTTTAGGGAGACTGAGGCCCTGTGTGGTAGATTGAGCCCCTGTATAGGTGAATGGGTGAGGTTGGCTCGAGCTCATGGTTTCTCAAATTGGATTATTGAATTGGACTCGCTCATTGTCCTCAATGCAATGAAGAATCCCCCCTCTAGATCAGCAGAAGCTGAACATCTTCTTAAAAGCTCGTTGTGATTCTTGTCGTTACACTTCTTACAATAATAAAAATAGTGTACACAATGATTTGTTAGGTAATTAATAATATTATCTAATTTCTCCCTGAAAAAAACAATGTGAATTTCTGTATCATTATCAAGAATGATGTAGCAACATTTTTTATTTACTTATTAAAGAATCAAATTAAAAATCTTAAAAAATGTCGTTGTTTAGGGGAAAATAACAACTAATGCATGTGATATCACTATTTCTAAACGTACATATCCCATCAGTGTCAAGACCTACTCGACTCTAAAGAGAATTCTAAAAGTTGAGTTAAAAATTATTTTACTTCACGGTTCATTATACATACACCTCCTGTATTATACCAAAATAAAAAAGACTAAAACTAATTACGTCAATACCCTTAATTTTTCAAAAAAAAATTATCGAGACACCCTCAATATTAATTGACCATGAAAATTGACCAAAATTTGATCATTAAATATTTTTAAAATGTCAAAAATTGATATAAAATTTTAGAAATGTTAAAATTATAACAAAAGGTATAACAAATTTTAAAATTTTAAAAAGTAAAAAATGATTTTTAAGAAAAAAATAAAAAAGCATATATTCTTTTTAAGAAAAAATTGATATAAAATTTTAACAATCTTAAATCTCTCTCTCTCGCGATATGGGCAGCCTGTCTGGGGGGACGCAACAAGGTAAGGTGTCCCCGATGGCGTGGGCGTGTGGGATAGGTGACGAGGGCTGGGAGTGTGAGTAGGTCACAATTCATGGATGGGGGCAACAAGGGTAGCAATTCAAGGGGTAGGCAGACTGGCGACGGGAGTTGGGTCGCAATAGGGTGAGGGGCTACAGGGGTAGCAATTCAAGGGGTAGGAAGACTTGCGACAGGAGCTGGGAAGGGGGTCATGATCGTATGGGGGGCAACAAGCGGGGATCGCGGTAGGTGGGGTCCCGTCGATGAGAACAACCATTAAAAAAAACTAACATCTAGTTAAATCCGAAGAAGGGTGTCAGCATAATTAATTTCGGTCAATAAGGTGTGTTATTTTGACAAAATACAAAGGATGTCAGTTTAATTAACCCTCTACTTAGTACGAGATTTTCTATTTCTCTACTTGGGATAGCCATGTTAGATGAAGTCATGATTTGGAGCCCAATTTCCGGCAATTAGCAGCTCATATCCCGAGCTTGTCTATGATCAACATATCCACAGCCCGTTCTTTTGTATATTTTGACAGCATGGACATGGTACGCCCATAGAATCCCATCAAATATTGCTCGTATATTTTCCCTCATTTCTTTCAAGTGCATCTTCAAAACTAGGAATAAATTAATGCTAAAGCTTTTTTACCAACACAACCCAAAGAAGTTGTTCAAAGTGGCAAACGTGCATACTTTTAAACCAAAGTTTTACCATGGTCAAATAACGGCCATTTGGATTTTTAATCATTTCTGAGGACCCAGAAATGCATTTTAAACAAACCTTTTTGGATAAAGTGAACGGCGCCGAATCCTTACAGGGCCTCTTTAAGCTAAAATTTAGCCTGAGGTGGGGGCGTGCTATTTATGCATTTGCTTCACTTCACCAACATTGAATTGATAAGAAGTAATTCCGTAGAATTTTTGCCATTATTTGCGGAATAAACCTGTCCTGATGTCACTATTTTGCCCTTATGACTGCAACTATCGTCATCTAAGATGAAAAACAAAAATTCTCTCTTAATAGTAGGATAAGCACTTTGACCTTAGGTATTGTTACTTTAATTATTATATTAACTTTTTCACCGTTTGACCTGTGACTGTTTATGTTTAAAAGTTGCAACACACAATACAAAATTATTTTCAATCATAGATTAAACGGTTGAAAAATTAATCGAACGGCTAAAATACCAAAACGTATTGGTAGGAATAAAATGCATGCCCCATTATAAATTTTTCCAAACAAAAAAAAAGGGAAAAGAAACGAGAGAGAGAGAGAGAGAGAGAAGGGCCCACACAAGTATGTTTATGACACATGGGGTAGTGATGAATTACAACGGCAATACATGTGTTCCTCTCTATTTTTGCTGTCTCACTTTCTAGTAAAACTATGATTATGTTAGAGAAACACTTTCTAATTTGAAAACAGTGCCAATGCCACTTTACATCATATCCACACCCCGAAATGTCTTAAATGCAAATGCTAGGAAATAACATACATGTTATATAGCAAACGTATAACTTACTATATTAGGAATGCGCCTCTGAGCTGCATTAAGTCATTCATAGGAAGGATGGTGCTTTTCCACGCCCCTTGGTCTTTTCATTACGTCTCAAAAGAAATTTAGCAGCTGCATATTTTTCAACTTTTGAACGGAAAAAAAGCGTGAGCCAACAACGCCCATAAACCAATAGGACGTCTTTTAAAGAGCGCAACAGCCCAGAATCGAGCTCGGATTTCACAAGGCAAGCCCAAAACTCCCTTTGATATGTGTTTCATTCCATCATTCATGTGTATATTGTGGTTGGAAACGTGTGAAAATCGTTCTCTCCATCAGTAACATAACACAGATTAGGAGATAAGAACAGATTAAATCACAAGAAAGCCTAATTTGGGATTATTTAAAAAAAAAAAAAAAAACACTTGCTAAAAGAAATACAGAGGGAGGAGTTTAGTGGAAGTTGATCTCTTCAACAAATCCAGGGATTTGAACATTATATCAAAGGTTTAGCGTTGCTTCCTCACTTTCCCAGTAATACAAAAAACCATCTAAACTCCCGGTATAAAAAATGTGGATGCCAAAAGCGGCTTCCCAGTTCTCGTGGCCTTAAAACCTTTTCTACATAAACAAACATGTTACAACTTCGATGAACAGAAAACTTGACTGTCTTGAAACCCTGACTAGTTAGTTGCTGGGGCTTTTGCAACTAATTAACGGAACTGGACAAGACATAAAGCAATCTCCTCTTTACACATAGAAGACCGAACCCGGGATCTCTCCATACAGAATCATCAGGAGACTATTTAAATGGACTAGCTTAAAGTTGAAAGGAATCTTGTAGGTACCTGATACGAATGCTTTCTGTCATACTTACTTGGAAGTGAGGAACAATACATACTGATTTGCCTTTGAAGCTTATTTGAGATAGCGTTGATGGCTGCATATATATTTGACAAGAGCATAAACTATCCAGATCCTAGTATAGGCTAAACAGAGCTGTTTGATAGGCCTTGAATGTGAGACGCGAAACCTTTGCACAATTGACCACTACACATTTACTAAGATATATAAACAGCAAACATAATCTGGCAGGAGAAAACCCCGCCCAAAAGATAATGGAGAATGGCTTGGGTTTTAATTAGCTTGATCGTCGAACCTCACCGCCTTGTCTTGTGCTTCTGCTACCGCTCAAAGGGACAGAACTTTCTGTTGATAGTTGCCCGTCAGTAAGTGAAACAGATCCAGTCTGAGAGAAAATTAAACCAACTGAACTAGTTGAAGTATTTCCCGTAGAAGGCATTCTTGCTGAATAAGATTCCTTTTTTGATAGTTCTGACGATGTAGGGGAAGGAGCCAGGGTAGCTAGTAAAGACCCAACTGGATATGGAGCAACAGGCATATCAATGAGAGATGTGGCTGATGGACTGTATCTCATAGTCCCAATTGGGTGATCAAATTTGCATGTGGATCCAAACTTGCAATGCCCATTTTGCAAGTAGAAAGTACAAGGTTGCATGCCCTGTAGATTAATAACATAAGTACAATAAATCCCCAAAAGAGAGCACTCTCGACGGTACATAAATCAAGAAACTAGAAAAAGTAATCAAGAACGAGCATTAGACTCAACTGCTGAATTTATCGACCTTATAGGAATGGGGGTGATCGCTTTTATATACTTGCAATGAACAAAAAACCTGATGATATAGTGTTCGTCAATGTGATATGCTCAAGCCATCAACATTGACATGCATCTCTAAAAGAATATCATAAGCACAGAAGCACTCACGTATTATGCATTGAAGATCACACAGGTGTTTTGCACAAAGACACAAACCAAGAGTAAGACATAGCATGACAAAAGCGGGTGCCTTATATAGCATCTTGCCTCAAAGTCTTCAGCACCACCTTAGCAGTCGGACACATTGCACTGTACTGATAATATACGTTAAAGCCCTTACCGTTGCTTCACAATACAGAGGAGACTTATACATACATATATATGTGTGTGTGTGAATTGAACCTATTTTCGACCCTGGAAAAAGAACACTCAGATTTGAAACATGGAGCTGGACGTAAGCTACTCATAATCAAAACATAAGGAGCACAAACACTTAGGATTCATAGAATTGTAATAAATGATTCTGTTTATTGGACGGCCCAAATTAAAGAAATTATTAAAGGGGCAGCAGAATGAAAAGACAAGACAAGTCAGAGAGCAAAAAACTATTAATGCTCAGCATGACAAAAGCGGGTTAATAGCTTTGGGTACCGGGCGCAAAGGGAGACCCATTGGGCTGAGAAGACAATTTGTCCTTGGCACAACTCGATCACGTGGATGGTGATAACGACATGATGACCCAAATTTACAGTCCCCAGTTCTTAGATAGTACTGGCATTCAGGTTCACCAGGCCTCTCTGGAAAAACTTGCTCCTTTGGACTACCGCTTGACGCACCAATAGAAGAGGGTAAAGAGGGATAAGGTCTTGCGAGTGCAGTGGTTGAAGAAGATAGATGTGTCACTCCATACATAGAAGCAGCTCCAACAGTGGGCTGTGCACCAGGAGATAGTACAGGGCTTACGGGCGCCTACACCAAATAATCCAATAATGCAATCAGTAATAGGTCCTTTTAGCGTATGTCATTGCAGAAATGTTTCCATCATACCGAATAAGGATTCCACCCGGGCACAGGAACTACTCCAGGAGGAAACAGCACAGGACCATAAGCCCCTTGCACGTATGAACCAGGTAATAATTGAGGCCTAGCCACCCTCAAGCTGGTGGATGGCCCCCCAAATTGTTCAGGTATAGGAACTGAAGGAGATTGCACCGGTGGATAAAATTGAGGTGCAGAAGCCGTCACAGAGGTGCCGGCAGGTTGAGGATGATGGAATTTACAAGTTATACCAAATTTGCACTGCCCCGTTTTCAAATAGTAGGAGCACTCAGTCTCACCCTGTCAAAATGGAATATGTGTGGGTTATAAGGGCTATAAACTTACTCGAATTATAGCTATATATATGTATATAGCTATGTAAAAATGACAAGGATGTAGAAGTTCATATTTTTGCTATATATTGCATTTAAAGAGAGACAGAAGATAAGAGCGTGAAACCAAACCGGCCGTAATGGGTATCCATAAATATTAAGTGGAGCTTGGCTCAAAGAAAAACCTCCATGTTTCGGATGGTGGAACTTGCAGGACGCACCAAATTTACAGATCCCAGTTTTCAAATAGTACTGTTCATTTAGCAAAAAAACCATATATGTGTTAATATAAGTTAAACAAGATAAGACTTTCAGATATCTACATTACCAACATGACGATCAATAAGTCCATTTTACTGACTGAAATCACTAAACTTTACCTGACATACAGGTTCTCCCACTCGCTCCGGGTACTCCCCAGTAGCTCTCACAGCTGCTGCCACCTAAGCACACCATTAAACCGAAAAGAAAAACCCTAATAAGACCATTTTGGACACTATCAAGAGAGAAAAAAAAGTTTAGAATTGCTGGGCACCGATTAGGACAACCACTCTCACATCACTAGACCAAAAACGACAAACAAAAAATGAAGCTCAATGAAGTCAAATTGTGAGCACCCAAAGAACATTAGATTCTAAAACGCACTCTAACTTTCCATTATTCCTTTTCCTCAGCTTTTTTACCACATTAAACAGCATTGAAATCATACAAAGAGCATCAGAAACAAGCTAACGATTATAAGTGAACTACCGCTCAAGTTAAGCAAACGAGGACAAGTTATCTCAAGCAGAATAAAAGCTACCGCCAAGAGACTGCGTAAAATAGAGTTAATACTCAAAAGAAACGCGATAATGGCATTGACAAACTATTGAATGACATGATTAACGAGGAAGAAAGGGATTTTACCGCTGCGCGATCACGAGGATGGTTGTAACGACACCGGGCACCATAACCACAATGCCCGGTCCGCATATAGTACACGCAGTTCGGCACGCCGGGACGCTCCGGGTACGATTCGCCACCAGTCAGCCCCAATTGCCACATCGATTCTACAAATTCGCCCCCCCAAAATCCACATCAAAACCCTAATCAAACCCCCACATTACGAAACCCTAGCCGGAAAATTTCCCAAAAAAAAGGAACAAAAAGAGAAAGAAAATCGGAAACAGACAAAATTCAGTCAAACTCGGAGCAAAAAAAACACAAAAGAAGTTAGCTGACCTTCCAGACCGGTCTCGCCGCCGTCCGGGCTCCATTCCGGCTGATTCGACCCATTCCTCGCGGGGCTCCGTCCGTACAACTCCATTGAACCCGAGAGAAGCTTTCTTTATTTTTTGTGGTTTTTTTTTTTTTGGGGGAAATGGGTTTCTGTGCAACACAAAAACTGCACCCAAAACAAACTAGCGAAAAAATTAAAGGAAAAAAAAAAAAGAAAAGGAACTATTCTACAATACTCTACTGTAGTAGTAGTAGATCCGAGGGCTCGATCGAGTGGGTTTTTCTTCAGCACTAAGACATATAATCCCCCACGCTAATATCAAAGCTCTTAAACCTTTCTTTTTCCTTCTTCTCCAAAATCTCACTCTCTCTCTCACCAACACCGGACGGTCTCGTATTGGGTTTTCCTTCTTTCTTTCTTTTTTTTCCTTTTTTTTAATTCTTGGCTTTGCTTCACTGTTTGTATTTCTAATTATTACTATTATTGAATTAAATTTTTTAAATTTTGATGTTTTTTAAAATTATTTTCATAAATCCTCTAATAAAATTTAATTCGTTTAATTAATCGCTATGGCATACCACGTTGACATAAGAGGCGCTTTAAATGGTTTTTTTTTATAGATTATTGGATATTTTGAATGGTTTCCAAAATCTAAATGACAACTTAAATTAAGATTTTTTTTTTTATTAGAGGTAATGTTTAATATCGGTAATATTTTTAAATATTTTTTTAATTTCAAGGGATTTATAAAATTAATCATTTTTTTAACTGAGGACTGCCGTTTCGTACCCGCCAATGCATCGCAGGTGGGAAAGAAATGAGGTTCGTGGGAATTTGGCTTGAAAAAAAAAAAAAAAAAAAGGAACGATTTTTTTTTATTTTTTTCTGTTGAGTTTCCTTTTTCGGACTTTGACCAGCAGCCAACTCCGGATTCTGGAACCGACGAAATTACGGAACGGCCCTCTAGAGGGTGGGATTTAAAAGCCCGAGGGTTCGGTGGGGGTTCTATTGATGACGAGAAGCAATGTGAGGGGTGAAACTGTCATTTTGTCGTCGTGGAAAAAAGGAGTTCTTCTGGTAATGATCATTTTTTGTCTGTTTACTGTTGAGGAGGATGACTTGCGGAGGAAGTTGGGAGAATTGATTGGGGGACAAGGGGTTGGTAGTTGCCCTTTGGCACAATGCCTGTTGTCGTTTGTCCCTAACAAGTTTCTCCTCTTGGAAAAGTTCAAGAATTTGCACAATATGGTCATTTTGCTTGGTTTAACTCAAATTTTCTTTAAAAAAATAAAAAATAAATAAATAAGGCCCTTGAAGCATAGCAGCGTTTGCGGTGTTCTTAAAAAAAAAAAAAAAATTATAAATGAACCCTCCGTTTGACAGACATTTAGTTTAAACTAATAGCAATATAAAGTTTTATATGTCACAGTGTAAAATTAAAAATTGTTTTAATATAAAGTTCAACAAATTCTTTTAGGGCGTGTTTACTAATAAGTAATATGAAAAATAGGAAATAAATTTCAAGTGAAAAGGAATTAAGTTTCAAAATTCTATTAAAGTGTTTATTAATTTATTAGGGAATTAAGTTACATGGGGAATTAAATTTCTATTATTTTGTTTACTTTGCTAAAAAATGTTAAGGAATTGGAATAAAATAAGTATAGTTACATAATTACTCTTATGTGTAGTAAATAACTAACTTAAAATAAGGGTATATTTAAAAAAGAAGTTTGTTGGTCCCTATTTTTTAGGGGAATGAATTAAATTCCATAGTCGAAAGATGAGAGATAAATTCCCTTGTATTAAGAAACCTAATTCCTTATTTATAAGTGGGACCCACCTCATTAAATTCTTAAATATAAAAATAAACACTAAACACTAAAAATTAAAATCGAAAGTTTACTTTTCTTTTTTGATATTATATTCACGATAAGTCAACACGTCCTTAGTTTAAATTGGTTTGTCAAACACCCTAGAAAATTATACATTGATGTTGGCAGATCTCATATTTTAATAGAATTACATAAAACAAAAAAAAAAAGATATGAACATATGTTTAACGAAGTGTGTTTTGATTCATTAATTTGACGAAACCAATTTTAAATTTTTATAAAAGAAAATATTATAGACAAAATATTTGAATTTTGGTTCAAACCTTATAAAATAAGATAATGTTTAAAATAATGCATTGCTGCTAATCATCACTATATCAAACAATAAAAAAAAAGTTTGGATCGGATTTAGAGATTGTTTGATTATTTTTTTGTTCTTGCTACCCTTTTTAAAAAAAAAAAATGAGACATGACAAAAGGGTTAAGTGTCCATCATTTATGACACGATGCACTTTGAACAGGGTAGAGCATAAACAAGTGAGGACTATATGTAGAAAGATTTTTTCTTTTTGGCGGAAATCCAGTGGTTCAACAACCACATCAATACACAACATAATTTGTCCTAGTCCAGACTAAAAGGAAGATTATACGCTTAATAACGGTAATAAAAGTACATGCGTATATGGTTACGAAGAACCGCCTGGAAACATAAGTTTAATAGAGTGTTTAGCTAATGATAGAAACTATTGATGGAAATTGTTTTTTATTGTAGTATGTGAGAGTTTTACACTGTAGTAATTTTTTTGTGAGAATTTTAGACTGTTCATAACTAAATTTGTGGTTCACATCACCCTTAACTAAACACCCTCTAAATCAAATAAAAAGGTGTAAACTTAAAATATTATAATAGTTTAAATTTTATGATAAAAATATTGTTATAAATTTGTTTAAAATAAAACTTTTTAATTTTGACTATGTTTTTACACGGGTCAAAGTTTTGCAGGAAAAAAAAATCCCCCAATTTCACCAAGGTCCATGCGTAGAAAAAAAAAATAAAGAAGCTGAATTGTGGTTGGTTGCAAACGCCAACAGACACGTGTTTTGATATACAACTGAAAAATCGCGTGCCCAATGTTGATAAATAAATACTAATATACTAGGCATTCGTCATTTATCATTACATAGGCGTTTAGTGGTTTCTTTTTTTTAAAAAAAAAATTGAGAACACGTGTATGTAGTTGTCAAACAAACAAAGCGTCATTTAATGGGTTTTATATTGCTGTGAAACAATAATGAACACTAATGGCACTATTAAACAAATAACAATCACACTATTAGTATAATATAATAATGATGAAAGTCCCAAACGAGACAAACGTGCAGGGGAGAACAGTTATGGAGTGTTTGGTTAGTGGTGAGAACCATTTTTTACGGTAGCATGTGAGAGTTTACACTGTTATAATTTTTTTTCTTTTTACTGTAATATATGAAAGCTTTACACTGTTTATAATTGAGTTTGTGGTGGGAATCACCCTTAGCCAAACAGGGGTAATTATTAAAAAATAAATAAAACGTGATTACAATAGTCAATTTTTATTTGCTTTTTTTTTAAAAAAAATGAATATACACCATAATATGTTATAGCTGACAATTTGAGTCATAACATGACGGCACAACATGAATTTGACACACAAAAAAAATGAATTAAGGTTGATAAAATTAAGTGCAAGTTGAAACTGGGTCGAATCCGTTTGACACGAAAAAATTTCAGATCGTATTCGGGTCCAATCCATCAACCTGATTTCAACCAGCTACACCTATTTTTATTGTAAATCTGGTTGCTTATATTTCATCTTTTTTTCAATAAAAGCTCAAAAGAAAGGGCCTGCCTAAGCTTTTATTTCAAAAAGTATTTGAAGCCCAACAGGAAAACCTAATAAAACCTAGCTAAAAATACTCCCACGTAAAAACAAAAAAGCTCTTAGCAGCTCATCCATTTTTCTGGCTGCCATTCATCTTTAGCACTTTCTTTATCTTTAGCACTTTCATTTTTCTGCCGCTCCTCCCCGGTGTCCTCCCTAGCATCCCCTCCCGCATCTGCAACATTGACCTCGCCCCTAGCTCCTTCTTCGTCATTTACTCTTGCTTCTTTTCCGTCTTCGGTGAGTGCTTTGCCGCCGTCTCCTCTTCACCTCCCCTTGCCGCCTACTCCTTCTACACTGCTAGTGCCGCCGTTTTGGTTATTAGAACTGCATATCAATTTTTTATGTAATTTTTTTGTTTCTCTGAATGGATTGTCATTTAGCTTATGCTTTCAAAATTAAAGATATGTTTTCTTCTATTTATTTATGCCAAAGAACTTTCTGATCAGATGTTCAAATTTCGTAGAAATAGGTTGCACGGGTCGTATCATGTTAACCCATTAACACAACAGGTTGTATCTGTGTTTGCCATTTTTTGACCTATCAGATCATAGGTCATATTTGAGTTGGCATGTTTGTTGTTTAAATAAGGGCTTAATCCGACAAGAACCCAATCTGTTGACATAAATTGCCAACTCTAATATACACAACCTCTTAGCACAAAAAACACATCTGTGATGAACAGCTGATTCCACTTGTAAACTCAAATAAAACGCTAAAGGGTAAAAAAAAAATACAAATTAGACTTTAGATAGACACCCACAAAAGCACACATATGACTTTTTCACAATTTTTCTTACAAGAGATGAAAATATCCTAACAACTAATATTGATGATATATTTATATATTTTTTAATTTAGGGATTTAGGATGAAAAGATTTAAACTTTTTTTTTTTTGAGTTTAGTGTGAATTTACTATTATTGATCTGCTTGCAACCATGAAAGACTAATGTTGAGAATCTATTAGTGTCAAACACACACACACACAAAAGAACAACCAAATGCTAAATAAACAAGACAAGCACACAAACAAGTAAGGGTAAATCCTTATTATTGCAGTCCCAACTCAAGTTAGAGGTGTCATTGGGCTATCCATGGATGACATGACCCGACCGTTTAGGTGTTTAAAAAAATGCACCTACTTTGCATTCTTAAGGTTTGAACCTTTAATCTTTATACCCATACTAGAGGTGTCAATTGCCTGGCCTTATCCTTTTAGGTGTTTAAAAAAATGCACATATTTTGCCCTCCTTAAGGTTTGAACTTTCAATCTTTACTTGTTAATTTTTTTTATTAAAACATTAAAAAATTTGAAATTTAAAATTATCAGACTGGCCTTATAGCGCCGGCTCTAGGCCCGGCATGGCGCTTGTAACACCTCTAACTCAAACTAAATATAAAAGGAAAAACAACAACACATTAACAAAAAGACGACAAAGCTTTCAATAAAAAGAAGATTATCAAATGGGTATCAAATGAGGGGAGTACGTATTACAATGTTAAGAATGCAGCCAAACCAACACATATGCACCACACAAACAACGGATACAGCCACCCAATATGACACTCATGACACTTTGGTGTAGCAAACTATCAGATGTGTCACACCATCAAATACAATACTTCAAGAGAGCAAAGATAACGAAGAAGCAACATGCTTGGCATGCTGTCCAAAAATAGTCAGGACATGCTCCCTATTTTGTCTGAGTCAACTCGGAATATCAACCTCATCACTACGAGTTCATGCATGAAAATAATATAACCGGAGCCCCACAACATGAGTGCCAGGGTTCCAGCTGGAATTCTCATTTTCTCTCCTACTTTGGTTCACTGTTATTAAAAATGATCCAATGCTTATAATTTGTTTTCAATAAGTTCACTAGAAGTGATAAAGATGTCAGCTTTACTTCGCAGCATCATGGATGAAACACAATTATATAATTTTTTCTCAGCACCTTATGGCAAGGCACATTTTTTCAATAAATTTTATTATTTTAATTGTTAGATTAACTTTTTAGCATTTTATTCTATAACTAAAAACAACTATACATTGCATTTTGCAACTTTTAATGAAAACATCTGAAAATCGTACCATTAAAAAGTTAGTTCAATAATTAAAATAGCAATATCTAATTGTAAGATGTAAATATCTATATGACAAAAATACTTACCCTACCACAAGTGTTTTTGTTTTTTTTTTTTACTTTTACTTTATTTATATATTTATTTTGGTGAGGCAACTATGATGTTACGTCCCAATTCATGGTGGTGTCATAAAGTCGAGCAGGGACCAAGGCCGGGGTTAACCCTACGGGTTGAGAAGGGTCAAGCATAGTCTTGACCCATCAAGTGTGTTAGACCAGCCCGGCCCTTTGCAGTGTAGGGCTAGGCTAGGATGGGCCAAACCCTGTACCATTGCTGCCAAGCCCTGCACTGTTGCAGGCTGGGCCAGCTGTCATGATCGACAGCTCTATCAATTCCCAATTTGAATTTCTTCTGCGATAAATTTTTGTGACCACCTAGGCAACTAAACCGGGATAACGGGTAACCCAACCGTTGACAATTCTCACCTCGTGTGCGGTGTACGATAACATCGTACCCAAACAATCCCCTTCACTCAGCTCTTCAAAACGCCACAATCCACACGTCTCCGGCTCCGCAAACTACAGAAGCTTCTCCTATCCGATAAGCTAAACTAATTGACAATGAATAGCTTAGCTACGAGCTCAACGACCTGTCGAATACTTTCCTTCCCACTACGACGCCGTTTCCGTGAGCCCTCAACAACTCCTCTGGTGCTCAAACCTCATCCGCCGTCGCGAGGCCGGAGGTGGGGAGTAATTTGCATGGCGGTTCGTATTCTCACTCCGAGCAGAACGGAAATTGGGCGAGAAGTTTTTCAATTTTTTTTGGTGTCTTTTTGTTTTGAGAAAGAGTTTTTTTTTTTTCCCCGGGAAACAAACGGAAATGCGAGACTTCACTTTCTCATTGTTTGTTTGGTTATGGATTTTACAGGAGCCTTTTTTGATAACGAAGCTGGAATCTGCCGAGAAGACGTGGAAAGAGTTATCGGTATGCTTTTGAATTCTTACTGAAAACGGCTTTGCTTTATGTTGAGAGGTTTTGAACAGAAAAATCTATATACTTCAATTGAACGTGAAATTCAATTTGGTTTAGAAAAAAAATCGAATTTTATTTTTGACGAATGAGTCTAGGAATATATGCTTTAGGTGCAAATTCAATTATCAGAGAGCCAGAAATGATAGTAGCAGTTTTAGATAGCAGGAAATGTCAAACGCAAGCATAAATTACATAATATTAGCTTCTTGCTTAATTTTTTCACAATTTATCTCTAATTTTTGAAACTACAAAGTATTCTTTGAATTTCAAAAACTTGTTTCAATTTCATGACAACTGCTTTTCTTAGTAAAGGAATTGAGTATTTTGAGATATGGTTTGTTCTTTTTTGAGTTTGCCAATACAATGGTGGATGTTTACTTTGATATTGCATTTTGGATTGTAGGTCAAGCTGGCCGATCCAGATGTCGTCTCGAATCCCAGCGCATATCAAAAGCTGGCACAATCTATGGCAGAGCTTGATGAGGTACCACAGTTTGTTTGGCCATTCCTTTGCTAGGATTCTGCATGGAATCACTGAGTCCTATAATTTATAGACTTTCTGTGGTTTTGGTGAACTAGGTTGTGTCAACCTTTAGGAAATTCAAAGACTGTGAAAAACAATTAGAAGAAACAAAAGGTATGCGATATCCACTTGGGTACTTGTGTGGGACACTTTTCAAAAATTTTGAAGTTTGTTTGTGTTAAGTGTTAACACACACTCGTCCTTCCTTATAATTTGTCGTGTCAGCTTTAGCAAAAGAGGATGGTAATGATGAGGATATGGCAGAGATAATAGCTTTTGAAATCGAATCTTTATCCAATGAAATCAAAGAACTTGAGGAGAGGCTTAAGGTACTTTTACATGACAGGTTTATGCCATTTTAAAATTCAATCAACTTGCTAAGCTTGTTTTCTGTGTAAAAACTCCTTTGATTACAAAGCTTGGGTCATAGTTTACTGATATACCACGTTTCCTGTATATTTTAAACTTTGAGCCGATAATTCAATATTTACATTTCTTCGATTGTGCTTCTGTCTTGCCTTTTTACCAATGATGATTTTTGGTTTGATAATAATAGGTGCTACTTCTCCCGAGTGATCCTCTTGATGCGAGAAACATAATGCTTGAAGGTATGCCACTCTTTTCTGAGGGATTATTGGTGTGACATTCCTATCAGTTTGCAAATAAAGAACCTCTTTCAAAGTTAGCCTGTCCACATACTAATCTTGAAATTCTAATCGCTTAAATGTGAACTACAAGCCTCTTAAGAAGTTAGCATATCCATCTGCTAATATTTAGTACACGTAGAGGCATATATCAGTTTTGAATATGTATAATGTTGGGTCAAAGGACATAAGGCTGCAAAGTTTTCATGAAATCCTAGCTGTTGCTTCAGCTCCTCTGTGTTGTTGAGCATAGTTATTCCTTTTTGATGCTGGATGTGTTTTCATTACAAACCGTGTTTAAAATGTATACTTTCATTTATTTATTTTCTTTTTCAGTGAGGGCCGGTACTGGTGGTGATGAGGCTGGACTTTGGGCGGGTGATCTTGTAGGTACATGTTTCTTTTGTCCTCCCATTTGTGCAGATATACTAGGAAATGTGTCATGTTTTCATCAAGTTGTGTGGAAGATTACCACAGGGTGGAGATTGAAATTGAAATTCACAGGGACAAAAAAAAAAAAACTGACTCTAATGATTTTCCAATATTTTTTCTCTACAAAAGGTTCGTATGTATCAGAAGTACAGTGAGCGGAATTCTTGGAAGTTCTCTCCACTTTCAAGCTCTGAGGTAGAACCTCCAGATACTCCATCCACAAAACATCTATATTATTTGAGATGTAAAGCTCCTTACTTCTTTTTTTTTTTTGTGTTTCTTTTTTCGTTTTTTCTTTTTAAGGCAGAAAAAGGAGGCTTCAAAACCTACGTGATGGAGATCAAAGGAAATCGTGTTTACAGCAAATTAAAATACGAGTCTGGTGTTCATCGCGTTCAACGTGTACCACAAACAGAAGCACAGGGTCGTGTACATACCTCCACAGCAACAGTTGCCATTATGCCCGAGGTAGACTATATTTTTCCCATCACTGACAAATTTCTTTGTACATCTGGGGCCTCTAGTGATATTCATGTCTATGTTGTTTAGGTGTCTTTAAGTAGACCTGGAATTCCTCGTTCTTTTGCCAGGATCAGTTTTTCACTTAGGATATGTTGTTGTGAAATTGTTACAAGTGTTTAATTTTTACATTTATGGTAGTATTCTGGTGAAAAAGATCAATCTTTCCCACTCGGTTTTTGACTCTTTTAACAGCCTGGAAATAGAACATTTGTTGACTACATTTTGAGTTAGTGTGCGCACACAGTGATGAATTAGGTTAACATTTGTCGATCACAACTTGTAGTTGACCGCATGCTGATGTTATATCTGATATAGGCTGATGAAGTTGAGGTGGAAATTGACCCAAAGGACATTGAACTAACGACAGCAAGATCCGGGGGAGCTGGAGGTAATAATCCATTTTGGGATCATATGTCTTCACTAGTGTTTTGCTTTCCATTTTTATCTCTCCTTGGGAAAAAAATCTTTATTTATTTCACATCTCATGCAGGGCAAAATGTTAACAAGGTTGAGACAGCTATTGATCTCTTCCACAAACCAACGGGAATCCGCATATTTTGTACTGAAGAAAGGACTCAACTTCGGAACAAGACTCGTGCTCTTCAGTTGCTACGAGCAAAATTGTGAGGAACCATTTTCACCATTGGTTTAAAGTTCCGAACCAAATTTGGATGGTCCTGCTAAATGCTAATTAGTTTAACATGCTAATTTTTCTTCGCTTGTATAATTGATCAAGTCACCATTCATTTAATTCAATTATCGTGGTTATAAATGATTTTTTTTTCCCATAAAAATAGTAAGTAGTACTTACAAAGTCAAATATTTGTTTCAAAATTCTACTTGAGGGTTATAGGTAACTTGAAGTCTTCTGAAAATTGGCTGTCTAGAGAAAGGTTTATCATTTTCATAGTATCTTAAGCTATCTCTTTACAGCTTGGCTATGAAAGTGACTCATTAAGTTTCAGTGCTTCTAAAGATTCATTTTCCTTTGTTTTTGTTTTTTGTTTTTTGGTATTTGTTTTGGTGCATTTATGATGACCCATGACTGGTAACAGATATGAGATAAAAGTGAGAGAGCAGCAGGAAAAGATACGGAATCAACGGAAATCACAGGTATCTCTTAGCTTGAAATTTTAAGGCTCTTGAAGAAATGCGTACTAGATTTCATCACTGCAAGGCAAAAAGCTTCCATTGGCATGTCAACTTCCGTACTTTCATATTTTAAGTTGATTTCCTTGGAATGATGTATATTCTGCTTCTCATATATCTAGACAATGAGCTAGTTTATATAAACCATATCCATGTTTGAAATGCAGGTTGGTACTGGTGCTCGTGCAGAAAAGATAAGAACATATAATTACAAGGTAGTGTCTTGGGCTTAATGTAGTAGGATCTATCCACTCTCTCTCTCTCTCCCTCTCCCTCTCACCTTTTTTCTTTTCACGCTTATCCTTGTTATTTTCCCTTTCAATTAGGACAATAGAGTTACTGATCATCGGTTGAAGATGAACTTCGAGCTCACCTCTTTTCTTGATGGTGATATAGAGAATGCAGTTCAGGTATAATTTTGCCTCAATTCTCCGCGGTGTTCCTTTTGACCTTTCAAATTAAGAAGAATATAGATACGAATTTGCATAACGTTGTTTGCGAAGGACCTTATGAATCCGCTTCCATTGCAATGGTTGATTCTTGCAGACTTGTGCTGCCATACACCAGAAGGAACTCCTGGAAGAGCTTGCTGAATCTGTAGGGGCTTCAGCTGTCTGATTTTCAAAAGCATTTTGTGGCAATATGGTTGGCAAGATCCTGCTGATTATATACCTAACAATTAGGAACCCTTTGAGATGAATATGTTGAAAGAGGCATTGAATTTGGTGAAGAGAGTGCAATGATGAGGTTCATATGATTCTTTGGTGCCTCCTTGGTATGGTCGAGTAGGTCCATGGGAACAGCGAAAACTGGTATAAATTTGTGAACTTCTGTGCAATTATTATAGGGTAAATTTGGTATATTGATTTACTCTCTGTTCAGGAAATTTCAATCAAATCTGAGAACAAGAACAGCCGAAACTGCTTTAGCAGCTTAAAAACAAAAGAAAGCCTAATCAACATGGCCCTGCAAATCGACATGCGCCAGTTGAAATTGTTGCGGCGTTTGAAATCTTTGTTTTTGATCTCTATGGTAAATAGAAACGAATTTTTTAAAATGTTTAGTGATAGAAATTAAAAGTTTGATTCGAAACTTTTAAGGTTATCTTTAATAGGGTGTTTTGCATTGTCCGTTAGAATCAAAACTTTTGGTTGCTTCAGTGTAAAGCTATCACATGCTAAAATGTCAAGTAAAGGTGTGTTGCAGTGTAAAACTCTCAGATGCTATAGTGTCTTTAACTAATTGGTTAAAACTAAACATAGATTGGTCTGTGAACTTTGTCCTTGATTTCACTTTAGTTTTAACTTTTAAAAGGTTCCAAGCTCACAACTAATTATAAGTTTGTTTTAGTTTTAACCCTTTTGTTTGCTGGATCTTAAAAGAGTATAATTTGTTTAAGTTTAACCCTTATGTTTGCTGCATGTTAAAGAAATTACAAAATATGAAGCTGTTCTATTAGCATGGTGTTATTTTTTATTAAGATCACGTGCGTATTCTGTATGCCATGCAAAGTGTTATTTTTCATCAACGTCACCCGCATATTTTGTCAATTTTTTTCACACTTGACTGATAGAAGGGCCAGGAGTTGAAAACAAATTGATAGATTAAGATTAAGTTTGAGATTTTTTAAAAAACTTAGTGATCAAAGTGGGATTGAGGATAAAAGTTCAGTTAAAGTAGTCACCCAAATTTTTATTTATTACATTTTCTAATAAATATCGAATTTCACTCAAAATGTTTATCACGATAAGATGCTATCAATCGTTATCAGTTTTCTGATTGTCGGAATCCTTCATATCACAACGAAATAGCTCAGGTATCACAATAACAACTTGTTGATCAACAACCACTTATAATGTCGGTTTTTGAAATTTTTAGTATCATGATCGGATACTTCTACGTATCATGGTAGCATACTAGCCGCCTTTGACAATTACAATTGGTGTGTTGGCATAATAATGCGTATGTTTAGTATTTTATGTACGGCGGGACGCCATGCGATTCTCTAACAATGAACCTTTTTTTTTTCTCATTGTCTAAAAAAAAAAAAAATAAATTTTGTTGCATATCTATGAAGCACCTCTTGTAAATAAAATCTAGTTATTTCGTACACTCAGAGTCCGTTTGGTTCGAGTATTTGAATAAAGTATTTGAATGAAGATTTAAATTTTTGTGAAGAAAAAATACTGTAGCAAAATGATTCGAACCGTGATTCAAACCACGAAACAAACAGGCTCTTAATGATTTGAAGACTCAACGTCGTATTAATTAAATAGACGATCTTGTCCCTCTTTTTTCTATTACTATTATGGTGTGGATCTAACTACCACGATGCATACCAACCCATTCAAGACAAAACGCTAACACACTCAACCACTCTTGAACTACCGTCAAGTTACAGACGATTTTGCCTTCCTTCCCCCTTGAGAGGCTGAAAATTTTGTCTTGAACGGTGTATGTTTTCCAATCCAGGTCCTGCAAAAACGTATATTCCAATACCAACCTCCAAGAAAGGGACACTAATAAAACAAAAATTTAGTAGATATAGCTTTTTAAAAACTAATTTAAATAAATATTATAAAAATACTCATAATAAACAGTAAATTTAAGAAGTAAATAATTTATTAATCTTACTTTAAATAAATTTATTTATACGTAAATAATTTATTTATTTATTTATTTAAATCGTAAATAGTTCTTCTTATCTATGCGAGCAAATCCCACACGGCAAGAAAAGCCCAAGTTCCACATTTGCCTCTCTCTTGCCTCATCAGGACGTTTTCACACATGGCATTTCCTCATCCAACCCCAACAACAGTGTTCTCTACTTCCCTCCCACCTCTTTTACCTTCTCCTTCTTCTTTTTCTTTTTCTTTGCTTCTCCACCCTCCTATGCTCAGAAGACTACCTCTCTCCTTCTCTCTCCTCTGCCTCTTCTCTCGCCATTCCCAATCTCTCACTTCGCTTCACAGGACACGCCTCCTCCTACGCTTTCCCTCGCTTTACCTCTCTTTCGTCCCCCTTGCCCGCGGTTTTTTATCGTCGACGATTCCACGCTCTCAAGGTCCTGGCCATGGCGGAGCGGAAATCGGAGAACGCGTCGCAGTCTTACAAGCACACCAACCGGCTCGCCTCCGAGCACAGTCCGTATCTTCTTCAACACGCTCATAACCCTGTGAGTTTCATTCTTTTCGGCTTCGTCATTCTCCTTTTCGCGCTTCTCTGATTGGTTGGTGAGAAAAATGAATCGGTGAAAGAAGAGAATTCGTGCTTAATTTTGTGTTGAGAGGTGAAATTTTGAGTCGTTAGATGTAATTGGAATGTGTCTAAAAAGTATTTGTTAGGTTCGAGGTGATTTTGATTCATTTGGGCTTCTTCGTTCTTTGTTTGGTTGATGAGAAAATGAGCGGTAAATTTAAGAGAATTCGTGCTCAATTTTTTTGTTTACAGGTGAAAGTTTTACTCTTTATATACTAATAGAGTTTATCTGAAGAGAATTTGTTACGATCAAGTTGAATTTGATTCATTTTGGCTGCTTAGTTCTCTTTTTTCTCACTATTCTGTTTGGTTCATGAGAAAGGGAATGGTAAAAGAGAGGAATTTGCGATCAATTTTGTGTTAAAGAGGTGAAAATTTCAGTTTTTAAGATGCTAATGGAGTGTAATTAGCTTTGAGCTTTTCTCTGAAACACCTTTTTGGCTGTGTTCCAAAGGTTGATTGGTATCCATGGGGTGAAGAAGCTTTCGCTGAAGCTAGAAAGAGAGACGTGCCTATCTTCTTGTCAAGTAAATTCAAATTCTCGACTTTTCTAGTCGACATGTAATATGTAATCTGAGCAATGGACTAACCTCTGGTTAATTCTGATTAATTTGCTTATTTGATTCTTTTGCGTTGACTTTGCATCTGAAGTCGGATACAGCACCTGCCATTGGTGAGTTTTTCATATGAAAATGCTGTCTTGATTTAAGTTTTTTATGAATTAAGCATTAGTTTATGATGGCTAATTGACAAAGTGTAATTTGTTGATAAGGTGTCATGTTATGGAGGTGGAGTCTTTTGAGGATGAAGAAGTTGCTAAATTGCTGAATGATTGGTTTGTTAGTATCAAGGTGAGTGATTTATGTCCTGCTTTTGGTCATTTCTGATTATGTTAGTAGTTCCATTCTATCTCGAAGAAGAATGAGTTTTGATGTGTATTCGCCGTTTGTATTATTTTTAACATGTCAGTTCAACAGGTTGATCGAGAAGAAAGGCCAGATGTTGACAAGGTAAGTTGTATTTTTCTGATAAAACTTGTGAGGTTTCTGTAAATAATTTTCTAGGTAAAATTGAGTGGGCAGTCCTGGGTAAGTTCTGCATTGGAATTTGTGAGTGTAGAGGAAAGGATTGGGATCTAAATTAGGATTACATAAAGAAAATTTATTATTTTTTTTTACGTTTCATGTTTTTTAATGAAACCTTATATGTGATTTTGACAAATTGAAATAGCTTTGGATATGGGTAGTCGCTTACCTGTTTCCTGATAGGCTATTATTAGTATTGCAATATAATAGAGTTTGTTTTGTTGTTTCAGGTATACATGACGTACGTGCAGGCTTTATACGGCGGTGGAGGTTGGCCACTGAGTGTCTTCCTTTCACCTGATTTAAAACCTCTCATGGGAGGAACTTACTTTCCCCCTGAGGATAAGTATGGAAGACCAGGGTTCAAGACGATACTTAGGTGAGAAACATGGAACAAGATAGAAAATTCCACATTCTAATACAAAGGGTTGTTGAATTCAAGATATTGTCAGGATTATTTAGGTCCTCTTTCTCATTCTATGTTGTGTCCATCAGAAAGGTGAAAGACGCTTGGGATAATAAAAGGGATACACTTGTTAAGAGTGGAACCTTTGCGATTGAGCAGCTGTCAGAGGCGCTGTCAGTGAGCGCAAGTTCTAATAAATTGCCAGATGGGCTTCCACAAACTGCATTGCGTCTATGTGCTGAGAAAGTAAGTTTGTCATGGAATTTTGTACGTTCATGTTCACGGCCTTTGTCCCAACTGCCTGCTCTGTTCCTCAAGTTTGTGAAGTTGAAACAAGAAGGGCTACTTCATCTTCTCTTTCCTTGTAAATACCTTAGAAATAAGAATAGAAGCTTTTGTCATTGTCATTATCTAAATTAAAAAAATTATCATATCCTTTAGTAAATCGTATTTTTGCTTAACATTTTGATGAGATGTCAAATAATTAATTATTCTTCATTTTCCTTAGCTTTCTCGAAGCTATGATCCAAAGTATGGTGGATTTGGATCTGCCCCAAAGTTTCCCAGACCAGTGGAGATTCAGCTGATGCTTTATTGGTCCAAGAAGTTGGAGGAAACTAGGAAGACGAGTGAAGCAAGTAAGAGTCTGAAGATGGTTTTCTTCAGCTTGCAATGCATGGCAAGAGGCGGCATCCATGATCACGTCGGAGGTGGCTTTCATAGATACAGTGTGGACGAGTGTTGGCATGGTCCGTTTTTACTATTTATCCTAGCGTGACCTTTATGATCATTTCTTTCAAATTTGTAGAGATTCCTCCTCCGTCTTTTTCCCCTCTGGCTTCTATTTTTCATGTTTAACTTGATGATTGCTTTGTTCCTTGAAAGTGCAACTGCTTTTGCATTTTACCCCCTCTATATTTAAGTTGCTGTTGTTTTTTTAATTGTTGAAGCGATCCTGTTTTCTTGCAGTCCCACACTTCGAGAAGATGCTTTATGACCAAGGGCAGCTTGCTAACGTTTACTTGGATTCTTTTTCCATTACCAAAGATGTCTTTTATTCATCTATTGCTCGGGATATTTTTGATTACTTGAGAAGAGACATGATTGGACCAGAAGGTGAAATATTTTCAGCAGAGGATGCTGACAGTGCTGAATTTGAGGGTGCTACAAGAAAGAAGGAAGGAGCCTTTTACGTTTGGACAAGCAAAGAGGTTAATTTCTTATCCTTGGACTTGCTTAGGTCTTCGTTTATTTGTCAACTATATGGATTTTGGTTTTCAGTTTTGGCTCCAGAGTGTTTTTATACTAAGTTCTTTAAGTTACCGGTGGTCAATTTGGAAACTTTTGCATTGCTGCTTCTGTTTTTCTATCTTGTTTCAGAAGTGTTAATGGAGAAAAATAAGACTGCTCAAATTTGATACCTTTACCGCAATAAATTGTCTTCTAGAGTAGAGCTTAATAGAGAGTATTGGCTTCTACAATCAACTTTTACTTTTGGCTAAATTCTATTCCGCTTTAACTGAACTTCCCCCCTATTCATCTGTTAGATTGAAGACGTGCTTGGAGAGCATGCAACTTTTTTCAAGGAGCACTATTACATAAAGCCTGAAGGCAATTGTGATATTTCCAGAATGAGTGACCCCCACAAAGAATTTGAGAGAAAGAACGTGCTGATTGAGAGAAAAAGCCCTTCTGAAATGGCATCAAAATTCGGCATGCGTGTTGAGGACTATCTTGATATTCTGGGTGAATGCAGACAGAAGCTTTCTGAAGTAAGGTCAAGACGACCTAGACCACATTTGGATGACAAGGTATTGTCTTTTACTGCATTGAACTGATTTTTGTACACTACTGCCTTTTTTATTTCTTATATTTTCTCTTTGACTCCTCTTTTAGGTAATTGTCTCGTGGAATGGACTAGCAATCTCATCTTTTGCAAGAGCTTCTAAAATTCTTAAGGGTGAAGCTAAGGGCACGAAGTTCCACTTTCCTGTTGTTGGATGTGATGTAAGTATCTGTCTTCTTTTTCTTGATTTTATCTGGTTAAAAATTTCACTAATAAGGTGGGTTTGCGGGAAAGTCTAGTTGTGACAATCTGTTTATCACGGATCTGTTGATTAAGTTCCAAGCTGGTAGAAACGGAAATCATTAGTGTGGTTGAGTACTCAAAATGTACACATGCCAAGAATGTAAAATATTATAGGTGGACGTGTTTGTTGGTCAAGAAACTAAGGAAACCTGATAAACATGTATGGCTTCATCAAACCAGAATCAAGTAGGTTGACAGATGTTAAGTGTCTTGCAAATCTTGCTTTGAGTCTATTATGCGGACATGACTCGGATGCACGCAAGCAATTACCATTGACTGCTTGTCTGTATAATGGAAGATAAATGCCGGGCACGGATCTAACATAATGTATTGTGATGGGCAAAATTCAGGATTTTGTTGAAGTGAAGGCTTGTTTTCTGAAGATCTGTTCGCAAATGTGAATATTCCATTTTTTGCATCTGCTGATCATTTTCGATTTTTGAACGTCATAAATGGCAGCCTCGGGAGTACATAGAGGTCGCAGAAAAGGCAGCTTCTTTTATCAGGAGGCAGCTTTACGACCAGCTAACACACAGGCTACAACACAGCTTTAGGAACGGCCCAGCAAAAGCACCTGGGTTTCTAGATGATTATGCTTTTCTTATTTCGGGTTTGCTGGATCTTTATGAATTTGGTGGTGGGATCAACTGGCTAGCTTGGGCAATCCAGCTACAGGATACGCAGGCAAGAACTAACGTGTGCTTTACAAATATCACTCTCTCAATTCCAGTATCACCGTTAATCTGAAATAAAATAATTTGCAGGATGAGTTATTTCTCGATAAGGAGGGAGGAGGGTATTTTAATACCCCAGGGGAAGATCCTTCTGTCCTCCTGCGAGTGAAGGAAGATCACGATGGCGCCGAGCCCTCTGGGAACTCGGTATCCGTGATCAATCTTGTGAGATTGGCTTCCATGGTTTCTGGCAATAAGTCCGATTACTACAGGCAGAATGCAGAGCATCTTCTGGTTTGAAATTTCTTAACTATAAAATAAAGCATTCACCGCGTCTAAAAAACTCTCCACTTTTTTCTAATTGTTCTGTTGTGTGTCAATTACAGGCTGTTTTTGAGACAAGGCTGAAAGACATGGCCATGGCTGTTCCTTTGATGTGTTGTGCAGCAGATATGCTCGCTGTCCCTTCAAGGAGGCAAGTTGTCTTGGTAGGCCATAAGCCTTCTTCAGAGTTTGAAAACATGCTAGCCGCTGCCCATGCGCTATACGATCCCAACAAAACAGTGAGTAACAGATTTTTTTCTGTTTCAAGTCCATTCCTCAAAAACACATCTAGTTTGAAGTCAGGTTTTATTTTTTATTAATGTTAGTTGTACTACTCTTCTAGGTTATCCACATTGACCCTTCCAATGGGGAAGAGATGCAATTCTGGGAAGAGAACAACAGCAACGTGGCTGTCATGGCCAAGATCAATTTTGCTGCAGACAAGGTGGTTGCTCTCGTCTGCCAGAACTTCACTTGTGGCGCTCCGGTGACCGACCCCGCATCCTTGGTGGCCCTGCTTTCTCAGAAAACTCCATCTTTGGCATGAACCATTTTCTGCTGAACATGACCAGTAGTCGTCGTGCTGCGAGAGTGCTTGTAAATTATCATCCCCCATGGGGGAATTTGAGTGTTCATGTGCAGTTTGTTTCCTGGTGGTTTATATGCAACTGTAGTCGTTGTCTAATTATCTTCCTCTAAGGATGTCCAAAATATGAGCTAGGAGAATGCGTTTTAAATCATATTTTGGTAGAGGAATAAGAGGATTTCGTTTTTTTTTTTTTTTTTTTTGGTACAAGGATCGTCTTGTCAAGAGCATGCATGTCCTCTTTTGCTGATGCTTTCTTGTCAACCTCTGGTCTGGTGGTCGCACGTACGCAAATGCACCCATGACAAGCGTATTGCTTTTGTCGTTGGGATTTGTGTGGATGTATATAAGTATAATAGTCTACTTGCTTGTTTAGTTAACAACCGTACTGATTTGGTGTCATGAAAAAGTAGGTGGTAATCTGGATGACCAACAATGCAGAACTTCTTATTGAATGGTGGCTATGTAGTTGAATTTTACGTTTAATATAGTTTATTCTGAGTTTTGATGATGAATTTTAAGCCCGCCCCCGCAATGGTTGTTTTCTATTTATGTCCCTTTCTTTTTGAGTTTTTCTTTTTTCATTTTTTTTCCTTGGTTGGCAATCCAAATTGTTAGTCCATTCACCTTTCCTTGACCACTTAAAAGGTTTGAAAATAAATTCAAATTTTTGTGAAGAAAAACACTTTAATAAAAAGCATAAAAAGCTTTGAACGGCATTTTCAGAACCGTGAAACGAAATAGGCGCACAAATGGATGAAGGGCAGGGATTGTGTCATTAGTGGTAATTAGTATAAGAATTATAAGATAGGCACGTGACAGACGGGGATGTAGCTCAGATGGTAGAGCGCTCGCTTAGCATGCGAGAGGTACGGGGATCGATACCCCGCATCTCCATTTTTTAACTTTCTTCTTTTTTAAGACAGAACTTTAAGCTTTTTCATTGGGTTGACTGGGTTTGCTGAACCCAAATCTCCAACGTAGTTAATCTGCTCCGCAGCTAGTTTAAGCCCGATGCCCAGGAGACCCTTTAGCCCAAATTACATTATTCAGAGGGCATTTTCGGAAGAAAGTGAATCTTAGCCGCAGCTGGTTTAAGCCCGATGCTTAGCCCAAATTCCATTATTCAGAGGGCATTTTGGGAAGGAAACCTATTGTTCGCAAAAACATTCTTGTCTTTTGCAAAATTAGTCATAAGTGTCAATTGAATGACACAAGGAGCTCTCTGTCTTCAGCAGTGCTGAATCCTTTTGAGTATTAATGATGTACAGTTGGGTTTATTGGGGTACATGGTGGTATTTTTCAAGCAGGAAGAAATTACTAATAATGTGTTTGAGAGAGTTGTTTAAAACCGATTGAGAATTATAACATGTATGAGCTTTACACTAACTTTTTACTATAGCATGTGATAGCTTTACACTATGGTTTAAATTACCCTTGCAAACATCCTATAAAACGGACTTCTTATTACCAAGCATGGACAATACACTGTATTTATTATACCATATCATAGGCTGTCTGCTGCAAACATGCAACTTTTTTCCCTCTTTTGCCCCTTTGCAACTTCTATCAAGTAAGGAGTAACTTTCTGTTATAATAATCTTGAGCGAAACATTTTTTGAGAGGAAAAAACAAGAGCAGTACCCTACTTAACAAATCGAATTTTGAGACTTGCTGGTAAGAATTGTGGCCACCGTTGACCAAGACTGTAAATGGTGGTTTTTTTTTTTTTTTTTTGGGAAGGAGGTGGTTCTGCCTTTGGATACCAGGCAATAGTCAATCCTATTTTCTTGTGGTATTTGCTAATTTGTTTGTTGGGGCTAATTTGTTTGTTGGGGTGGGTTGGTCATATTTTGAAAAAAAAAAAAAAACGTTGCAGTTGATTTTATGCAAATGTGGCGTGTAGATAGAATAAAGTGAGAAACGACTCCACTGGGGATCGAACCCAGAATCTCTGGTTCCGTAGACCAGCGCCTTATCCATTGGGCCATGGAGTCGTCGTTGAGCACTTCCCAATTTTTTTTTATATTATTTTATTTCATTAAACGAGCCTTTTCCCCATCCACACTTTATGATTTTTGAAACAATACAAATCCGAAATACGACCTGACCTGGAAATGAAAATGATAGGACAAAGTATTTGAAATTGCCAGAATTTCTGCCCTTTTTCTCTGCGAAAGAAAAAGTATATATCACAAAATTGATCTAGAACAAGGAATATAAAAAATTCATGGGTTCAAAATATCAGCATAAAAAAGTTATACAGAATTTCAAACAATGTATAAAGAAATTTTCCAAACAAAAAAAGAATTGTGGCTGTGTGGTTTTGTTTTTGAGATTTAAAAAAAATAAAAAAAAAACTTTAAAAACTTGTTTGGTTAAAATTTTAGTCCAAAATAAAACAAAAACAATTTTGAAAAGAACCCAAAAAGCCCAAAATTAAAAACAAAAAAGAAAAACTTGTTTTTATACTTATCTGGGAGAAAAATGTGTTTTTTGATTAAAAAAAAATCATTTATCCAATTAGAATTTTTTTTTTTACCCTTTCGTCAAGATCTGTCTAATTTAATTTAATTGATTTAATTTTCTTTCTTCCTTTCTCTCCCTCTCACGATCTCTCTTCCTCTTCACAACCTCAATGCCTGCTGGCAAACCCACTGCTATACCAGCTACTTTAGCCCTCGCTGGAGAAACCAACGATCCCGGACCCACCCATCGCCAAAGATTCCCAGCCACCCACGACCGTCCTTCCTGCGCGTCTCTCATCGTCGCCTAGCCTTGTTGTCGTCATCGGCGAACTTCCAATAGTTATCGTTCGAATACCTCAAGCCAATCTTCGTTGATTGCCCTTCATCTCTGGCAAACCCCATTCAAAACACTACCACGCAAGATCTTGTGATCACCCAGCCAATGGAGTTCACTAGAGCGTGTTGACTAGTGACGACGAAGCCTTGCAACTCGTGTGACCTAGCCGACCATCTTTGGTGGTGATTCCACCTACATGGGTGGGTGGCAGATCTGGGCGAAGGGGCTTCAGGGTGGGGCTAGGTTTATTCATGAGTGGGGCAAGAGCCCTTGGGGTGGGGCTGGGGCCATCAGGGGTAGGGCGAGGGGCTGTCGGGAACCGTCAGGGGTGGGCCATGGTTGTCCCGGCATGCAGGTCTCACCGGAGAAGAGGAAAAGGGTGATCCTCTTGCATTTTCTTTTTTATTAAAAAGTTTAATTTTTATTCCAATTAATATTATTAAATAGTATTATATTAATTAATAAGTATAATTAAAATTAACATTGGCTTTGTTTATACTAATCATTTTTTTATTAAAAAATGTTTTGTATTAAAAAACATACTTTCATATATAATCAAACACAATTTCCAAAACAATCATAACATGTTTTTTAAAACATTCTCTTTTTTAGATTTTCTCAAAAAATAAAAACCAAAATGAAAACACTACCAAAGAAGACCATATGTGTATCTGTGTATAAAGAAAGCAAAATCAAAATCAAAGATCCAAGATGCTTATAACCATAATTATTCAATTACGCGTGACAAATTTACGGATCTCAAAGGAAAAAATAACTAAATCTATATTTCCTGCTAATTTACTAATAATCAAAGATATACAGGAAAAAGAACTATGGATTACAAATCGATCTCGACAAGCAAAAGTCGAGAACCATAAGACACAAGAAAAAACAATAGGAAGACTTATCAAAACTAGACCTATGAAGTTGCTTTCTCATCAACCTTCATGTCGTTTCTTTCTATAAAGAGAAAGAGAGCAAGGAAGAGGAACATAATTGTGGTGTTCATTTTAGAGGAGCCATTTGCCAGTTGAGGATTATGTACGTAAGTTTATCAATGCATGCATCGTTTTTCTTTTCTTTTTTTTTTTTAAAAAGAAATTTGCTTTCCAAATTAGGATAGTACAAACTCTAATTTAGATACAAAAAACTACAACACATATAGCAATTCAACCTGACTATACACCAGAACCATCAATAGGTTCAATTGAGAGTGTTAAAGGAGCAATACATGTATCGAGTTCTGATATGAGAAAACTAAAGAGGCACACAACAAATTGAGCACACACATGACTCTTTCAAATAAACCACTATAAAATGTAGAAAAGCTCCGATCGAAAAAGATCGAGAAACTAATAGCATCTCGGCCTAACACAACATTGCCGAGGACACCCCACTTGAGGACTAGCCAAAAAAACTACAACGGAAGGTAGGAGACCATCTCTATTATTACAATAGAAAACCAACAAAACACAAACTTAAACCAAATAAGTAAGACCTAACCATAAATGACAAGGACACCAACAACGAGCTGGCTACTATTAAGGGAAAAGAAGAACTCCATGAAATTGTCTAAAAGCTGGTGGGGAGTATGAATAGACCTTTATCGTTGTCCGCCTCCGTCGACCGGAGAAACTAGAACACCATGGCTTTACCCCGATGAAGCTGAAAGGTCGTTGGCGCAACCTGGCCCAACTTTATGTTGTTTCCCCAAATTTTCTAAAAGATCAGTCATATAGATGATGAATAGTTTTATTGTATATATGATGAGGGTACATGTGTCAAAATTTTATAAAATTTGTAAGCATAAAACTATTGTTTTGCCTATTTTTTTCACCAATAACAAAATATGTTTTAGTTTTCAAGATGTATTGAAGAGTCGTGTTATCAGAATTCGACATCGCAAGTCCAAACGTGGGAGCTACGATGTAAGAACCTAGCTTTGCAAGAAAAATCTTTTTGATCCCCACAGGGCTATAACCCTACTACTTATGAAATTGTGAGCTCCAGTCTAGTATGTAGTATACTTTTTAGACTGGTTTATGCTGTCATGTTAGTAGCAAGGTTATAAACCTATGGGATTAAATAGGATTGCTTATCTCAAAAACTCTACAAGCACAAATGGGCTCCCAATGTCGCCAATGTTTTTGTGCCTAAATCTGGACTCACGAAACTATATTCTGATGTCATCACTCCCCCTACGTTAGAGAGACTGATGATTTGCATTGCACTACCACCAATTTCAAGAGAGAGAGATGTGAGAAAGTACTCTTAAAAAAAGAGGAAATAGAGGAGAAAAAGAGAGGGGATGAAGAGGAGGAAGAGGTATTTATAAAAAACAAAAAAGCGGCTTTATCCCGATGAGACTTAAAAAAGTTTTTATTATTTTGGTGGCATATGTTCTAAGGAAATATCAAATTTTATTATGCTGTTTCAAAAAAATATCAAAAATGTATATTGTAACTTTCAAAAGAGAAAATTACATGTTATGCCATGTTTTTAGAAGTTGTGTTTATTTAAGCCACATTATCATTCATATTACATGTTAAATTGTATCACAAATAAACGTATGGTATTTATAAAAAGTAAATCTTAAAAAACATATTTATAAAAATTTCCCTATTCAAAAATATTATTTTGATATCATAAGTACGTGTTGTATGAAATGAAAATTTCTACTAAAGTATGATATTGTCATAGTTTACTGTCAAAGTATGGATATGATATTGTCATGGTCACTTTTAGTACTCTGAATGTATTAATGTATTTTTTTCTAGGCCAAGACCAAATTAAGAGTTGAAAACAAATGGAATTATGAGCAAAAATCCAACAATCAAAAAAAGTGAAAAATTCCTTTCCAAGAAAGTGGTAAAAAAATGTCAATTTATCCAAAAAAAATATAGAAATTAGGTGACATTCTACAGTCTTTATACTTTAGATTTATTATTTATATTATAATTTGTTTTGTTGTTTTGGGTCATATTAGGTTTGTTGACCTTTAATTATTTCATTTTGCTATACAAAATTGAAACAGCTGATAAGTGCATATTTTGTTATATTTTTACATCATTTTGCCTTGAATTTGCTGGCTAAGTTTTTTAGTAAACTTATGTTTTTATTTTTATTTTATGTTTTTAGGTATTTTAATATTAAAGAATAAAAAGAAGGTGAAAAATGAAGATTTTTAGAACTCAAAATATCAAACATTCAACTTGGAGTCCAATGGAAGTCCCGGATCGCAAATCGGAGCTGAAACGATTGAGAGATAGCAAAAAGGTCACCGAAAATAAACGCCACGTTGGAGCCCCATTTCTACCCGTTGTAGCCCCATACCATGCCCCAGGTAGTCCTCATTGCATAGGCCATGCCTCCAACGTGTTTTTGGTTGATTTTGGACCTAGAATCATTTCTTTTCACCATTCATCAACCCTACCTACATAAGCATCATTATAGAGTTGAAGGGGGAAGTTTTTGGACGAATTTTGGGATGCTTCTTGAAGAGGATAAAGAGGAGATGAAGATGAGGAGCCATGGGAGAAAGCTTTGGTTGAAGCGGCTGCTTTCTAATGCCAAACCCATTCTTTTCTCTCACTCTTTCTCTATTTTCCTTTTTATTTATGTTATTTTAGTTTGTATTTTGATTATGGGTGAATTCTAAACCTTAAACTTAATTATGTAGAAATTGTATAAATAATTTCCAGTTTTCTATTTGAAATTGCTTTTGTTTCACTATAATTTCATGTTTATGATTATTTTTTTGTTATATTTAGGTGTATAAGTAGATGTGACTTGAGAATTGTATATAGCTAGATTAGAATGCTTGATCTATAGTTTTCTTGATGTTCCAATGCTTGGCAACAAAATGTGGTCATTGATTATGTTCAAGTTTTCATATAATTGTAAGTGGAATACAAATAGGTTGAATGAACCCAGCTTCTGCGTGTTTGTTGCCTAGATAACCTATCTTTCTCAACATAATGCTTCCGTTAGATTAAACTTAGCAAGCTTCTTCTTGGGTTGTTTGATGGAAAGAGGTTTAATAGAACGCTTGTCTTATTAATTCTAAACTGTAAGGAAAGATTAAGATAGCAGAGCTTGTTGTTATCTACGGTTAGTAGCTTTTGAACCCATATCCTCTTGAATAAAATGGTCTTAGGGCCTATCCTAGATACCAATCTATGGATTGGAATCTAAGATAGGCCCTAATGTTAGACATGTATGCCCTAAGGAGTAAAAAATAATAAGTTTTTGGAAACATTTTTATTAATAAAGAATTTATTTATTATTTATATACCAAATCTTGTCATCTTTACATTCATATTTGTTGAATGTATGTTAAGCAAATAATAGTCTGAGACTGTCAGTTTAAACCTTAAGATTTGGGCATATGATGGACAGATTATGCGAAAGATACGATTCTTAAGGTGATGGTCTAAAATATAAGATCTGCAATTGAGGGAATAAAGTTGGGCACTTTATTCATGCAAAGATTGTTATGTTGTCTATATCTCTTTTGGGAGATGGTTTGTCTTGACCATCATAGGTGGACTCCGTGAATAGAAACATTAGCACGTTGTCATAGGTGACGATGTGTTGGATCGGGACATAAAATGATTTGATTTGGATTTATAATTTTGTCTCGGCAAATCAATTCACTTTAGATAATTATTTGTGTTGTATCTTAATCCTGAGATGAATAGTGAGCCCGTTGTCTTGACTTGTGTCTTTTGATGTACCAAAAGGTGACACCCACATCTTAATAGTGGTATGCATGCCGGTACGTTAGAGGCATGACTCTTGATAGCATAGACTTGTTATTCATAGATATAGAACCTATAGCTCCTCTTTAGGAGTAATGATATCCTTCTATATGCGTTATTCTGTAATTGAAAAACTGGAGCGCTCAACCATTTGGATATATAGGTGTAACCAAATGGTATACTATCTTTGGATAGTAAGTTTTCTGATTGTGAGATAATGGAACGTAAGATAAAAATAATCGGGAAGGTAAGACAGAATTTGTCCTTAAGCCGATTATGGATTATCATATGGGAATACGATACACTATGATATGTCATAGAGACTTAGCTATACGGGCTTCGTAATTTTATGTAGTTCGAGGGTGTAACTCCAAGCTTTTAGTGGAGTAATGTTGGAGTTGATAATTATGAAATGTATTTCTAGGATATTGGGTTTCGTAATTATCGGAAGCTTGAACTATATAGGTCCATTTGGTCCCTTTTGCTAGCTTACAACATCCTGTAACGATACGGCGTGCTTTTCCAATAATTGGTGACTTATGTCGGATTTATCAGATTGGTTAAAATTTGAAAGAATTAAATAATTCATTCTGTTTATCAGTTGAATTAATTTTGTGATAAAATTAATTCAAGATAAACTTGTTGAATTATTGTGATCGGATAATTCTTGTCTGTTTATCAGTTGATTTAATTTTGGATAAATTAGATCAATATAAACTCGTAGAATTATTAAGAATTTATTTATTTTCTTAGAGATTATTTAGATAAAGTTGTTTTGATCAGATAACTTCTCTATTAGGTTATTTGAATTAAAACTGAGACTCTATCCTATAGAAACTCGGGTGGAAAATAAAAGATTCGCGGATATTTTTTATTGGCAGTTCAGCCTACCGATCTACGTGTTTGGCCTGCCGATCAGGCTGTTCAGCCTGCCGATGGGCGAAGGATAAGATCACGCGTTTTTACGTGGATCTTATTAGATATTGATCTGAATTTGATTTTGATCCGAATTTTGAAACCTAATCTGATAATGACTGACCCTAGTACCAACCTTTATAAATAGGGAGTGATTCTCATAAGTTACTTAGATCAATTGATAGATTAAGAGTGATATTCTGCTGGTAAGAATCTAAAAACTCCTTGAGAGCTTTTGTTCATAAATCACGAACACTTGCTTTGGGTTATCTCAATTGGTTGGAAGGAAAGTCACCTCGTGGAAGAGCTGTACGTGTGAGCCCACACTCACTCCGATCGTGGATAGAGAATAGCAAAGAAGACTAGTTGGTTGAGACTCTTCTGGAAGGTTACTTCTCATCACAGATTGCGAAAGTTCTTCGGCATACAAAGGTTAGTAAGATCTGATTAATTTATCCATATAGCATGTCAAACTTATGTTTTGGAAAATACTCTGATATAAAATTTTTAAAATTTTGTTGCGTACTATTTTTCCAACACCTTAAGACCCTCTTATTCAATAGGATACAGGTTCGACTCCCAAGGGACGCGCTCTCCTCGCGGGAGTCAAATCCACGTGGTGGCTCCTGAGCAGCCTCCCCAGCAATAAGTTCGAGGTGCCCATCAGGCTCCAGTCTGTGATCTCAACACCTCAACAACGACTATACCACAACTCAGCAAGGTTTTATCTTTTGACAGGTCATTTGGGATCGTTGTCAACTACAACACCCAATCACAAATCAAAATACAAATTTTTTTTTATAGCATTCCTAAAACTTAATGGTAGATTTGGAAAAATTAGGTACATAGTTGTTTTTTGCCACACACTTTAATTGAAGGCCAAACTTTTCTTCTTTGAGCTAAATAGTCATTTTTATTGGGTTTTACAGTGATCATTTATTAATATCCATTAATTTATGAGTGATTTATTCGTGGCTTATCAATGATACATTGGTTGTTTATTGATTAATATTAATAATCAACCAGTTGATATTAATAATAAACCGCCAATTCAATTAATAAATCATAAATAAATCAATCATGGATTAATTATTTCTAATTGCATGTACCCACCAAGAGCATGTTTTCAAACCATTCAATTTGTTGAATAGGGTGTTATCATGATGGTTAGAACTATTAGTTAGAACTGTAAATATTGTACCGTTGGTTAAAACTGTAAACATTGTAACATATGAGAGCTTTTCACCATAACAACTTTTTTCTTTTTTACTTAGCATGTGAGAGCCTTACACTGTTCTTAACTAAAAAGTTGGTTAGAACCAATTTTGTTAAACGGGCTTGAAATCATTTTTTAGATCTAATGACTAAAATATAAATACTACTTATTTAATGGTAATCTCTCAAGGAATTTTTATAAATGTCAGTTTTTGAAACAAACTTTTTATGAATACAACATTTTTAAGTGTGACATAACTTAAACATATAATATGAGTAATGGTATGACGACTATTTTAGGTGCGATATAAATAAACATATTTTTCAAAAGTGTGACATAACTAATTTTCTAGTTTTCTCTAGTAAAAACTGATAAAAATACCCATCAATAAATATCCATCTTTTGACAATTAGATTTACTAAAAAAAATTATTTTTTTGACCAAATCTAACGGTTTTAACGTGCACCACTGTTATGCTATGGTTGGTATGAATGAAAGGTGGAGGAAAACGAAACATTGGAACAATTTTGAGATAGAGATTGATATGATGGGTGTTTGATAGAAAAGAAATTAGGATGAAAATGAAAAATGGGTGAAAAAATAGCATGTAGATCTCAACAAAATTGATCTCTTCAAACATGGATAGATTTTGTTAAGGAAAAGTTTGAAAACACTACAAAAAAGTGAAGTTATCAATTTGTCTTTCTTTTCCATAAAAATTCCAACAAAAAATTTAGACACCAAATTAGAAAAATAGTTAAATAATATTTTGACAAAATAATAATTATATTGATAATAGTTTTTTCATTCATTTGATTTTTTTTACAATACCAAACAAAAAAAGATTAAGTTATTTTTTTTACCTTTACATACCAAATAAATAAAAAAAAATCAAAATCTTTTATTTTTTTATAGTTTTTTTTCATAGTTTTCCCGTCCTTTCTATTTCTTTCCTTTCCACCAAATGGCGCATTAGGGTCTTTAGAAAAGTTCTTTTTTAAACGGAAGAATTTGAAGAAAGGGACAAAAAAAATTTGAATTGAGTAAATAACCTTTTTTTTTTTGAACCAAAAAATACGTTTTTCTGTGTAGGTAAACTGTCTCAGTTTTTTTCAAAAAAATAAAAAAATGACTGCAACAGGGTAAAAAAATTTCAACAGAATAAAAAAAAATTGAAACCGTTTTAATGTCTAAAAAACATTTTTTCATGTTTAAAACTGTTAAAAAACAAAAAAATCGTTGACCAAAAAATATTTTCTCAAAAAGCTATTTTTAAAAAGCCCCCCTTTTAAACGTCTAAAATATCCTTGAAAAAAGAGAGAGACCATTTTACTTGAAAAACCCGGCCAATCTCTCACGTAAATGCGCCTAGATGATAGCGTCAGACCAACTTGCAGAACCTTTGCATCGTTTTGCGCTATCGTTAATTCTCAGTAACATCATCACCATCATCATCATCAAGCTTCAGCTTTTCACAGCTCTTTCTCTCACTATATATATGTGTGTGTGTGTGTATATATATGTGTACATACGTGTGTGTGCATGACTTAAAGTTAGGGCTTTCGACCTTGGTTTAGTTTTGGTGCCAATGTTGGGAAGGAGGAAGCCATTGATACTCGCTTCGACTAAAACTCTCCTCAATTCCGTTCTGAGTCCCTCGCGACGCTGCGACGGAGACCGATTTGCCGCCGACGATGACGCGCCCTGTGGTTTGCGGCTGCCGGCGGGGATTCTCCGCCTTTCCGAGCCGAAATTGGCTTCTCTCGACGATTCTGCTTTGGTCGGCCTCTCGATTTCTGTCCTCAAAAGGCTGTCCATAACTTCGGGCTCTTCGGTATGTTCTCTCTTTCCGCATCTCCGTTGGTTCCGTTTGGTTGCCGCGAAAAATGATGGTATTGATAGGAAAATAGAGCCTTCAACCCTAATTTTGCGTGTTAGCGTTTTGAACGAAAAGCAAATAATTTTCCTGCTCCGAACAGCTTTAGCGAATTATTCATTTCTGTTCTGTTTTTCTTTTGTATATTTCAACCCGTTCTGTTTGTTTCCCGCGAAAATGACAGGACAAAAAAGAAAAAAAGTATGCCTTTTGTCCCAATTGACGTTTAGATATCATTCAAAGAGAAACAACTTTTCTAAGCACAGCTTTAGCTTAATGAAGCATCATTGCTTTTATTTATTTCCTTTTTTAGTGCTATATAGCACAATATGTTCTGACAATTTCTGGATATTTGCAACTGACACAATTTTTTTTTTTTGGGGAAAAAAAGCTGCTTGTGAAGAATGTTGAGACTGGGAAACGAAGAATTGCCCAGGCTGTAGTCCTTGATCCTCCATATAAACAAGAAGGATCAGCTGAAGCTGAACCATCCTCTTCTCATACTTCTACAGTAATGCTTGTTTTTCCTTCATGTACTTACCCAGAAACTGAACTAGAGTGGTTGGACCGTGACGTTGCCTATATTTCTCCTCAATTAGCATTCAACCTTGACTTGCACATTTCGTGCTTTAAGTCTCTCGTCCAAGGAGGGGAAGAGACTATAGCATCTTATTTTAAAGATAAAATGGATGATCAGATGAGTAGGGAAGGTATTAAAACTTCCTTAGTTCGCCTACAGTTGGAACCGTTATGTCTTTTGCCAAGATATGCTTCACATTTAAGGGTCTCTTTTGTGAAGATACCAGAATGTGGTACACTTGAATCTCTTAAAGGAAGTTCGACTATTGAAGCTGAAAATCGTCAAGATATGATTGATCTGGCATTACAAAATTATTTTGAGGTAGACAGGTATTTAGTGAAAGGTGATATCTTTAGCGTCCGAATAGATTGGAATTGCAAGTCCCTCATTTGCATTCCTTGTAGCCAGAGTTCGAAATCTAAAACTGATGGCATTATCTATTTTAAGGTAAATTCCTGTATTTCATTATTTTTCTTCTTCTTCTTTTTTTTTTTTTTTTTTCCGGTTGTGTACAAAAGCATATGTACATATCTGGATTTGAACGTTACTTTTGGATGAAGGTTGTATCTATGGAACCCTCTGATCAACCAATTCTACGGGTTAATCGCAATCAAACTGCTCTTGTGCTTGGAGGGAATGTTCCTTCAGCCATTCCCCCAGATTTGCTGATTGCTGGACCTGAAGGTTTTGCACCTTTGCATGAAGAAACTGTGAAACTGTTGGCTTCTGTACTTACACCTGCTATCTGTCCATCTGCACTTTCTTCAAAATTCAGAGTTTCTGTTCTCTTATATGGCTTGGCAGGTATGAATTACCTATCCATTTTGTTGTTTTAGTTTAATGCATGGATTGATTTTTAGTTGAGAATTTTACTAACAGGTTCACCGATTGGTATCCAATCAGAATATCCTTACTAGTTATCATTTTTAAAAAGAATGGTTACAGTAATGAGTTATGTTAAGATATATTCTGCTTCAGGTTGTGGGAAGAGGACTGTCGTTAGATATGTTGCTCGCCGATTGGGTTTGCATGTGGTTGAATACAGCTGTCATAATATAATGGCTTCATCGGAGAGAAAGACATCAGTTTCACTAGCTCAAGCTTTCAATTCAGCTCAACGGTAAAGCAGTTTGTATATTACTAGAGAAATTGGGGAAGCAACTAATAGTAGTTTTGAGTGCATAATCTATATGTTACTTCGTGATATAGATATGTTAGTTACATTTTTTTTTTACCAAACTTCAAACTTTAAACTAATTATCTAAAAATCTAGGTTCAAAATCAGGAAATTAATCCTCCTATTTCAAGTCTTCAACTGTTTATCTTACAATAAAAGAAATATGTATTATATCACTCCAAGATTTTTTTTCATTTTTGTAATTTGTACTGTTGCACCTGCCTCTCATCCCTTGTCTATTTCTTGGATAGATACTCACCCACAATACTTCTTCTCCGGCATTTTGATGTGTTCCGGAATTTGGGCTCTCAAGAAGGTTCGCCAAGTGATCATGTGGGCATCACTTCTGAGATTGCATCAGTTATCAGAGAATTTACTGAGCCAGTTTTTGAAGAGGGAGACATCTGTTTTGATGGAAAACTAAATGGTGAATTTGTAAGATTCAGTTATTTATCAAGTCTTTTCTTGTTTTAAGCGTATTCAATAAATCATTAATTTTGTTGTTTCACATTCTTGTCAAAAAGGAAATTATAACAAAATCATGTTACCTTCTTCTCTTGTATGTCTATAGTATCACTTCTCTATTAGTTGATGCAATGTTTTTTTTTTTTATTTTTTTCAAGGGAAAAAATATAGAGGCGATATTACTAAGATTGCATATTGTTGGAGATAAAACAGTCTTTATCAAAAGACTCCAAGAATTTTAAGCCCCTTTGACTATTTCAGTATGCCATGTTGCTAATGTTACAGGATCTACGAGTAATTATGCAAAGCATTTAATTTATGCCACCGGAGATAGCACCCATCCTGCTGCTTTATATGTTTGTTTTTGATTCAAAAAGGTTTGGCAATATAAAAGAGAATTTTTGAATCATACATCCCTTGCCTGTCACGAGTTTCTAGCTTTAGCTATTGTCAAGATACCATTATGTTTATGATCAAATTTAGCTGACCTTGTTGGGTAGTATACCGATTTGAAAATGGAGATAATGTTATAACATAACTTACTGCAATTACAGTGAGTTAATCTCAAGAACAAGGCTTTTATTGATTAGTCTGTCATGGATGGTAATTCTTATAAATGCAGTATGGGAGCAATGGTGTAAACATACAAAGGCATCAAGTGCTATTAGTTGCAGCTGCTGATGCATCTGAAGGGCTACCTCCAACAATAAGGCGTTGCTTTAGCCATGAAATAAGCATGAGTCCATTGACTGAAGATCAAAGGGTTAGAATGCTGTCACAATCGCTGCGAAATGTTTCTGAACTCCTTCGTAATGTAAGTTAAATGCTGGTTTGAAATTTTAATTTGGATGATACAATCCTTCTCCAGCAGTGTAGTTAATGTATATATATTTTTGAATGTAGCAAGCATGTGTCTGAGCACTACAATTAGGGAATATATAGAGATTACTGAAATTCAAGCTTTGTTAAATTGTTCTAGCTATCCATCGACAATGTGGCATTTGGAAATGCAGTTAGAACTACATTTTGTAGTTCAAACTACATTTTGGTTTAAATTTTGTAAAAGAAAACATTGCAACAATTTTGGTTGGAACTACAAAATGTAGTTTCAACTCTCCTCCGAAATGCTACATAACTTTACATGGGTATTGTTTATCTAAATTGCAGGATATTAATTTTAGTAACTTTGAGCTATCCATTTGTCACCTTTTTTTAAATATTTATTTGAAACCCCTAAGTTGACGTATATGATTTATTGCAAACGAGTTTCTATTGCTTTTCTTTTTGTTGAGCTTGTTAAGGTCCTTCCTCCTTCACATTGTTTTGGACCTTTAATTAAGAGTTTTTTACATGTATGTTACAGTTCTTTTGTTCATTACTGTTGACTTTGATGTGTCAGATTGTTTTTTTTTGCAGATTGATACAGAAGAATTTATAAAAGATGTAGTTGGACAGACATCTGGTTTCATGCCCAGAGATATGCATGCGTTGATAGCTGATGCTGGTGCTAGCTTGTTTTCCAGTGGCAATGTTCCTGTCGATACGCATGAACCCGAGAAATCATATCAGTCTGTACAACTTCAAGAAGAATCTGACAGTGAGTCTAGCGAAGTCATACCTCAGATGCTGGGGAAAGAAAACTTGAAAAAGGCACTGGAGAGGTCAAAGAAAAGGAATGCATCAGCACTGGGTACCCCAAAGGTCAGTGATCTGAGGATATTTCATTCTTGTAACAGTAGACGCAAATGACTGCTCAACTGTTATTATTATTATATTCTTTTGTTAAAAGAAATAAACTTATTTTTGTAATGTTAGACGCAAATTACTCCTCAACTTTTATTCTTATTATATTCATTTTTTAAAAGATATAAAATTAGCGTTATATAAAAATTAATTAAAATTATCATGATTGTCAAGCAAGAATTTAGTGCTAGAGAATATTGTTTGCTACACCTGTGAAAACTTTTAACTCTCACCTTTTTACTGTAGGTCCCCAATGTCAAATGGGAAGATGTTGGTGGGCTTGAGGATGTCAAGAAATCGATTCTGGATACTGTTCAGGTAGGGACTATTGCACTGTTCATATTAAATGCCACTGGTCTTACAGTTCAAATTTGCCAAAATGAATTATTTAGGTTATTTATTGCAATCTTGGAGCTAACTTTAGCCTTAGTTAAAAACGTCTGCTCCTCTGGAGTGCCCGTTTCTGTATTAAAGATATTGAAGATGATAATTGCATTCAAGTAATGGGGCCTCAATAGTCTTAACCAAAATGGTTGCTTATAATGCTATTCTGTCTCTTAGGTGATTGTTCTGTTTATGCTTCTTGTTTACTATTTCCTCGAAGCCTATAGAATACCATACTTACTCTTAATTCTTGTGTGTATAGTTACCTCTTCTGCATAAGGATTTGTTTTCCTCTGGCCTGCGCAAGCGCTCTGGTGTTCTTTTGTATGGACCACCTGGAACAGGGAAAGTAAGTTAGGTGTATCGTACTACTAAAGGATTTCTTAAGTGGCACTTCTCGTTTTGGTTAAATATTCATTCATAACCTTGAATTGCTTTCTTATTTTTGAATATCAGACTCTATTGGCAAAAGCTGTTGCAACGGAGTGCTCCCTGAACTTTCTAAGTGTAAAAGGACCTGAACTAATCAATATGTACATAGGAGAATCAGAGAAAAATGTTCGAGACATTTTTCAGAAGGTTAAATAGTCATGTTACTGTAATTTCTATTTATTGAAGAGATATACGTATTAGTTGAGTAGCATGATATTTGTACTTACTATGTAGATCATAGAAGGTTTGTCTGAACTCAATTATAATGGGATTGCATGTCCGTTGCAGGCTAGAACAGCACGCCCCTGTGTTATCTTTTTTGATGAACTTGATTCTCTTGCTCCAGCAAGGGGTGCCTCAGGAGATTCTGGGGGTGTCATGGATAGAGTGGTGTCCCAGGTAAGATACTCTTTATTCTCATGGTGCCACATATTTTTATTAATTGATTTGTGATTCTGTTGTTCCTTATTTTGGAAATTTCCACCTTTCTTCCAGATGCTTGCAGAAATTGACGGCCTAAATGATTCAACACAGGTAATCATTTTGTCTAGCATGCACCGTCTTTTCTATTTAAATGGTTTATAAATATTTTTTATTTCCTTTTGCTTTGGTGCTGTAAATGCTTAACCTCTTGCTTCTTTTTGGTTCTTTTAGGATCTTTTCATAATAGGGGCAAGCAACAGACCAGATCTAATCGACCCAGCACTTCTGCGGCCTGGCCGATTTGATAAGCTTCTTTATGTTGGAGTAAATTCAGATGCATCTTACAGAGAGAGGTGTGATTCGTACAATTTTTCTGCCTTTTCTCTTTATGTCCTCGGTATTTTTGTGACATGCTTTTTCTTAGGATCTTTATTTTCATTTCATAGGGTTCTTAAAGCGCTCACCCGGAAGTTTAAATTGCATGAAGACGTATCTCTGTACTCAATTGCAAAGAAATGTCCCCCAAACTTCACTGGTGCGGATATGTATGCCTTGTGTGCAGATGCTTGGTTTAATGCAGCAAAGCGCAAGGTGAATCAAGTCGTCACTTTCTTGGTGCCTTGATTCCATATAAATTATAAGGGTGCATTTTACCTATATCTTGGGCGATTAGGAAAAGGAGTGCACGTGCAGTTTAGATAGTGTATGGTATTTGTAGCTTTTCCATTTCTCCCAAAAGCTTTAGCAGTTTGGGAGGTGAGCCAACAATAGTTTCATAATCCAACAGTAATTAAAAAAATTGATTGTTTTCATCTGTAAAAACTCTTGTTCTTATAAAGACACATGTGCATGTGTCCACACGCACACATCTATATGTATACATGTGGGTGTTGTGTGTGTGTGATGAAATTTGGATTTGGCTAAAAGTTCTGCTATTTTAGTAACTTATTCTTAGACGTGTTTACCTTCCTGTAGGTTTCAAGTTCAGATTCGGATTCCTCTGTAGACAATCAAGTTGATTCTGTCGTTGTTGAATATGACGATTTTGTCCAGGTATGTCACAGTTGTCTCTGTACTAAGTCATGAGAAATTCAATCCTGTTATCGCTTTAAATGCCAGCAACTAAACCTCTGCGTTGGAACAACCTTAAAGTAATGTGTATTCTTTTTCGGCCAAAAAATATGGTGGAGCTTTTTTGACAATCAGTTCCTATGATAATAAAGGACTTCCTCATTTAGATGACAGTGAAAATCAGAAAAGTCAAGAAAGCCTTTGAAAGCATTATCTTTTTGCTAGATTTTCTTAGTGATAGAGCAATTCACAAAACTTGGAAAGGTTGTTTTGACAATGAAAAGACTATGAGATCTTTGAATTTAGGTTCTAGAACTGGTAAAAGTTGGTGCCATTCACTACAACAACCACCGTCTTTAGCTCCTAATATTGCACGTGTATTCTGCTTTTCAAATACAAGGCAGTTTGATTTTGTGCAAGTGATTCAGTTTAGAAAAGAAGTTTGTTGTAGGCCATGGCATTCACTGTTTGATTAGTATATGGATTTATCTGCTACTTACATCTATTCCCTGCTAAGGTTTTGGCATTTGCATATCTTGTTGTTATTCTCTACATTACAAAATAATCGTTGCCTTGACGCCCCTCTTAAGCGAATGGTGCCTTGCTCCGATTTCGCAGGTCTTGAGAGACCTTTCTCCTTCTCTCTCCATGGGTGAACTTAAGAAGTACGAGTTGCTTCGAGACCAATTCGAAGGAGCTTCAAAGTAAGTTCTTGGTAAGGCATTTTCGAACTTGTATTTGAATATATCATGGTGATCGGCACGGACAGTATCAACACCGATGTGCAGAAAAAAAATTTCCCCACAGAAGGAGATATTTATAAAGTGGAGAAGAAAGCGAGAATCATAGTACAGTTTACAATTTCAGCGGATTTTATATGTTCCTGACATTTGGAAAGGAAGGCCATGAGTTTACAATTTTCTTTCCAATTTCCTTTCTACCGAACAATCCAATGCTCTCTCTCTCTCTCTCTCTCTCTAAAGCACTCCAATTTCTTCCCACTCCCATTGACACTCTTAGTCAGAAAGATCAATGTGTTTTTCCTTCCAGGAAAAAATAAATAAATAAATAAATAAGTTAAAGGCCAACATGTTTTTCCTCTTTTGGAGTGTCAATGTCTAACCTCCGTAAAGAGATGAATTTAGAGGGGCATAAATCCCAATTATATTCTAGCTTCTCCAAAGAACATATTCTAATGTAATAGCCGTAGAAGATTAAAAAATAATAATAATAAAAAAATACAAAAAAAAAAGAACTTCCTGAACTGGCCATCGATGTTGGGTCCCAGTAAATGGGACTACGACATTGTGGAACGGACACATTTATTTCATTACCATTCAAGGAAAATAGTTGTTGTTATCTTTCATTGTTGAAGGACAGCAATACATTGCTACCTTTTAATTCTTTTTTTAGGAGAAATACTACTTATTGCACAGCTTCTATGAATTGCTAATGTTTCATTACCGTGTCGTTCTTTCAAGATTGACAATTTTCTCTCTCTCTCTCTCTCTCTTTTTTTCTTACAGAAATATATCAAGAGGTTTGTTTGGTTAAAATATTAAGTGTGATTGCAGGTATAGCCTAGCAATAAAATCACACCCATCCTAAGTTTAAAAAAATTTCTACTCTAAGTTTATTCTTGTATGAGAATAAGAATCAATGTGAAATGAAAAAAAAAAATAGTATCCTATCAGAATAAATTATATTATATCAAGCACCCTAACAAGTGATCAACGTGAAAAGAAAAAAAATAGTAATTATATCAAGCACTCAAAACAAGTGATCACAACTGGTAAGATTTTTCTACCAAAAAAAAAAAAAATCATAAAATCATTTTATTTAGGGGGAGATAGTAGGCAGCATATTCAAGTGCTATTATTTACTTTATACCCATAAATATTCAAGAAATCTTCTTAAACTAACAAATATCCAATGAATTTGAGCGCAGCACGCGTACAGGTATAAAATATACGTATAAATATACATACATACAGTATATATATATATAAGGAAAGATGAATGGGCCAAAGCTCCACTTCAACATCTCAGGCACAAATTAAAAAAAAGGTTTTGCAGTTAGGACGAGGATCTGACACATGGAGGGATTACGGATTACTTCTTCAATTCAACTATCTTAATCTTAACAGGGACTTTGACATAAAAGATGAAAAGAGATCACTTGCGTAGTTATTGGTCACCGCATTTGCCCATTTTTGCTTCAAACTTAATCCTAAGTTTTTTTTTTGTTGTCGTCGATTTTTTTTTTTAACGGCAGGGATCTATTCGTAATGCGTCATTAAATATAAGTTAAAATTACATCAACATAGAAAAAGTATAAAACAACGTCAGTTTAAAACACAGCTCATAACAAAACAATTCTGTCAATGAGAGTTATTCTTAAAAATGTTAAAAAAAAAAAAAAAACAAAGAGAGCATGGAGTTAATGTAAGAACGTGTTGCTTCTCTGCTTGTTTTCAAGTTAGAAATTTAAATAAACTTGCAAATACAATACATTTATGATGCATGTACACGTATATATGACATGATAAAGAAATTAGCTAGGATTACTATAATGCCAATGGAGTAATTGTTGAGGAAAAGAGTGTCCAACAATGTGATGCATAGAAAACTCTTCGTAAAAATAAGTTGTAGTATAAAACTTTTATATATTATAGTGTAAAGTAAAAATTTATTATGATGTAAACTATTATATGTTATAGTATTTTTATTTCAATTATATTCCAAACACTTGTTATAATGGCAAGAGATTAATTGCATACAGAAGCTAAAGTCTTTCTGGTACCAAAAAGAAAAAGAAAAAAAACGTACAAAAAGCAAGCGTGGTTTAGGTTTCAAGATCCATATAAACAAAAAGTTACAAGCCCGGATAATTACTATTATGTTTTAAGAAAATATAAATCAAATGTCGTGGACATGGAAATAATTTATTCTAGAATTTGTGGCACACAATCAAAAGGGTGATCCGTTGTGGTAGGTTACTTGCCTTGAACATAATGCAAACCCCATAATTTTAAACAAGTTATGGTATATTCACAATGAAATTTTATCCCTCAAAGAATGATACAAATTTTTTTTATTCCTTGGAACCAATGGGCTAAATCAAGAGAATAAATCAAACGAGGAAAAGAGGATGAGGTATTTTTGGGACATCTCTCCAATCCATAATTATTGGAATATTTTATTGGATAAGGGCTAATGCATAATACTTTGGTATATCTTTAAAAATGTCTTCCAAAACCTATAGTTTGGGGTTTAGGTGCATAACTTGAAGATGAAAAGGAATAAATCCCACAAATCAACAAAGATGGTAAAAGAAAAGTGGAAAATATATATATATTTTTTTTCATATGGTCTTTTCCATCTTTTTCTTTTACTATTATTTTAGTGCTTCAGGTTTTTTTTTGTCCTGTTCCTTTACAAAACTATTGTTTTGGTACGTGAAGTCGAGCAGTAGTCACAAAAAAAAAAAGGTTCGCTTGTTTAATTTAATTTTATTTTTTATACAGATCAAAACAAATAAACTTTTGCCCCACCAGAACCACACAAAGATGGGCAAAAATGCAACTAAATTAAAACTAGGCTCCGGGTCAAACTTGTGCGGTTTGAAAGAGCTTCTCTTCACCGAACGGTGGGGCATTGATTTTTATTTTTTTTATTTTTTATTTTTTAAGCTATGATTTTATGATGATGTAAAACAAAAAATCTTCTATGTGGCAATATCCAGTTTTAATTATATATATATATATATATATATATATATATATATTCAATTGAAAGAGTAAAGAAGCAAAAAAAAGCAAACTGAGTCATGTTGTGCCCCACGAGCTTCTTTTTTGCTCTAGTTCGACGCGCTTTTGGAACTTCCATTTCTACATTTTTCTTTTTTTTAAAGGATAGTTATCCCTTTTTTTGGAAACCAGAGTTTCTCATTTTTCATTTTTTAATAGAACTTTTCTCATTTCATTAAACCTTGGAACGAAAAAAAAAAGAGTCAAGAAAAGCCATAAATAACTCTAAAATTTAGTAATATATTATCTTAATAATATTTAAATTCTCTTTCTTTTTAAATTTTAACTGAGATTTTTTAAAAAATTCAAAACTACTCAATTTTATGGAATTATTGCTGGAAATATGTGACAATATTCTTTTGATTTAGTCTCAAAAAAATTTCCTTTTGATTTTTGTCTTTCAAAATCTAGTAAGATGTTGTCTTAATGAATTTAGATTCTCTTTCTGTCTAAATTTTAGTTTATAGATTCTCGAAATGTTGTAAACTACTCAATTTTATGAAATTCTTACCTAAAATATGTGAATAAAAAATTGTTTTGATTTTTGTCTTTCAAATCGTGGATAAATGGTGAATTGACTCAAATCGCTGTCGGCATTAGGAAAAAAATAAATAAAAGAAAAAATGAGAAAAAAAAGGACAAATGGAGTGATAAAATTTAGCTCACATAATAATTATTTTTTTTTGTGCAAAAAGGCTTTTTACCTTCAAAAAGGAAGGGAAAGTGCATCACGCGCTAAAGCTGCGTCTGCTTGAGGCAGTTCAAAAACAAGCCATTTTGGCAAATAACGAAAAATGAAGTGGTGAAATCGCAAATCCTAAAAACATGTCCCTGAAACAACAACGGTTAAAGTGCTTATTGTTTTTTCTGTTTTCATAGACTTCTTATCTCTATGGTTTAGATTAGATCGGTCTGTGTTCCTTCGTTGGCAAAAATCCAAATCAAAACATCCAAAAAAAAAAACTATTTTTTTTAATTATTTTCCCCTTTTACAACACAGAGAAAAAAAATAAAATAAAGGCAAAAAAAGGGGAAAAAACGCGGCTGCTGTATACACCGAGAACCAGAGAGAGAAAATATAGAGAGAGAGAGAGAAAGAGAAAGGCTTTTACTTGATTCTTCCCAGCTAATTGAAATCTTAAATCCCACCAAAAAGGTTCTCTTCTAAGATAATTTCGAAGCTTTGATTTGCCCAGAAAAAGAAAAGTTTTTTTTTTTTTGGTTTTTGGATTCAAAGTTTGAATTTGCCTTTTTTTTTTTGTTTGGTATTGTTCTTCTAGGAAGAACCAAAAAAAAAAAGGTGTAGAGCAGAATTTGGGTTTGTGATCGGTTCTCATTCGATTGTTTTTGTTCGAATTGTCGGTGGTTTTGGATACTTCGAGATGAATCAGGGACGAATTCGAGCTCGGATTCGGCTTTTGGAGCGATTGTAGGTTTGCTTGTGCGGTTTTTTTGGATGATTTCGGTGGGAAGTAGTGGTAGGGATGCGAGGCGGGAGCTAGGGTTAGGGTTTAGTGGTCGTCGGTCGGAGATGGACGACACCGAGCTTGAAGAAGGCGAGGCCTGTTTCTACCACAACAACAACGACGATTACGATGCGAGCATCGATCCAGATGCTCTCTCTTACATCGTAAGATTTTGTTTTGCTGTTATAATGTCTCTCCGAATTGTTTGTGTTTATGTGTTGATTATAGTTTTTTTAATCTTCTTCCACGAATTTGGGGTTTTTGAAATTGCTTAAAATTCTGGGTTGACTTTTCCTGGTCTTTAGATCCAAGCCTTAGTACTTGGTTGGAGTTCAAGTCTTAGACTTTGGATAGTTAGAAGCTTTTAGGACTACCAAATTGGATTGATTTTAAAGTTTAGTGCTTTGAATTAAGACTATAATTGTTAGCAAAAAAAACCAACAGAAGAAACATGGTGAATTGAGCAGAAACTATAGTGTTGGACATTGTGGTTGTATGCATTTAGCTTAACTGGTAACTTACCTGCTTTGACTAATTCTCGAGAGCACGAAAAAGTGACATTTAGGGTGTTTGCTAAGTGGTTAGATTGGAGATTGTTAGCTTGTAAACTCCTTAATTATGTTTTTCATGAGGTTTGTGTTAGGAGGGTGCAAAGTTTGTTTCGGGTATTGTAGATGGTATGGTCCCCCTTCACAGTTTTGCTTTTGAGCTCAGTATGTTGAAATGGAGATCCATTGGATATAGAAATGTAAGTCAAATGCCAGAATAGGGGACATTGAGGATCTAGAGATGGCATTTGAGGTCGGGGTTACTGTTCCAAATGTTGTTGAGTCTTGAAGTGACTGTTGTTGGTGAATAATTGTTGCTTGGTGTACGACCGAGTATCTTAGGAGTATCACATCTTTGTTTCTAGCTGTTCCTGTACCTTTGTCTTTTACATGCTGGGTTTTTGGTATGATATACTGTTGTACTGTATACTAGGATGAGAAACTTCAAGATGTTCTGGGACACTTTCAAAAAGATTTTGAAGGTGGGGTGTCTGCGGAGAATTTGGGTAAGTGAAGAGACAGCAGAAGTATGCTTTTTAGGTTCAAACCATAGTGGTTTTTATTCTTTTTTTCCCCTCTTGACTAATTTTTTGAAAATTAACACAATGCAATAGGGGCAAAATTTGGTGGGTATGGTTCATTTTTGCCTACCCATCAGCGTTCTCCAATTTGGTCTCAAAGGACTCCGCCAAAAGTTCAGAGCAATAGTGCATCCAGATCACCAAACAATTGTAATATGGAGGTACGGATATTGCAGCAACATTTTTGTGTTTTAGTTTACTTAGAAAATGCGTGGTTCACCATATATTGGTTGATCTAAAACTTTCTATATTAGTTTGGTGCCATTAGTTTTCCTCTTAACGACGTTACCACGTCTCTTTCCAGGGTGGCCACTGTAACTCGGTAGTTTCTTCAACTGCACCTCCATCAGGGGGGCATGGACCTGCTTCAACAAGTTCCACCTCACTCCTTGTAGTAAAGGCATCATCAGTGAATGAGTCGGGAAAACAAGAAGTTAGCATGCCGGCTGCTTGTATCGAAGAAGTAGCACCTAGACTTGATTTTAGAAACAAGAAACCTTTAAGTGCATCGGACCAGAAAACACTGAAGGTGCGAATAAAAGTGGGTTCTGATAACTTGTCGACACGAAAAAATGCAGCAATCTACAGTGGGCTTGGCCTTGATGATTCACCATCTTCCTCATTAGATGACAGCCCCTCCGAAAGCGAGGGAATATCTCACCAGCGCCAAGATGCCCCATTCGAATCTCCAACTGGCATTCTTCAGGTGAATCATCTTCTAGCAATATTATCATCTCTTCTTGTTTATGACGTGGCTAAGGTGATCATTAGGTATTTCTTTTCTGATGTGTTGGACCAGATTATGACGTCCTTCCCAGTTCAGGGAGGTCTACTTTTATCGCCTCTTCATGATGATCTCATCCACCTGATGGAAAAGGAAAAGCTTCAAAAAGAGGATAAATATGTACCTGTTTCAAGGGTTGGTATGGAAACCTCTAACTTAATTAACGGATTCGATACAATGAAGGGTGATGGGAAATTGTTAGGAGAGAAGAACAAGAAATTAGTTGAAAAAACTGATAATTCAGCAGAATCAAAGAGTGGGAATGATGAGGATGCTTGTATGTGGGATTTGTCCAGGAAAGAACCAGATCTTGATGCATTAGCTTGTGAAGAGATTGTTTCTAACACCTTGAAGCTTCCAATTCTGTCTAATTCGTATTCAACTGATGCCGACATGAAAAGAAGCAGAGACGTTAACAAGAGTGTTTTAAAAGATAGAGTCTTTCCTGAACAGGCAGACGAAGAACCAATGGAGTCAACATTCACCCAAGAGGATGGATGGTTTGAAAAGCGAAAAGCCAGTTCAGCTGCAAAGGGCTTTGCAGAAGGAAAAGAGAGTTCCATTAATGAAATTTCAGTTCCAAGTAAAGAAGGCCAACAAAAGGGCAAGAAAATCTATGACACAGTAAAATCTGACTCAAATGTTGCAAAGGGAAAGAAAGCATTAAATACCGAGGGCTTGGATTCTTCCAAGCAAAAGTCTTACAAGAAGGTAATATCCCATGAACAAGAGACTACAAGATTACCTTATGGGAAGGACAATCCAGTTCCTGTGGAAAAAAAGAAATTGAAAGGAAGTCATGGCACTGTGGCGGGAGAGCTACCGAAAGAAAGCTTGAGGGTTGGTTCTTCAGTTCCCAAATCAAAGAAGAGCACCAGCATGGACAATTCTATGTCTAATACGGATGGAGAACATGGAAAATCACGAAAAGATCTCGGGAAATCCAGAGACAGATACAAAGATTTCTTTGGAGAATTGGATGAAGATAACCCAATGGAATTGTCAGAAATTCCCTCTGAAGATAAGCATGGGGAATCTGATGTGCGTGCAAAGAGCATATCTGTTATGAATGGTACATCAAAGGAGCGACCAAGTGGTAAGAAATTGGATCGATCATCAACGTTAGAGGCAGTCCCTTTAACGGCTTCAAGTCCACGATCTGGAAACGGACTTCTTTCTGATGCAGCTCCGTCCACAACGGCTCCTGTTTTGATAGAAGAAAATTGGGTTTTGTGTGACAAGTGTCAGAAATGGAGGCTTCTTCCACTTGGTACAAATCCTGACCGTCTACCTGAGAAGTGGGTGTGTAGCATGCTCAACTGGCTGTAAGTTTCCTTAGATTTTTTTTTTCCTTTAATTGCTCTTAACATATATTGGAACCAGAAATTTGGAATGCTGTACTGTATAGCTGCTTATTGGTATAACTTTTAACGAATGTTGATTCCTCTTTCTCTCCCTCTCACTCACAAGTTTGATCTCTTTATAAAATTGTAGGCCTGGAATGAATCGATGTAGTTTTACTGAGGAGGAAACAACGAAAGCTCTTATTGCACTGTACCAACCTGCTGCTCCCGAGAGTCAAACCAATCTTCACAGTAATCCTGGTGGGATTTTTGGTGAAGCCACATTGACTAATTTTAGGCACCCTGACCAAAATCCACGTAATCTCAGTGGAAAGAAGAAACATGGATCAAAAGTGTTGTCAAATGCAACAAATAAAGAAAGTCCCACTCAGTTGTCAAACACTATAAAGAGAAGTGTGCAATCATCAGCAAAGAGTAGAAGCTTGAATGATGTAAACAATTCTCCTCTGGTAAATGAACCTGATTTTCAGCAACTAAGCAAGTCCAATGACTTCAGGCCGGAGAATAAACATAAGTATAAAGAAAAGAACAAAGTAGTTGAGCCCCATGCTTTTGGAGGTAATTTGTTTGATCCAGATTCTTTTGTTCCTGTGGAACTCCTTAACTCAATAAAGTATTTAAACTTGTGGTATTTTATTAGGTGATACCAAGAATTCAAAGATGAAAAGTAGAAGAGATTCTGATCAAGATTTCTCTAGAGCTTCCAAAAAAATAAAGAATGAGGCTAAGAATATTATTGATGAAGCTTGGACATCAGACCACAGTGGGGCAGTTGGGAAGGTGGGTCCTAGCTCAAGTGGTGGTTTTCCAACATCTTCAGCAGGAAAGCATAGAACAAAATACTCTGACCGCTCTTGTTCGAAGGACTCCAAGTTCGATTCAAAGGACAAGCTACAGGTTTCCATTTCGAAACCAAAATTCGAAGACGGAGTTTCATTAGACGACGGCTCTGTAGACCCAGGGAATACTGAGACTAGAGAGAATGTGAAAAAACGGATGTCAAAGGAACTTCAGAATGGTTCCTACCTGGGTACAGAAAGACATCTCCCTAATAGTATGCCTATTGTGAAGGAGGAGATTAGTGATAATGACTACAGGAAGGAAAAGAAGCCAAGAACATCTAGATTGGAGGGAAAAGAGTCCAGTGCAAGCAAAGGCAGCAGTAGAGACAAAAAACGTAGTCATTTAAAGAATCAGCACAATTTGGATGGCATGGATTCATCGAAAAGGGATTTGGGATCTATACAGGCTTCTTTGGCTGCCACTTCAAGTTCTTCCAAAGTTTCTGGTTCACATAAAACCAAGTCCAGCTTTCAGGAGGTGAAAGGCTCACCAGTAGAATCAGTGTCTTCATCACCAATGAGAATTTCAAATCCAGACAAGTTTACATCAGCCAGTAGGGATGTCTTGCCAAAACATGAATTTCAGCATATTGGGCATTTTGCAATACGTAGTCCAAAAAGGAGCTCTGATGGTGAAGATCTGGGTGGGAGCAATCAGACTCGTGCAGGAAGGACAGACATGTCCAATATGGCTAATCATGGATTTCTCGAGTCGTCAGTGCAAGATTTTCAGGAAAAGAATTTTAAGCTCATGTCAAGTAATGAAGCTAGAAAACAGGTCATCCCTTCTCCCGATATTGCAAACCACCAATCAATTAATGGTGCTTTGGATAATCCGGGACAAGATACTCAACATCCTACTAAACCGCTTGCTGAAGATCACTTTGGTGATGAAGAGAAACAGAATGAATCCAGTTATCATGCAAATGGGTCTCACCCAAGGAAATCTGCGAAGGGGTTGGACATGAGTAGGAGCTTTAAATCAGATTCTAATGCAGTCCAGGTGAAAAATTCTAATGTTTGCGAACTGCATACTTGCTCACCTTCTGATGACTTAAAGTCAAGGGATGGTAAAAAGAAGTTGCATGAGAAGCTTGGGGTAAAGTCGGAGGAGATTGAGGAGAAAGTTTCCAGTAGAAAAGATGTTACAGGAAAAATGTTGAGTGAGAGTTGTAAGAAAGAAAGTCTTCGAGAGCCTGATGGTGTAGATCAAAAGGTAGATGCAATTTGCCGAAAAGATACCATGTTAACTCCAAAACAGAATTTTTTTCTAGAGAGCAATGGTGAGAGGTCTTCAAAGAGGTTGGTTTCTGACAAGACTGATCAAGTGGAAACAGCGTCTAGTGGGGAAAGGTCAGTACTCTTACCACCCTCTGGAGGACCTCAGAGTGGTACGCTGAATCGTTGTTCCCAGCCACGCATGGGCTCCCACAAAGGAAATGGAGTAGACACTTTGCAAATTGATGCCTCTGATGGAGACAATGCGATTGAAGTGCAAAAACATATTAGAAAGGCTGATAATCACAATAGATCTCAGCAGATCAGTTCAAGGCATCCTACTAAAAATGGACATAGGACCAGGGATATTGAGGTCCTAAGTCCGCTTCGAAAAGATTTGCCCAGCCATGCTGCTACCAATGCTTTGAAAGAAGCAAAAGATCTAAAACACATGGCTGATCGTCTCAAGGTTATATTTCTTTATTTTTTTAATCTTTTCATATGGATATAGATGTTTTTCTTTGTCTTAATTCTTTGCAATATCAACTCTTTTGGCAGAGCTCTGGGTCAAATCATGAGAGGACAGGACTCTACTTTCAAGCAGCCCTCAAGTTTCTTCACGGAGCATCTCTGTTGGAATCTGGTTGCATCGAGACTACCAACCACAATGATATGGTTCGGTCACGACAAACCTATAGTGAAACTGCTAAATTATGCGAGTAAGTTTGAATATATGCTGCCCTCTGAGTCTGTGATTTATGCATTAACTTCAGATTTACTATAAATTTCATGATAGTTAGAGTTTGGGAGTTCAAATCACAACTCATTTTGTCTGATCAGTTGTATTTCCCGTCATCCATGTCTGGAGGCTCCATAATTTTATACATTTTTATCTGTTTTCTCCTGTTTCGAAATTGTAACTGAAGTAATTCCTTCCAAAGTTGTCGTTGAAAATTTGATGCCAATCCACAAAAGACATACCCACCACCCTCTTTTTGTTTTTAGTTGTGGAACCCATCTTGACTATGCCTTCTTCCACGCTGGTGATCTTTTTTATTTAGTAAATTTATATCACTGCAAGTCTGCCCTCTGCTTCTTTCTTATCCATTTTTACGTTAATAGGTTTTGTGCCCATGAATATGAGAAATCCAAAGACATGGCCGCTGCGGCCCTGGCCTACAAATGCATGGAGGTGGCGTACATGAGGGTAGTTTATTCTTCACATGCCAGTGCTAGCAGAGATCGGCATGAGTTGCAGACGGCTGTCCAAGTGGTTCCTCTTGGTAATTAATACAAGTCATGATCTAGAAATATAGCATTTTTTTTATTTTTTTTTTCATGGGAGGGGCAGAAAAATTCTCAATAATAATAGCTAGACAATTTTTTTTACATCTTTTGCTGCCCCATTCATTCAAATGTTTGCCTTCGTTTCGCTTGCCAGTTAATGGGAGCAGGCTTCTTGTAAACCTTATTCTCTTCTTTTTGGTTGATCTAACTTCATTCTTGTTCGTGCATTTTACTAGGTGAATCTCCATCTTCTTCTGCCTCTGATGTTGATAACTTGAACAACCACACAACAGTGGACAAGGTTGCCTTATCTAAGGGTGTTAGCTCCCCACAGGTTGCTGCAAACCATGTTATTGCTGCCCGAAATCGGCCCCACTTTGTGAGGCTTCTTAGTTTTGTGAGTACACAAACTTTGCCTAGAGATTTAACTTGTTAGCTATCATTTTTACCTGTTATAGAAATACTATGGAAAAAGAAAGTCGGGACTAATTTTGATAGGTATAACACTTTCATGGATTGGGCGTCCTAAAATTTCGTATCTCTTTCCTTCATGTTTTAAGGAGGAAGCACATGATTAAAACTATGTCCTATATGTTTGTGCAGCTGTAGTTTATCCTGTTAGGGTGTTTGGGAAGTGTGGTTAGAACCAATTTTGTTTAAAAACACTGTAACATGTTAGAGTTTTACACTGTAGCTACTCTTGCTTTTTAACTGTAGCTGCTGAGAGTTTTACGCTGTTGGTTAAAACCACGTGGTTCTAACTTAGAGCCAAACACCCTAGTTTACTTATTGATAACAGAATAAGATTGACTTTTTTAGCAATAAAATTCTGGCAACGTGTAGTTATGTAATTACTGCATAATTTTTATGGTTGACTTGCATGCATATTATAATTAAATATATCGACAGGCACAGGATGTAAATTTTGCTATGGAAGCATCAAGAAAATCACGGAGTGCTTTTGCAGCAGCTGCTAATGTAAACAAGGCAGAGGTCAAATATGGGGAGGGTATCTCTTCCATTAAAACGGCCCTTGATTTTAATTTCCAGGATGTTGATGGATTACTACGTTTGGTACGGCTTGCCATGGAGGCTATTAGCCGTTGAAGACTCCAAGTGGTTGTGGAAAATTTTGAACTCCAGGTTGCAAGATAGATTGGTGAAGCCTTGAGGATGCGATAAGAGGCTGACCTGATATCCCTGCTCAGTTACTGGATACTTTGTTTGGGCACTGTTTTCGGCAAAGGCTTGATTTATCTGTCTCTGTTCATAAAGTTTTTGATGATTTCTCAAGATCAGCTTTCTGGCATGCACTACAGTTTTTTCTCTATTTACTTGGAAGCGTATGCTGTGACTGATTATTCGAGAGAAGATTCTGAGCTCCTTGCGTATGGGCTGATCTACCTCATCAAGGAACTGAAGATTCTGTCAATGTAAATAAAAAATTCCAAAAAATAAAAAATAAAAAACCAACTCATTATGGGGTGGATATCTTTATCTGTTCTAGTGGCAACAACCCAACAACTGGGGAGCTGCCTGCTGTCCATAAACCATTAAGCTCTACTTTTTATGGGAGAAATTCGCAGATATGTAAAGATGTCAATCTTAGGTAGGCAATTCCTTCCCCACCTTCCCCCCTCAAAACTATTTTCTATAATTTCTTATTGCCGTTTCGGTTACTATTTTAATCGCTTCGTATATTTCTTTTGCTGAGTTTATTTTTGTTTCTGTGTTTATGTGCAGGTCGTAATCTTCAGTCGTATTGCCGTTGAGAAATTATTTACCTTCATATTTATTGATTCAATTAGTTAATAAAGCAACACGAGTATAGGAGAGGAATAATGCTATAGTATGTTTAGCAACCGTTGCAGCTTACAGTGCTCAAGCTACGTACTCCTTACAGGTTTGTAATTTGTTGCGCTCCCATTACTAAAGTTTATTAATTTAATGCATATCCTTCGTTAACTCGGTTTTTTCCCCCTCTTGGCAGTTGTGTTCATGTTCATACACAAGTTTATTGTATCCAGAGCTCAAGCTTCTCTACAAATGGGAGAGTATCGGGATATGATAGATTATCATGTTATACACTTCCATCGTTAATGTCTTAATCTGACAGGTAATGTGAAAGAAAAAAAATAAATAGTAGTTTTATAACTGTTGCTTTATTATTGGTGTTTTTACTATTGTTATTTTCGTTAAATAATTTGAAGTGGGTTTGTTTGAAGGGCGGAAGTTTATTAGAGTACTCTTCGGATGTTATCAATTAATGAGCATTAGTGTGTGATTGCAGGTTTCATTGACAATGGCAGCAAAGCTTGCATGTGATTAAGGTTGATTAGGTGACCTTGTAAATTTTCTTTTTGTTTGATGTTGATTGTGTCTTACGTTTACGGCAGCAATTCATTAACTGGGATTAATTTTCATCCCCGCCCCCTAATTTTATGCTTCCCCCTTTTTAATGTATGTCATATAGAACTAATAATTCATGTTTCACTTAACAAAATAGTGAATTTTTTTTTTTCCTTTTTGAAGGGATAAGATAGTGATATTTTTGTTTCTGCAACTCATTTTTCCCTCATCTGATTATTTTTTTCTTGCCAAGTCTTGAATGGATCAAGGACCAAAATCCATTCGACTGGATGTGACGTGTGCGCAATGTAGATTTTTAAGCACTATGGCTGAGGTTGAGAGTTCCATGTATATTCTATTAATGCAAAAGAACGTGTTTTTTTTGAAACCACGGCGGTGTTCTGGACGGCAAATAATACATCTAGTCTTCCACCCCAGCCCAGAAGACTAATATCTAAACAAGCGAGTTATAATTTGGGGAGTTTTATAAATGCAAATCTTTTAAGAGTTATTTTTTATAAATGCTCATGTGTTTATTTGTGGTACAATTTAACATATAATATGAATAAAAATATGAAATAAACTTTTTTAAGTATGATATAAATAAACACAATTTTTAAAAATGTAGTATAACATGTCATTTTCCCTTATGATTTTATGAGCTAGGTAACAATTTTGCAAGAAAAAAAGGGGGGTCATTTTCAATGAGTCGACATGTCGCCTACATGCCATACCTTCCTTCGCAGACCTCCAAAGTCAAAGAATCTAGCTTTCTCCATGTTTTACCAGTCCACCAAAATCGCCTCAGTAACCCATCTCATCAGAAAGTTCGAAACAGCTTGCAAGAGCTTAACGAGTTACAATGATTTTTAATTCTTTAATAAGTAATAAAAATGTTAGAATGACATTAATGGTGCCTTGTTGAAACTCTGATACAAATTTAGAAATTATTTAGAGGAGTTTTTTTTCTTAGAAGTCATATTTTGTGGAACTTATGCCAAACAGGTCATGGAATAGTAGGCGAGTTGGACCATAGCTGCTTTTCCTCGACTGATTTCTAGCCTTAAGGTCATGGTATTCTCAATTTGACAAAACCTTTTTTTTCCTTGCTCTTGAAACAGGCAACGGAAATTCTCACTACCTTTCCCCATGCGAAAGAACCCACAATTAGAGAGCTCCTCTCGTTGGAGTTTTGCCCAGAAAAACGGAACAGGCCGTCCACCATAAATTAAGATGAGATAAGATAGCCAAAGGAGCACCAGAGGCTACTTTGATTCCATTAACATTCACTTCCTAACCCTTTCTTTGGGATAAATTTAGTATTAGAGAGACACTGATTAACTAGCCTGACAAATTGGGAACTGTTCAAGTGCAAAAGTTTCACAAACCTTGACAAGAAACCTAAATTCCATTGAGTCACAAGCTTTGTGCATATATGCATAGACCCTCAATGGAGAACCACCTTATCCAACAACTTCTTCAATCTATTGGCAAGCAGTTGGAGAGCAATTTGCAGGACACATTGCACATACTCATCGATATGGATTTGTCAGAAGCAGGCTCCGAAGATTTATTGACAAGCATACTGTTTATTAACATGTTCCTTCCTGAGAGAAACTTCGGGCAAACTGCACCACCTGATCCCAATAGGCCATTCATCATTCAAATAATACCACCTAATATCACTAAGATTCCAATTTGTTGCACCAAAAGACAGTAAGAGATGAGTAAAATTTACTCGATGTACTCGAAAACAAGATAAACAGGGAAAAAGCATCATGAGGCGCCTGTCAACTTATGGCAAATAGAGAATAAGCATTTCTATATATATATATATTTTTTTTTTTTTTTTTGGGGGGAGAATTGGAGATAAGATTCAAGTGCGCAAAAATGGCTTTCGAGTTGAACCGCACTAAAGTTGACTTCTGTTTCAAATCCTAGAAATAGTAAAACGGCCTGCACAAACATTTACAGCAAAATCTCTAACTCAGATGAATCTGCAAAGCCAATCCCGAACTTCAAACGTCCATTTTGCTGGATCATGCCAAGTATCTAAAACAGTTTGCATTATCTTTGTCTCTCTCTAGGTAGTCCCGAGTGATGAGATCTTCAATCCGCTTCTTGATTGCCTTGATATCAGGCTGTATGTTCCACGTAGAATATATAGTCAGAAGGAAAAAGTAAAATAGTAATAATAATAATAACAATGACGACAACAACAACTACAATAACAATAAAACTTGTTTCAGCATCTACCATGCGGGTTAAAGACCACCATATTTACTAAAGAATGTCAAACGAAAACGAGAATTCTAAGTATATCATTTACATACTTTTTAAGTCAGAAGGAAAAGAGCAAGAATATGAAATACCTTGAACATACGGCCCAACTGCTCAACACACTCCATAACCAACTGCTGATGAGGCAAAAATTTCCGACTCTTCATGATGCGCACTATCGCAGCATCAATGGCATATCGCCTGTCTTTGTCAACATCTTCAATTACCTTCTTCCTTTCATCCACCGGTGGGAGGGGAATCTTAGGATGAATGAATTCATACAATCATCATCTTTCTTCAATAGAAGGAACAAAGAACACAAGGAAAAAAGAAAGGCAATGTATTTATTGAAAAAAGGGTACTTTTAAAGACATCTTATACCTTAATTCTCCTCAATTTGTCAGTGAACTTTGAGTTGAACTCAAAAACATCATTTTGCGATATAGTTTTAGTATTCGGCTCCTTATTGAGAATCTTATACTTTGCACATGACAGGGAGTGGAGTAATCTAACTAAGTCATCGTGCGTTACATTTAATTGCGTCATTATCTCGGAATAGCTTAATCTATCAGCAGTATTGAACAGCAGAAGAGCAGCGGCCTGAAATTTTTCATCACCCCGGATTAAAACAGTCCAACAATATGACCTCAACCTCCATGATACAACGAAAAAAGAAATTATACTGTACCTGATAGGTTGATACAACCAGTTCGACAGGTCTAGCGTCAAATTTCCCACTTATGTTACAAGTACCCAAAGAGTAAATCCATGTAAGCTTTCTATGTTTAGTTTTAATTGCATAGAATTCCTTAAAGACTTCAACACACTTTACCTGGAAAACAAAACATAAACATCCAATAACACAAGCTTGGGAAGACTCTCGTTATTCATAAGGTAATAAACGCACATATATTCCAACTAGTCCTAGAAATAAATTGTTACCATCTCTGCAGGAAGATTTAGGTCAAAAGACTTGTAACTTGGCCAGAATCCAGTAGTAAGAACAGTCACGGACAGATCAATCCCGAGAGATAAATGAGAATTCTCGTGAAGAGAAACCTCAAAATTGTTCTGATGTTCCCGAGCTAATGTCAAATCAGTGACCTAGAAAAAAAAATCAAAACAGAATACTCTTAACAATCATATAAAAGAACTAAAAATATAGGCCACGAAACCAAGGTAAGCGTACCATTCCCTCCATTTTTGAGGTAAACTGGCCACCACATTGTTGCTTCAGCTTTGTTAAAATACATCTTTCATGTTCCTCACTAGCACTCCTATCAAAAAGGAGCCGACGAGCAAGCTTTTTCCTACATATGTCAAATAATTGTACACAATAACAAGACAAAAAGTTTCAGTCACTAATACATGCAAGTAGTTTAACAACCAGGTAATTCGATGAGAAAAAAGAATTACCTGTATAGGGTTAGAAAAGGAAACTACATAAATAACTAACTAGAAATTACCTGTAGAATTCTGCGAAAAGATCTTTGTCGCTAATATATGCAAGTAGTTTAACCACCTGCAAATTCAATAAGAAACCTCAATGTTAGTAGTCTTAAATATATTAAAAATATAAAACTAGTACTGCAATAAAACCTGTATAAGGATACCTTCTCAAGCGTCTCTTCTATGGCCTCGTCACTCAATTTCTCGCTCGAACCCTTCTTGAGAATATTATCACAAAACGCCGCAAGTAGTTCAGCACTTGAAGTGCCAGCAACAGCTTTATTGCAGAATACCTCAAAAGCCTCTTTAAGAGCCTATTTGACAGCAAAAGTAGTACGCTTCGTACAAATTGACAATGAAAACTTGAAAAGCGCAAAATGAAATTTTAATAGTTCTTGTGCTAACCTTGTGAAACAAAGAATGGTTTAGAAAACATTCATTCACATATGTCATGTACTTGTCATGCAGCTCAATTATTTTTCTGACGAGGACCTGACAATTACAAATTCAAGTCAAGCTGCAAAACATTCGACCACACCTTAATAAACAACCATATATAAGCATGAATTTACCTGTTCCTGTGAGCCAGCCCCATTTGCCTACAAAAGCATCATTATTGAGAATAATCAGAGCATCAAATTTATTAAAAAAACTAGTAGTAATAATAATAACAATAATTTTTTGCTTACCAACTAGCCTTTGCTACGCTAGCCAAGACAATACATAAACAAAAAGAAATCATCTCAAGCACACCAAGCATCAAACGAAGAGTAATTATGTCAGATTAATGCTACACCACTACACAGTGTAGCATTTACTTTGAAAAATGTTTTTCATTAAAACATCAAAAACAAGAGCACCAAATTCCATCACACAAGTTATTTACAAATAAATCTTAATAAATTCAAATGGCAAACAAGTCATCTCATATACAAGTTTACTCTCCTGATAAGCTGCAAGAACTCTGATGCCATGGCCTAATCAATGTCAATAAATTTTTGTTTAGTGTTATATATGGCGCAATACTACTATTTATGTGAAATAACAAACGGAAAAGGCAAGCATAAGAAGTTTCTATGAGTGAAAAACATAAGTGCAAACACAGCAGAATTATACGTCAACATACACACCTGGTTGGTGCAAGCATCTTCAGCCTGTTGGACTAATACTGAGCCTTCACCAGTAATATGCTGCCAAAAAAAAAAAAAAAAAGAGGGAGAAAGGGGGTGTCATCAGAAGCATGAGTACCTAATTGGACAAAGGAACAGCTGAAAGCGGCTCCCTAAGGTCAAAAACATATTCTTAAGTTTCAAAACAGCTAACCTGTTTAAATACATTGGCAACAGGATCAAGGCCTTTTGGAATTTTATGGTAAAGTCTATACATTCTAGAAAGATCTTCCACCTAAAAATGACATTAACAAGTAGAGCATTGCATTATGGACATGTTGTGTGATGAACCATGGCAAAACTCTTTCACAAAAAACTAAATACCTTATCGTCTCGAAGCAAAGCACGGCATCCAGAATGTTCCTTCTCAAGCAATTGAGTTGCATAGACCACCAACAATTCGTGTTGCACTTTCTATAAGAAAAAAGAAATAAAGTACTAAATAAGATGAAATTGAAGAAACATACATATATATCCCGTGAAAACTACGACTAGCTGCAACAGAATATTCAAGCATCTCAAGTCAAAACTTGTGAAAACTATGGTATTATTGATGACATCTAACTAGGCATTCAATAGTTTAAGAAGAAGAGAAAAAAAAAAATCCACATATAACGTTTGGGTAGCAATAGCATTGTTAACAACCTTGTAACACCAATTCACTAACCAACTTTCTCTGTGGTATTATGGGATTAGGGAATTAGTCCATGCAGACTAAATTCGTATTCATCTTTTTTTTAAGATACATGTATAATGGAGAGCATCTACCAGTCTCACAACAAAATATAGATAATAGGTAACTAACCTCAACTAACTTCTGCTCGCTACTTGAGTGTAGGTAATGAGAAACTCTATCCCTCTCTCTTTTCAAGCATTCCTCAGCCTAGAAACCATAATAGAGATATTACACTCATGCAACCTCAGCCAAAAAAAAAAACACATACAAAATGCAAAAGGATTATAAAATGTATTTATTGCCTTCAACATGTAATCAGGACAAGAATCCTCCAAAATCCAGTTTGATGCTTTGCGAGAATAATATGCACCAGTATCTTCAAGCATCAGTGCCTCGAAGTCCTCTTCATAAGAATCCATTTGTCCCATCCCAATTTCAACAAATATGTCTATGACATTCTTCAACAGTGCTCTGTCAATCTGCTCTCCCTCACGTTCTTTGTCAATCTGACACACAATAACTGGCATTAAGTATTTAGTGACAACATAATATAGATCCATATAAGATGCCAATAGCAAACATACCAAAACAACGCCAGCATCTCTGGCCTTTGCATTTACCTCCTGATAAACCTGAAATCACGTAAATAAATACTTATAAAGCGGTAATTTGCTAGTCTATAAATGCACAAAAATATACAATACCACAAGTAGGACTAATAACTACTAACCAGGTCTCTAAAGCAGGTGAGTCCAACTTCATTAAGAGCAGGAAGCGACCGTCGAGCAATAAAATAGCGATCAAGATAAAAGAAGAAACGCGAAAGCCATCTAACCATAACCTTATGATTCGCCCATCTTTTCACAAGTTCTCTCAGCATAAACTCATCATGCTTCTCCCTAAGGGAGGGCATTACCTAGACAAAGTAAACAAGATAGAAAAAAGAAATGCTTCCATAAGAGAGTCGAATTTTATGAAATTCATACGAGGGAAGTGAAAAGGTGATAAAGGTATTGAGTTCAAATTTTCATGACAAAGAAGGGTTTCAATTGACCAGACAACAGCCTGGCCAATTAAATATGCAAGAAGCCATGATAAGAAAACATGGCATGTGAAAACCAAAAGGTGGCATCTCATAAATTTATATTTGAAGTCTCATATCCAACACAAATCATGACACCCAGAATAAGTCCTCTACGAAGCAAAGCAATCATATCAACAACTGCAGCAACAAATTCCATGCGAGTTGTACCAACAATCCTTGTCATGTACGAAACTAAAAACGATGCTGTCCAATCCTCACCATTGTAGTGATATACTCTTCAAATGCCTCACGATATTTATCATAAAGCTGCTGAGAATAATCATGAGGGGGCTTTTGCGTACACATGTCATATATGGCACTGAACTCAGAATGAAGGAAAGATCATGGGAAAACATTCGTGTTCAAAATCAATGTGTGTGTGTGTGTGTATATATGTTATATAGATACACACACATATATATGTATATAATGTAGGGTATATGGCTCCAACTTTATTAAGGAGAAATGAAAACACCAGGGTTCCAAGACCCCTGTGGACACACGCACCCAACCACTTGAAGCAAACTCACCGAGTATATTAAATAAATTATACATACATAAGAAAAGCACAAAAACATATCAAAGGATACGTATAGAGCATCATATAATCCTCTCCAGTGAAAGGGGGCTCGGGTAATTCTTCTAGAATCCTCTTCAATTTTGTGATCCCTTTCTGCATATAAGCCCATCCTCCATCCAATTCAATGATTTTACGATCCATTCTGCAAAATAGCTCTGCCGATACAGAAAGCAAAAGGGTTACAATCTTTGACTAATTTAAGACAGTCCATGGCCAAATTTCAAAAAAAAAAACAACCACAACAAAACAGAGACAGTCCGTAGCCTCTACTGAGAAAATTTATGATAAATTTTTATTTCAGTCATAGCAAATTACTCATTACTCAACACGCAAAAAACCTAGTGATCAACAATTATCGGAACAAAGATGTAAGATTACGAGAAGCCCTAAAAAATCAGTGATTTCAGGAAACACCTATTCTCATCTACAGATTATTCGCGTGATGAAGAACAATGCGAGACCCTAAAAATCGAATTAACGCAAACAAAGCCAATAGAAAAAAAAAACATTGAAATCCATGGAAAACAAAAACAGATAATCGGAAAATCGCCAGCTTACCCGGGGAAAAAGCAAGAACAATGAGAATCAAGAAAAAGAGACCACGAAATCAAAAAGGCTGGGAGTCAAATGCCGGGCGTTTGGGAATCTGAAAACACTAAAGAATGGAAACGAAAAGAATCGACTGATCGCAATGATCACCGACTCCGAGAGCTTCGCTTTTCGCTGAAGCTCCGGAAAAAAGCAGATGAAGGAGGAGGAGGAGGAGGAGGAGGAGGAGGCAAGCGGATTCCCGGACCTGGAAATCGCCGGAGACCAGGATGGAGAAGGCTGCGACTCAGGTCAGAGATTTTGTGTATCTATATTTTTCATTTAAGGAGGAAAATTCTTTTTTCTTTTTTTTTAATGGAAAAAATTTCTTTTTTTTTTAAGGAGATAAATTCTTCTTTTTTTAACTATAAGTAAGGATTTTCTTGGTGCGGGAGAAAACAATCTTTGCATGGAGAATAGAGAATAAATAAGAGTTTTCTTATTTCTTTTTTATTTTTTATTTTTGATGATGATAATTTTCTTATTTATGTGTAATTTATATAATTTTTTTAATCATTTAGAGATAATTTAAAAAAAAACAAGAAGATTATTTTTTTGGCCAATCAAAGCGAACAAGAGACATGAATTGTGACTTTATTATCAAACTTTTCTTTGTGGGAAAATTCATTGTGTAACTTACCTATTTGATAAGAATGATTGTTTCGTTGCCGCACAAGAACGAGCCCAAATGGGTTGGCTCGACCCGGTCTAACTCATTTAATTTAGACCTAAATATATCTTGTACAGTGTTTAAGTATGCCTGTTTATTTATTGTGTCATGTTAGGTCCGGCCTAATTAATGTTTGTAGCATCAAATCCAGCTTATGACCCGTTTATTAATAGATCGTGCTCATAAAGTGCTTAGGCCATGCTCATAATGTTACTTTTAGTTTTTAATGTGTCTTTCTCCTACTTAATGTTAAATTTATTATAAAAAAATGAAAGCATTAAATCGTAACAAAAGAAAGTACATTATTGATTAACAAAATCTTTTATGAAAACAACAACATTGTAGAATCTTGTACGGTTTAGTTTCCATTATTTAGTTTTTCATATAAATCAAAGAGGGTAAATATATATTGGCAATTGACAATTTACAAACAACAAATAATCTATTTGATCTTTTTTTTTTTTATCAAACTTATTAGAAATTTAGAACTTCTTAATAAAAAATATTTATAAAAATATAAATATATTAGCAAAATTAGTTTTAAATTGTATATTTTAATCGTGCTTATAATTGACCACAATCGTGCTTTTAACATGTTAGTGCTCGCGCTCTTGCTCGTGCCGAGCCCTCGCTGTGCCATGGCCTTAGCATGCTTCGTACTCAAAAGTTACGCCAAGTCTAGCCCAGTTAATAAGTAGGATGGATTAGACCCATTTAATAATCGTATCATGCCATGCTATGCTTGCTTTTCAACGTGTCCTGCTCATGCCGGCCCACTAGGCCCGACCAGCGTTGACATCTCTAGTGCCAAGACTTTTGATTGCGTGTGATTTTGAGAAGGTTATGGTCTGATGTTGCTTTATAAAAAAGTTAAAAAAAGGTTTAAAAAAAAAAAACTTCCTCTAAAAAGCTCAACAAATGTGAACTATTTACGCTTATATAATATTTTAAGAAAGAAATTTAAGAATAGGTTCTTTTTTTTTTGCAAGTTGAAGTACATAAAGCTTTCCAAATTGAAGTAACTTATATAATTTCTAATCATTCCACTCCTTAAAGAGAAAAAGAAAATAAATTTTAAAAGAAAAATAAAAAGCAACGTAATTTTTTTTTTGGCTAATCAACGCGAATAAGAGACATGAATTTATAAGTTAATGTTTATACAATAAATTCATCACGAAAATTTTCTTTTAGCGAAAAGTTTTATGTAACTTCCCTCAAAAAGTATTTTTAAATAAATGACATATATATATATATATACACACTAGACTTTTTCGTATAGTTGCGCAGAACAGGCCAAGACTTTTGATTGGCGCGATTTTGGGGAAGGCTGTGGTTTCAAACTTTCAATCCTCCCTTATAACAAAATAAAAAGGAAAAGTAAAACCCTTCCTCTAAAATGTTCAACAACTTAGGGCTATTTTGGCTTATATATTATTTTCTTATGAAAGAAATTAAAAACATTGAATAAAAAATTGAAATTGCAACAAATGATATATATTATAAACATATGATTGAAAATAATAACGATAGCACGAATAATTCTATGAGAGGAAAAGAGAGGCAATAACATTTTAAAAATGTTAGGATTTTTTATTAGACATGTATGTCCTAAAGAGTAAAAATGTAATAAGTTTTTAGAGATATTTTTATCAATAAAGAATTTATTTATTATTCATATACTAAATTATTGTTCTCTTTACGTTTATATTTGTTAAATGTATGATAAGCAAACAAAAGTTTGAGACTATCAGTCTAAACCTTTAGAATCAGACATATGATAGACAGATTATGCGGAATACATGATTCTAAAAGTAACGGCCTAAATCACAAGATCCGCAATCAAGGGAATAAAGTTGGACACTTTATTCATACAAAAATTGTTATGTTGTCTATATTTCTAACATGAGATTGTTTGCCTTGGCTATCAGAGATGAACCCCGCGAATAGAAACATTGGTGCATTGTCATAGGTGACGATGTATTGGATCAGGACATAAAGTGTAATTGATTTAGATTAATAATTCTGTCTCTGTAAATCAGTTCACTTTAAACAATCATATGTGTTGTATATTAATTTTGAGATAAATAGTGGACTCATTGTCTTGACTTATGTCTTTTGATGTACTAAAAGGTGACATCTATAATTTATGTTGTTACGCATACCGATACGTTGGAGACATAACTCTAGATAGTGTAGACTTGTTATTCATATATACGAATCTATAGCTCCTATTTAGCAGTCGATGATATCCTCTTATATGCACTATCCTATAATTGAAAAATTAAAGCACTTAACCATTTAGATATATATGTGTAACCGAATGGTATACTATCTTTGGATGGTAAGTTTTTTTATGGTGAGATAATGGAATATAAGAGAAAAATAATCAGGAATGTAAGAGAGAATTTATCCTTAAGCTGATTATGGATATCCTATGGAAATACGATATATTATGATATGTCATGGAGATTTAGCTATTCAGGCTTCGTAATTTTATACAGTTTAAGAGTGCAGCTTTCAGCATTTAGTGAAGTAGCTTTAGAGTTGATAATTATGAAATGTATATCTAAGATATTGGGTTTCATAATTATCGAGAGCTTGAACTATATAGGTCTATCAAGTCTCATTTGCTAGCTCATAATATAGCCTGTAACGATACAGCGTGCTTTTCTAATAAATTGATGACTTATATTAATTATCAAATTAGCTGAAATTCGATATGATCAGATAATTCATGTCTGTTGTTGAATTATTTTTTATGTAAATTAATTCAAGATAAATTTGTTTAATTATCAGGAATATTTATTTTTCTAAAAATTATTTAGATATTATTGTTTTAATCAGATAACTTTTCCATTGGGTTATTTGAATTAAAGCAGATTCTTTATCTAAAGAATCTCGGATGGAAAATAAAAGATTCGCAGGTATCATTTATCATAAGTTCAAAAGGCCAGTCTTCATGTTTGGCTTACCGATGGAGTAAGTTCGACAGGTTGATCTGCCAGTTCGGCCTACCGACCGAACGATAATCTAATAACACATTTTTATGCTATTTTATTAGATATTGATCTAGATTCAAATTTTTAAGGCCTTATCTGATAAGGATTGACCCTTGGGTCCAACATCTATAAATAAGGAGTGAGACTCATAAGTTATTTAGATTAGTTGAGAGATCAAGAGTGAGCACTATATCCTATGAGTATCTGAAACTCCCCTAAAGAGCTATTGTTCACAAATCACAAACCTTAGTTTTGGGTATTTCTCAATTTGTTGGAAGGAGAGTTATCGGGAAATAGCTGTATGACGTGCGCCCACGCGCACTCCGATCATGGATAGAGAATAGCAAAGAAGACCAGTTGGTTGAGGCTTTTCTAGAACGCCCTTATCTTCATTGATTGCAGGAGCTTTCGGTATATAAGGTTAGTAAGATCTGGTTAATTTATGCATATAGCGTGTCAAACTTGTATTTTAAAAAATACTCTGGTATAAAAATTTTTAAAATTTATGCTGCGTACTATTTTTCTAACTTTTTTTTTGTAAAAAATGGTATCATTTTTTAAATAAAAAATGCTATCAATTTATATATGATAAAAATTGTGTTGTTAATTTTTATTTACCTATTAAAGCATGTCATTTCTCTCATTTTCTCAAAAATTTATTTGCTTATAAGGCCAATTTTATTAATATTTAGAAATCAAGTCTCAATCTGTTTGAATAATTACAAAATTATCGAGGGCATAAATGTCTAGATTATTGTGTTTTAAGCCAAAACCGTAAAATCATGTGGAACTAAAAATCTCATTGAGCAAGGCTTGTGTTTCTGCACTGATATGTACAGTGAGTAACTACATATTTTAGGCCTAAAAGAGTAAAATTTTCTAAGACCCGTTGAGGGTAAAGTGGTCATTTTTTGCTATGAGAGTAAAATGGTTAAAATGGACATCAAGCATTACACTTTAGCCTTCTGTTATTTTGGAGTAGCTTGTACCTTCCAAGAAATAATTCAATGTCATAAGGTAGATTATCCAAAACTTGCTAAGGATGAACCGATCATTTTGCATCCTGAGGGTGTAAATGTCAAACTAAGGTCAAGTTTCAAGTCTTTGCCTAAATATTCGAAGAATAGAAAATAATTCTATGGAGATCATTAAATCATAGCTCGTAATTGAATTAATTATTAAACAAAAGTAAGTGAGAGAATTAACTTATGAAGAAAGTAATGTTGTCCCTGAGTAAATGTATATAATATTTCTTTTGTTAAAGGATACAAATTTAGAATATCCAATTGAGCAAAAGACTTATACTCTTCGTGGATATATTCTCATGAAGGAATAAATTAGCGACAACACCCTAAGTCGAGAAAACTTGATTTGGATCAAGCTAATTTTGAAAATGGTTTTCATATACTCAATACATGTTTCAAATATATTTGCATTTTTATGTTTATTATCTTAAATACCAAGTTATGAGATAAAGTATATTCAACATTTTTTATGTTTATTATTTTAAATCCAAGTCATAGCATTTTGTATGTTAACTAAGTTTATAAGATTGGTAAACTGATAAGATAATTTAAGTGTCGTACTAACCTCTACTCAGATAAGGATTACAAGTCACCTGACCCAAGAAAAGCATCAAGTTAAGTTAATATACGATCTCGATGTTTGATGATTACAAGCACTCAGAGCGAACGCTTGGGCCCATAGTTCAAATAAGTTAAGAATAATAATAAAATGTTCATAATTAAGCATAATTGGAATAATGTATTGTATTATTGTTGGTATTTCTTTATAAATATCTTGTAAGAAATGATTTGAACTTGTTGAGTGAATGCTCATTTACTTCTTTCATATTGTAGGGAATCTTACCTAGAGGCTAGTATGAATTATTGATGGGCATGGCATAATAGTGAAACAGATGCGAATGACAGGTTATAGATACCGCTATGGCTTATTTTTTTCGCGTTCTGTTCAAGCAAGTTTAAGACTAAGAATTTCGTATAATGTATTTAATCAAATAATCGTTACATGTTTAAAATTTTCCTTTTTGTTCGTGAGTTTGAATGGATGCAAAATTAAGTAGGTTATGTAAAAAAGGTAGACCAAACTATATTGCCTAAAGAGGATGGGACTTAAAAATGTCCGATGTGACCCCCAATCTTTCTCGAGAACCCAATTAATGGAGCACTTTTAATCTTTTGAACTCTATGGGGAATTGTTTCGAATGGATTTTATGTATGCTAAACAAATGGGGTGTTTTAAAGTTAAGAATAGCTATGCTAGATCTTTTGTGATTTAAGATCTTTTAGATTCATTTCAAAATAATAGTAAAAAAGACTAGTATGTTATTCTACATAACATATGTGACAAATATTTCAAGCTATGAGAAAAAGTTTTTTTTTTTTTTTAGTACACATTTCGAAAGAAATCCCTAAAATTTTAAGCTCTAAAATTATGACAAGTTTTTTAAGAAGGTTTGAATGTAATTTTTTTAATGGTTCAATTAGTCGTATCGTTACATATAATATCTACATGTAAATACTATATTTCCCAGTTGTTGGTGAGATAGTTGGCTTTTTATATTTATATGTAAATATTGTTTCTCTCGTTGCGGGTGACGTCGCTAGTACTAGTGATGTCTGGTGATGTTGTTGATAAATTTTTGTATTTATATGTATATACAATATTTACAAGTAAATATTGTATTTCCCAGCCATAGTCGGTGCCGATGAAGAAGGAAAAAGGTAGAGAGGAGAAAAAGGTAAGGATATTTTCAGTTTTTATTATCAGTTTCTTAGGAGATAGATCCAAGTATTTATTGCACATTTTAAAAGCATATGACATCATTTACTAATTCTTTATCCAAGTATATTATTTGGCCCCTAAACACCCCTTTTCTTTGAAGTTATTTTGATAGCATCGGTAATATAGATCATAACAGGATAACACAACTCAAAAACGACAATAATTTCATGGGCTAAAGTTGAAGAAAAAAGAGTGCAAGTCAAATTTTGGTCGACTTGAAATTTATACAAAAGAGGGGTTAATTTAGAGTTGAATCCGCTTAACCTGAACATGATATGAAACCCATGAAAAATATTTTAAAAATATATTTTACATCTTACATTTTAAAGTTGGTTATGAACTTGTAATTTTATGATAGTTGTTCTAATAATTGTGTGCTTCAATTTGCTTAATTTTAATAGATGGTATCGTATTCTAGTAGGCTATGAATTTTTAGTTCTTATATTATGTAAAAAAATAAATTAATAAAAATATAGAATTCTTGTATTAGTTTCGGGTTTGTTTGTCAATTTCATGTAAGAAGTCAATTTCAAGTCATATCGTATCAACACATAAAGTAGTCATGTCATGTTCACGTGCAGTTTTCAAAAAAATTATGTCATGAGTCAGCTTCAGATTGACTAAAAATAAGAAAAAAAAACCAAAACATGACATGAGCACGACTTGTGACACGAATTGCCACCTTTAGAATTTGATACTCTTAGAAATTATAAGTAATAAACTCTAGTTACACACAATTATAGCTTTTATAACCCTTAAATTTAACTCCTCTCCGAATATAATATTGATCAAGTATTCATTTTTTTAAAAGTCTATTCATCTTTTTAATACATGCTCGAGCAATTTCAAGCCCTATACAAAAATTTTAATAAGGGTCTTTTCCCATGTTAGAGAAAAAATATTTAAAATTTTCAAAAAATCAATTGCACATATTTAAAATGCGGAGTGTGTTTTTTTGTTACAATTTTTTAAGTCACAAAAATTGAATTGTTACGATAGTTTAAAGTGACTAATTAAAAAAGTATTTGTAAATTAATGAGAGTTTTATACTATAATATATTCTAATATATAAAAGCTTTATATGATAATAATTCAAACTTTGGGGTTGAATTTTTTTTTTTAAAAAAAATTGGAACTTGTTTCCAAATACTCCACTTACTTTTACTTATACTTATTTTATAATAGCGTCTAAAGTCATATTCTTGTAATTCACTCAAGCGTCACTGGCGCGCGTGCATTCCTTTCCCACGTGCGACGCTTGGGCTATACTCGCCTGCCCCGCGTCTATCCTACTGGCAATTCGTCTTCTCCCATAGTTTTCCATCTCTTCCTCCGAATTGCCAAACCCTAATCCCCAATTATACGTGAAAGAATCCGAAGATTGCACCTTCGCTATAGGTTTTAATGCCCGCTACGCTTTTTCCCATTGTTCCCAGGTTCGGAAATTCGAGCTTCGAGTTCGGCCATGAAGTTCTTGAAGGAGGATTTCTCGGAGTTGCAGATCGGGAGCTCCGCGGAGTCGCTGCAGAAGTCCCTCGACGCGCAGAGAGAGCTTCTTCACAGCCAGATCGACCAGCTTCAGAGAATCGTCGTCACGCAATGCAAGCTCACCGGCGTCAATCCGCTATCCCAAGAAATGGTGCGCCTTTTTTTTTTTTTTGTAATTTTCTGTCTCCTGTTTGTTTGCCGAGAAACAGTAGGAAACAGATTAATTGACATAAAAAGTTTAGTTTACTATTCCTTTTCTGGCTAAATTGAACGAAGAAGAGTAATGAGTAGGAGATTTCTACAAAAACCGAATTTTTCAGCTGGTGTAACTAAGCTTTTGGGCGGGCGTTCGATTGGTTTTTACTTTTTGTACGTGCAATATTTCCTTGATATGTTCAATGGCGAGGTGAAAACCCTAGTGTTAGCCATTAGCGGAATCTCCTATGCATGCTATTAATAATTCCCCTATCCATTCACTTGATAATCCCCTGGAGTTTAATGATTTTAGAGGATGATCTAAAATTGCTCTGGAAATATAGTATTATAATTTATCTTGATTAATTGGAAGTTTGGAACATAAATGGGCCTGCATTGTGATATATTGCAAGCAACTCTTTATCCGCTACACTGTCAATCCTTCCATTTTTATCATTCACCACGTACATTATCATGATGATTTAGGAAATAAAATAACTTGTTTTTATTATTGTGTATGTCCGCAGGCGGCTGGTGCACTTTCAATAAAAATTGGTAAGTAATGGTAATGGAAGTTTTATTTACAATGAATACTTTTTTTTGTGCGTGTGTTTCATTTGGTTGTCGACCGTTTGCAGGAAAAAGGCCTAGAGATTTGCTAAACCCCAAAGCTTTAAAGTATATGCAATCTGTTTTCTCTATCAAAGATGCAATTAGCAAGAAGGAATGTCGCGAGATTAGTGCTCTATTTGGAGTTACTGTCACGCAGGTTTTTCTTTTTCGATCAGCAACTTTTTTCCCCCTCTCGCTTTCTTTTCAAGTTCTTAACTTGCACCTTTGTAAAGTTATTGCTCACGTGTTTTCTTGATTTGTAGGTTCGTGAATTTTTTGCCAGTCAACGTTCAAGAGTCCGGAAATTCGTTCGTTTGTCGAGGGAAAAAGCAATCAAATCCAGTGCAAGTTCAGAACTGCATGATGGGGTTCCAACAAGCTCTGATCCATTTGTACCTATTGATCCAGTTCCCTTAAATACTATTGGTCCCACTAATGTTGAGGAAACACGATCTTGCTCAAACAAAGATGATACTCTACCTGGCATAGATGCATTAGATAAGCAATTTGTTGAGAATATTTTCAGTTTGATGCGAAAGGAAGAAACATTCTCCGGGCAGGTCAAACTGATGGAATGGATTTTGCGGATACAAAATTCTGCAGTATTATGTTGGTACTTATCGTCTATCACATTGCAATATAAGATCAATATAAGATTTTAGTTATGTTGTCGTACTGTCTTACCATCTTATTGTACGCATGCAGGTTCTTAAACAATGGCGGTGTGATGGTTTTAGCAACATGGTTGAGTCAAGCAGCTGCTGAAGAACAAACAAGTGTTCTTCTTGTCATCTTAAATGTATGTCTGAAATTTGTGTCGTGAGCTGTCTATATCCTTTATGAATATCTTTTACCATTTCAATGATTAAATACTGTTCAGGTACTTTGCCATTTGCCTTTACATAAAGCTCTTCCTGTGCACATGTCAGCCATACTGCAAAGTGTCAACAGATTGCGGTTTTACAGGACTTCAGGTGTGCTTTACTTCAGAAACCCAGTTTTGTATTCTCTTTCTATGTCAAGTTCCTTTTTCTTTGCTTTTCATGCATGGAATTTTAGCTTCAAAGTGACACTAAACATCTTTGTAGACAGATATTTTCTGTTTATTCTTTTCTGATGCTCTCAAGTATCTCTTGGATAAATAACCAAACCTTTTTTGCTTAAGCTGTGTCTGTGTGAAAAATTTGAATCTCATTTATCTGATTTGAAGATCAGACATATCAAACAGGGCAAGGGTTTTGTTGTCGAAATGGAGCAAGTTATTGGCAAGAAGTGAAGCCATGAAGAAACTGAATGGCGTAAAATCATCTGGTGATGTACAACAAGAATTAATCCTGAAGAACAGGCAAGTTTTTAATTTAAGTTTCCAAACACCCAAGGATTCATTGATCAGCTTTTTAGCTGATGATGTTTAATCACTTGCAGTTTAAATGACGTTATTGCTGATGAATCATGGCAGTCAAATATAGATACCCCTGTAAGTGCTCAAATTGAATTATATTTAAGACTCGTTTTATCTAACTACAAGTTGCACAATTTATCCAGGTGTTTCTTTTTTCTGTGCAGGAAAAGTTTCTTGATAATTCAGAAAATTTCAGGTATGCAGGTTTTTGTTCTGAGATAATATTTGGCTTGGGTGCGATTGTTTTTGGCTGCTGAGGTTTTATTTATAACATGCGCTTCTAGGATATCAGAGACCACTCAGGCACTGAAACTATTGCCGGCATCTTCAGATGATTCAAATAAGAAGCATATCCTAGGCGTATCTTCATCCCGTATCCTTAAGATTGTTATACTTTGTGTTATTCTTAGTTCTTTTCAATTACAATTTATAATTATTGAGGTATATAAATATTTTCTAATATTGGTGTAATTAGAACCTAAACAGCTTTTAAAGAAAGGGTAGAAGGCAATCTTAGGTGTAATTATAACTTGAACAGCTTTTAAAGAAAGGGTAAAAGACAATCTTAGTTATAAAATGTGGTTTCTTGTCAAGGGTGAATCATTCATTTTGCAGTTATCATGGTTTTTAGTTTTGTTTCTACTTAGAATACTAGACATTATTTTCTTAACTATTCAACAGAAATTCGAGAACGCAGAAAAGTTCAGTTAGTGGATCAACCTGGCCAGAAAACTGCTGGGAGAAGTCCACAGGCTACTAGAGCTGCACCATTGAATCAGAGCAGACCAATGTCTGCTGATGATATCCAAAAGGCAAAACTGCGTGCACAATTCATGCAGAGCAAATACAAAAAAGCTATTTCATCTAATGAAAATAACGAAGTGAAAACTGAAGGACTTAAACCCTTGACCTCTCAGCCCAGCATTTTGCCTTCAGTGTCTAAAGTTCCGGTTCGACTGATTGTTGAGGAACACAAGAAACCTGTGGCACTTCCCATGAAAGCTCCTAATATGCTAGAGGCTTCTATTGATTCAAAGCCAAGAGTAGATTTGAAGGAGCCATTGTGGGAGAAGTGCAGGAGGGTCCAAATTTCTTGGCAGACACCTCCAGGTACAGTTTCTTTTTTGTGGATTATCATTTGTACTCTTGAATTTTTGCATGTGGCGTCATACTGTAGAAATTATAGGGGTTTGCAGAAGAAAAATTTTGAAGTACCCAGGATTTTTATAGCTTTTGAGAAGAGTTTCTTTAACGTTATTTATGTATTGATGGAGGGAGATCTGACCAATTGGATGCTGTAACTTCTTTTGCATGAACTGAATGGATCACATACTTATTGCATGTTCTTTTGAGACTTGGATGGATCGTGAATGTTTAACACAATATGGCTGTCTTTGTTTCAATTAGATCGCCATGATTTAATGACACTTGCTTTTAGATTTCCCTTTTACCGTCTGAATACCATGCTTTAGAACTTTAGGCTTTCGTCAAGTTTGAATTAAAATTATTTTGCATTAGTTTATACGATCATGGTTGAGATCTTAATTTCTCCTTTCAGAGATTCTTTTTTTCCTGCCAAACTGATCATAATTTCTACTCAAGTTTCAGGGGAAAAGTATTATTCTTTGGCAATTGCATGAGTCTAACGGTTTACTCCTTAGACAGTTGGGTTAGGGAGTGAGACAAAATTGAGACATATGGTTCTGTGTATGTTGCATATTTAAGACAGAGCAGTTTGTTAGGACAACGTCATTTTTTTGAACTTGACAATGCCTGGACATTTGAAAGAATGGCGACTAAGAAATGCTATGTTTCTGCTGTGTTTCCAAAGCATATAATTTAATTTTTCCCCGACATTAAAAGCATCTCGCTTCAAATTTTTAGGCATGACTGCATTTCTATTTTGCCCTGTCCTTGCAGCCAATCATTATTTGGGTTGAATAAGAATGGCGACTGAGAAATGTTATGTTTCTGTTGTGTTTCCAAAGCATATAATTTAATTTTTCCCCGACATTAAAAGCATCTTGCTTCAAATTTTTAGGCATGACCGCATTTCTCTTTTGCCCTTTCCTTGCAGCCAGTCATTATTTGGGTTGAATGTCTCTCGTTGATAACTGAATTAATAGAAAAAAAATGGAATAAAACTTGAAATTAGTTCTCTTTTTCAGCCATAGGTTTTGTCAAAGACACGTACTGCTTTATGTCTTAATTTAAGAATTCAAGCAATGGTTGTGTTGCCGGGTCTAAAAAGTTTTGTTGTTGTCTCATCTCTGGATCCAAATCACGCAGTACTTACTCAGCAAAAAAGGGGGAAAAAAAAATCATGCAAATATTGAAGCAAGTCCCATTCACACGTTCGGTAAAAAAAGACCAGAAGCTCTATGAAGCAAGCAAAGTGAAATGAGAGTATTTATTTAGGACTTGTAAGAATTAAGTAACGGGCTTGAGTGGATGGCTTACTCCCCTGTGGGTGTACAAGTACGAAGAATGAACTTGAATCCCAGTCTAGTTGAAACTAGTAGGCAAGTTTTAAATTTTCTAGTTGCCAGGCAGATTTTTTTACAGATTTGAAATTTTGAATGGCTATCCAATTAATTTTGGTCCTTTTCATCTCATAATATATAATATTCCTAGCATCATCAAAAAAATAATTGTGGATGAGTCAGCTAGTATTGTTCAATAACTTTCTCAGAGATCAGCCTTTCACGCCGTTTTCCTTGCTGCAGAAGTAAAACTCAGTCCTTTATGGAGGGTCAGTAACGGTGAAAATAGTAAAGAGGTGGAAGTCCAGAAAAACAGAAACCGCCGTGAGAAAGAAACTGTATACCGGATGATCCAGGAGATACCATCAAACCCAAAGGAGCCATGGGACCTGGAGATGGACTTTGATGATACGTTGACCCCTGTAATCCCAATAGAGCAGTCGCCTGATGCCGACGGCACAGAAACACAGGCAGTGCCTAATCATGGTGTAAATAATGCAGCAACACATGTTGCTCCTAGCCAAAGAGCAGATGGTTCTGTTTCTACTTTGCAAGTTGGAAATCCGAGCACAGCTGAACCAGATCTAGAGTTGCTTGCTGTGCTACTTAAGAACCCGGAATTGGTATTTGCATTGACTTCGGGTCAAGCTGCCAACTTATCAAGTGAGGATACTGTGAAACTGCTTGATTTGATTAAGGCTGGTGGGGCTGGTAGTACCAGTAGTTTCAATGGGATAAATAAACAAGTGGAAGAGAAGGTCGAAGTTTCACTTCCTTCCCCAACTCCTCCAAGCAATCCTGGAACGGTGCGTCACTTTGGCCCAATGTGCGACTTTTGCTGGATATATTAAAACGTGTATAGCCAGTTTTTTCACCGGCGATATAAGTGGTTCTCCAAGTCTTTGTTTGTGCTACTCTGCACGATAGTTTTCCTTTTTCTTTTTCCTTTTTTTTCCTCATTTCTTTTTCGAACGGTAAGCTAGGCATCAAAAAAATAAAAAAAAAATAAAAAAATAATAATAATAAAGAAAGAAAGAAAGAAAGAAAGAAAGAAAGAAGAACATAAAGTAAATGAAAAATCTATCGAGTGGAAATTTAACAACCCCATGTTATGCAGTTGGATTGTGGTTGGTGGATCTCCGCTCTCCAATATTGGGATGATCGCATATGCAATTTTTGTGCTTGTGCTAGTTAGATGGATAGTGGACTAAACAAGTATAAATGTTGCTCGCCTGGTCCATGATGAGAACTAACAAACAAAATAACGAATACTAAGTTTGAGATGAAAAGATGATACTGTGATGTAACTCGAGATAATACTTGATTAACGTGATGACTATGCATGCCATCTCTGATGATTTGCCTCTCTATTTTCAAAATTTTGCAGAGTGGGTGGAGACCGGAAGCAGCTAGGAATCCATTTTCACAAGTCAACAGAGTGGCCGAAAGTTCGCCATTGGTCACTGCTGCTGAGTTGGTGGGGCCGCAAATGTCGGCACCTTACATTGGTCCGCCACAACAACCGGCTACCACTTCACCAGCAATACATCAATACTCACCGCAAGTACCTGTAAAACACGCTTCTTTACATCACATTCCCCTAAACAGTTCTTCCACTCTACAAACGAATTCCCACCTCGTTAGCGCACAACCTTTGCATAACTTTCACTCTTCACTGCGGGTTGAGAGCGTGAGTAACATTAAATCGGCACATATATCTACTAACGCATATAATGCAGAGGAAAGACGTCACATTGCAATCCCGCCAACCCCTTTGGTTCCAATACTGGCACGGCCGCAGACACATCAACAATCACTGCAGCACCATCGCCATCAACAACAACCAATTTATTCTGAATCATATCTGCCTGCACCCGCATACTCCAAAGAAATAGGAAAGCCTAGTTATGTGCCTGATTCTGGGAGCAGCAGGCTGGGTTTGCCTTCGAATTACAATCCGCATTTAGCAAACCAAAACAATAGTTACGATGCGTCTCCATTTGGAGGTCCTGTGCAGCCTCCTCACAGTCAGTGGGAAGGGAGTAATGTGTATGCGGAGGGAGAGGAATATGAGTCGTGGAGTCCAGACAATAGTCCAACTAGAAACCGTGAGTATCGGATGGGAAGAAACCTCCCAGAACCCAGAATAAATCCTGGACGGGGCTACAGGCCTGATCAGTCAAGGATGAGGCATTCCTCTGGGTACAGAGATCATAATAGGCATGGAAACAGAAGGTGGCGTGACCGGAGACGATGATTTGTACTAGACTCGGGGTGGGGTTTGCCAGATTTTGTTCATTCATGCTATAAATCGAAATTTTGTTAATAATGGGTTTTGTTCATGATGTGGCAGAGATTAAGAATTGAGACGTTTAGTCTGTGTCCTGGAATGGGTATATTGAGGCGGAGATTGTTGAAATCAGTGGATTACTTCCATTAGCGACCATTGGAGATGTTCATAACTCGATTATTAATCTGACTAAAAAAAAATCTCTTCATCTGTATCCTTGTCTTCCTAAAACAATTTAAAGCTCTGGTTGTACTTGGTTTGAGTCTAAATTTGCTGTCTTATTTTCTTGTTCTTTTGGCTGTCTCATCTATTATTTATTTGACATATAATTTAAATTTAACAACTTAAATTAATAATCAATTCACTTGTGTCAAAAATTAATTGATGGGACAACTAAGGGACAGAAAAATGGGTCAGTAGATCTTGATTCACTTGGTTTTTAGTTTGCATTCTTTAGCAAATAGCAAGTGAATGTAACATGCGAAACAATTGAAAAGGTGCGTTAAAACAACCACGCGGGCAAGCGACCGACTATCATTTTTTTCTTCAAATTTTTTTAAAATGTTGAACTGTAATGAATCAAAACTGATAAATAAAATAAAGTCTAGACCATTAGTAATAAAATACTTCTCTTAACAGAAGGATTGGCTAGTGTTGTTGAAAAAAAGCTTAGGGGTTAAATTCGGTGCACCCTGAATTTTAATGTTTGTAGTGCTTGGTAATTTAGACTTCAAACTTCCAATATTAACAAATAAGACCTTAGATTTTAGAATTTGTTGCAATTGTAGTCCAATAACTAATTGATGTTTATTAATGAGTGATAATTGCTAAAGACTTGCACAAATGCACCCTAAATTTTTTGTTGGTTGGCAAGTTACTCTAAACAATTTAAATTTTGGCATTTCAAGCCCTAATTATCTTTCATTAATTGACCTCATTATTAATTAGACTGTAGTGTTAAAAATTGTGTAAACTTAAGAGTATTAAATGTCAAAATTAAAAATTTAGATGCATGTGCAAATAAATATAAGTTCAAGATGCATAGCAGTTAAAAAAAGCAAAGTTCAAGATGCATGAATGCAATTAAACTTAATTTTCATACTACAAGTGTAGGGTTTCTTGGCTAGCTTTTGATTTGCAAATTTTCCTTTTTCATTATTTTTTAATCACTCAAGTCTCAAAAACCAAATTTAATTTTTTTTCTTTAAGATCTTATGTAGAAAACATTTCTCCTTAAGTTTTCATAGTTATCTGTGCGAGTAAAAACACTTAAAAAGCTCAAAATTAGGGTGAATATCAAGTTCAATAAACCTGTCATGACCTGAAACCGGGGTATGACGTAGAGGCTCAGTTTAATAAAAATAAATTAAGTTTAAGAGAATGATTTTTGAAAGAACTGGAATTAAAATGTTAAAAACTGTATAATTTAATTTAATAGTAAACCCTTTTTTAAACCAATATCAATGCGAAATAAATATTAGAAATTAAGTTATTACTAAGAAAAATATTTTTTTTATTCTTGAGTTGAATGAGTTCCTAAGAAAAATAAATTTTTTTTGTTCATCAGCTGAATGAGTTCCTAAGTCTATAAATTTTATATTTTGAAAGAAATTGCCAAATAATTGAATTTAAATATCAAATCACATACTTAGAAACATAACGTCACAACCACATGAATTTGAAAGTCTGTCTCAGCATTAATTCAGGGATTCACATCGAAATCTCATATCCAAGCATACGACAGAAGTAAATATAAACATCATATCCACAATACAACAGTCATCAAACCACAGTCTTGAAAGTTAAAGAAAAGTATAGAATAGAAAGGAAGGTCCGAACGTTTGATTATTACATGCCTTGACTTAAGATGAAGACGAAATAACCGCAACAGGAAAATGTAATGACATGAGGCACGTCTCAACCTCAAGATCTACAACAACCACGGTTTACTCAGCAGCATTCTTAACACTGCCTGGAGGGGATTAAGTAAAAATAACAAAAATGAGTGAAAGGCCCAATAGGATATTATTTAACAAACTTTACAAACATCTAAATAATCAAGTGTAAAGAGATGAAGAAGTCCAATCAAGTTCTTAGGTCTCAATAATATACATTACATAGCAACATACTTGCAGTGTTTTAGCTAGTCGCCCACACTGCAGAGTACCCCAATCGAGGTTTAGGGTCTTGTCTCCAAGGTTACATTTCATAACCCAATTTATGTGGCTATAAAACCAACATTAGAAGATATACACATTTATGGTGACATAAAAACTCAACCGCTAGAAGACATGCACATTTGTAGTGGTGTTTGAAAATCATTTTGCTCAAAATATTTTTTCTGAGACTAAAATATGATAAAAAAGCAATATTTACATACATATACTTTCACAAGCATTTAGTTATAAGCAACAACATATCATAAACAATTTATTGGAACATGCTTATCTTAAGTATAGCATTATGGCCAAAACAATATCATGTACAATATGGTTACTAAAGAAAGGATTAGAAATCCTACCTCTTTGCTAGTGCATCCTATGGATACTCTCAATTCTTATGAGTCCCACCCGATGAAATGTTAGCTCCTAGCATTGCCTGGTACTTAGAAGTTATCTAATAAAGTTAACAAAGAACAAATAAGAACATAATCAAGTTTCTAAGTTTCTCGCTTTGTAAATAGACCATTAGTATGCCTTTTATAAAAATATAACAATAGATAGCAAACAAGTTTTTCTAGAATCTTAAAACATGAAAATAGAGGTTTTAAAAGCATTTTTAAAACTCAAAAAAGGGCAACGAACCAAACCGACATGAGTCTCGAAGGACTTGAATGGAACCGACAACAGCTTGAGGTCACTATTCATGGTACTATTCATATGGGGGTACTATTCACGACACACTGTTCACAACAAAGGTACTGTAGTAGATGGGAAAGAAAATAGTTGGTTGGTTTGGGAATCAAATCTCTTTGATTCAACTTAGTTTATAATGCAAGAAAAATATGTCAAATACTTGATTTAATATCCTATAACATAACTAAACTTTTTTTCTTAATTTTTTCATGCTTCAAAACACAATTGTCAAATTCAGAACTTTACAAACTAACCAAGAACACGAAGAAAATTTGATTTTTATACTTTAAATCATGTAAATATGGTGCAGCAAGAGAATCAGTTATATATTAAGCATTTAGAACATGCTTCTAGCATAGATATTTACCCAAAATATCAATCTAACTATTAATTTCAACGTGCATGCTCCTATTTACATTCCAAGCACTCAAGTACAAACATCATGTTCATGAATAAGTTTAAACATCAGAAAAATCTGAAAATCGGAGGGGAAAATCAAAGTGAGAAAACTCTTTAAGGGGAGGGAAAAATCAGTTTTGGTTTAGGTTACGACCTGAAAGTTTCATGAAAAAATGGTACTTTTGCTTGCACAGTCCTCGAACTCTTAGTTTGCGATGTTATAACACCAAAGAAGACTTGTTTTCTGAGTTCTCTTTTTGTGTTTAAGTCGCTGGAGAATTGAGGAGGGAGAGGGAGTGACGAGAATGAGGGGAAAGAGAGCAAGTGAGTGGAAGCATGTCTAAAGGATTTTGTTCCTTTTTATTTATTTATTTAATAAAAGAGTAGGCCTAGTGGGAAATCAATTCAGGTGGTGTAAGTCTCTCTTTTGGAGTAGTCTAAGAAAGAGAGAGGCTGACAGGGGGGAGCACATAAAAAATGGTAGCTTTTGCTCTTGATATGCCTTAAGCAAGTGGAAAAGAAAAAGGGGAAAAAAAAAAGAAAAGAAAAGACAAAATGTAGGGTTTGGTGTGGGAAATGGTGGACATCTGATGTTTGTGGAGGGAAGGGAGTTATCAGCAGGGATTCTTAGGAGCTTCTTTATTTTAAAAAAAATTAATGCATCAAAATTTATGGCCAGAATTCTTTAACATTTTTGTATCAAAATTATGAAATGAAATTTAAAATGAATAGTGATGAAAGTTAATTAAATCTTGGCATACTAATTTAACCAATGCTTAATTAATTACAATTAAAATTTAGGAGTATTACATAGCTAGACATGAGATACTTAATTGAAATATAAAAATATTTATATGACGCGGGTAATCATCTAATAAGGTTGTATTAGTCCCCTAAACCCTTCCTCTAGTTTTTTGAACCCATCACAAATTAGATTTTTAACCTCTTATTATTTACAATTCAAAAAAAATAGATTGTATCAGTCTTGTGAAATTACGGTGAATCTCTACAAATAAACCAGTTCACAGGTGAAAATATCACTTCATGATCTTAATAACCGTTTAGTTTGTAAGTTTGAATGAAAAGTTAAATTTTTGTAAGAGATAATATCATAGAAAATGGTTTGAATGGAATTAGTATAGAACAGAGGGATGCAACGTTTGGAGTTGCTCGTCTTGCAAGGTATTTAATCAAGCAGAAACAAAAATTCATAAATTGAGAATACTAGCAGTATATCAATTATTTCAATTGTACTAGGAGAGATTGCGTTATAAACAACGGGGGAGATCATCGCAATTTCATCAATAAGAAATTAAGAATTAATGGACATCATCCGGTAATATTCCAAGCAAATTAACCAAGACTACATAATTAAGCCATTTTTTTTGTAATTTGAGAAGGCTTCAAAGATTTAACGTCATTTATCGCATATATACCAAAAGAAAAAAAAAAAAAAACCTTATAAGACCAAACCTGGCGTTGAAGACTTAAAATAGTGATATTATTTATAATAATAAGAACAACAAGATAAATCATGCATATGGCCGTACGTACAAGTACTACAAGTACGGAAATGATCTACTTGTTTCAACACACTTAAAAGATCACGTCATACTAAAACATGATTGTTCTAGATAAAATTTATTTAAATATTGTAACATATCATTATATATATGCTCATGATCTTCTCATGCATCATGGGCGTGACTTAGAGGCATTACTGGCTCGGGAGAGGAGGATGAAAACAGCCACCAAAACGAGGGGGAAGATGAGGAGGAGACCGAAAGAAGGCGGTCGAAGCGGGCCCATCCCTAGTGAAAGAAACAGCACGAGTGCAGCCACTGCCATTATCATCACCAGAGAAACAAAAACTGCAGCTGGACTAAAATTGTGTCCCGCCATTATAACACCTTAGGTCTTGATAAAAGTTCGAGTAAGAAGATACAGTAATATAGAATATTATGATTGCAAAATTGCAATGCTTGTACGTGAACGTGTATACATGTGTGTGTATATACTCTTTGCATGGTGACTACTTGCAGGGGTCACGACGGTTGGCTAATCGGTGCATGGTTACCGTGAGATTTACGCGACTGCGATTTACAAAAGGGCAATAAGAAGTGAAAAAGGAAAAGAAACAACTAAAACGACGTGACGTTTAGAGCCAAGGAGTAAAAGAGTGTAAGGCTAGTTGTCAGAGTAGTCGTCACCGTGTTTCTTTTTTATTTTTTTATTGAAGAAAACCTTTTTTTTTAATATTGTTTTAATATGTCTTTTTAAAAAACTATTTTATTGTTTTTTTTTTTTGTTAATACCTGACCAGTTTAGGGAATTAAATTCCCCAAAATTATGTGTCCTACCTCAATATATCTCTTGAATAATCTTAAGCGTTTCAAAAAAAAAAAAACTTTTTAAGCTGTTTTTTTTTTTATTATTTTAAATTAAGCTGTTATTTTATGTCCTCATTAGAAAGTATTCCCCACCTCGATCCGATCGAAGTGCCTTTATGGGTTTACCCAATTGCTTTTTCACTTCAGCCTGAAACTCCTTGAACTTGTCAAAAGTTTCGCTTTTGTGGTGCATCAGGTACACATACACATATCTTGAGTAATCATCAATAAAAGTGACGAAGTACTCATACCCTCCTCGTGCCTGGATGTTTATCGGTCCGCAAACATCACTATGCATAAGTTCTAGAACCCCTTCGGCCCTGTGGCCCTTAGACCCGAATGGTCTTTTGGTCATTTTACCCTCCAAACAAGATTCACATTGAGGTATATATTCCACCTTTAAGTGACTTAAAGGTCCATCCTTTACCAACCTTTGAATCCTATTTAGCTTAATATGATCAATGCGCAAATATCAAAGATAAGTCTTATTAGAGTGAGAAGTTTTAAGTCTTTTAGAGTTATTATCATTCATCTCAGCATTAAGCAATAAGTCCATCTTAGGTTTAATAAAATATAGATTATTTTGCATCCATCCAGAACAGATAAAAGATTTGTTTTTACGAATCACCACTTTATAATTAAAAGAAACCAAATAGGAGTATTTAAATAAACAAGCTACAGAAATTAAATTCCTTTAAATTTAGGAACATAAAAACAATCTTGCAAAAAGAAATTCCTATCATTATCAAAATAAAGATGAACGTCTCCTACTACTTCCGCTGAGACCAAGGATTCATCGTCCATCCGAAGCGTGAAGTCTTCATGCAGCAGACTTCTCGTTTCTTTGAACCCCTCTTTTGGAAAGGAAGTCCTTGCAACGCTTCTTGATATGCCGACCTTCCGACAGAAGAAGCACTTAAGCTTCTTTGGGTTCTTCTTCTTGCTCTTGGTGCTAGCAGGAATAGAAGACTTTCCGTTCTTGGCCCATTGCTTCTTTCCATTCCCAGAGTTAGGATTGGAACCAGAAGCAGCTACCATGTTGGCCTCACCACCCGCAGGAGACTCCTTGATCAGCAGTTCGAACTCCTGTAACTGTTTCATCAATTCCGTCAAGGTCATAGCCCGCCTATTGCTCAAATTAAATGTAGCTCTAAACGGAATAAATTCCTTTGACAGAGTCTCAAAGACCATAGTCATCTGAGTTTCAGCATCGATGTCGGCTCCATTGGTTTGAGCCTCAGCGAGGTAACCCATGACCAAAATCATATGCTCCTTTACATCCCCTAGCCTTCGTCTACAGTTTAGAAGTTTTTGAAACACCCCTTGTCTCTTTATTATGGCCTAGCCTCCAAACATATCCTCAAGATTATCTAAGATCTCCTTCGCAGTCTTATAATCCTGATGTTGAGCCTGCAACACATTATTCATGCTGGCCATAACATAGCAGCGGGCCTGATCATTAGCATCTTTTCAGCAATCATACGCTTGGAATTGCTCATTAGTTGAGTCTCCCGTAGGCTCGGGAGGACAAGGGGTTGTCAGTACAAATTTTAGTTTCTCAAAGGACAGGACGATATCTAGGTTTCGTTTCCAATCATTATAGTTCTCTCCGGTTAATAGGTTTTTGTCAAGTATCGATGATAAAACATTTTTAGACATTTTTAATCTACAATAAAGAATCATATACCAAATATAAGCAAACATATCATAATAATTTAGTAAAATAACACAATCATGTAAAATCATACAAATGTATTTATGTGTCAAAATCTTGAAAATGTCACATCTTTACAACGATAATTTCCAACTCAGAATTCAACAAGCTCCTAATAATTTGTATGATTTTATGTGTCAAAATCTTGAAAATGTCATATCCTTACAACGATAATTCCCAACTCAGAATTCAACAAGAAAGAATCATATACCAAATATAAGCAAACATATCATAATAATTTAGTAAGATAACACAATCATGTAAAAATCATACAAATGTATTTATGTGTCAACCCTTGAAAATGTCACATCCTTACAACAATAATTCCTAACTCAGAATTCAACAAGCTCCTAGGGGAGTCATGCCAAATTTAATCAGGAACACAGATCCCCTCTTGATTAATATATGCCATCTAGGACCGGTATGATTCAACATATATTAATAATCGTTTCTGTGGCCATTAATTTTATTAACAGAGCTCCTAGGGGAGGTTAATAATAAAATTAACATGAGTGTATAACCATTGTTTCAATATTTTATCCATGATTTATAATCACCACCTAGGGTGTGTGTAACCATAAATCATGCTAAAATACCTTATCCTCTCAGAGATCTAATCTGGTACATGATAGAAATTCCTTCCTAGGGGTCGGGACCACTATGTTCTGCCTATAGACCAACGATAGAGGCCTTAGGTTCTCTCTTTGAAAACCTTCTCCCACTCAATTTTTCAAAATCAAGGTTTTATTTTAAGAATATGCATGAACAATTTTAAGATGAGCGGCACTCCCTATTCTATATGACATGTTATCAATATACATGGCAAATCATATTGTAATGCAGAAAGCAAAGTAATTAAGCAAAGCTACAAGCAAAATAATAAATAACCGTAATATTATAACTACATCTTAGAGAATAGAAAACAAAGATTACAAGAGAATAATCAAGATATATTATCGATTCTTCATTCTTGAATCCTCAAGCTGTATCCTTCTTCATATAATTCCTATCTTCAAGTCTTCAATCTTGTATGAATCGAATACTTTATATTTCCGATCATATCCAAATTTAATGTTTCTCAGAATTGTCTCAAAAATAAAATTAAAACTACACTGAAAAAAAACTATACCTTTTTTGAAAATTTTTCAGCTCTTGATCGGCAGGCCGATCTGGATGATCGGCCTATCGGTCATGCAGGTTCGGCATGCCGCTAGAGCCACTTGATTTCTGTCCCACTTACGGCCTGTCGAACCACACGTTCGGCCTGTCGATTTGTGACCATCGGCCTGCCGAACTGTGATGTTCGGCATGCCGACCAGCATAAATCTCCTATTCCAGAAAATACAATTTTTAATGCAATTCATTAATTTTATTTTCAACAATTCAAAAACAAAAATTAAAAACTCAAGAAATACCTGTGTGCGCCATCATCCATCTTCTAGATCCGTCTTCTCCAAATGATTATTTAATTACAAAACTCTTACAAATTTAAAATTAAACAATAATTCTTAGATGGAGATGATAGTTCACCATCTAATTACATCAAAAAAACCTAGATATATATTCTAACCTCTAAGGAACCATAGCCGGTATAAATTAATTAATTAATAAATAATTAAATAATAATTTAATCAACTATAATTAATTGATAAATATTCACCATATAATCCATGACAACATATATAATATATAGAAACCTAGAGTGCCAACTCTCTATAAAATTCAATTCAAGCATAGGAGAGATTAAGATCACAAAATTTATACATATAACATGATCACAAACTCGTAAAATTATGTAAAAACTATGGCTCTGTTACCAATTGTTGAAAAAATATAGTACGCAGCGGGAATTTTAAAAATTTTACATTAAAGTATTTTCTAAAACACAAGTTTGACATGCTATATGCATAAATTAACTAGATCTTACTAACCTTTGTATGCCGAAGAACCCTTGCAAAATGTGAAGAGAAGTAACGTTCTAGAAGAGCCTCATCCAACTGGTCTTCTTTGCTATTCTTTATCCACAATCAGAGTGAGTGTGGACTCACACATACAGCTCTTCTACTAGGTGACTCTCCTTCCAACCAATCGAGAGAACCCAAAGCAAGTGTTCATGATTTGTGAACAAAAGCTCTTAGGGAGTTTTCAAATTCTCACTAACAGAGTATCATTCTTAATCTCTTAATTGATCTAAGTAACTCTTAAGACTTACTCCCTTTATATAGACGTTGGGTCTAGGGTCACTCTTTATCAGATTAGGTCTCAAAATTCGAATTAGAATTAAATTCGGATCAATATCGGATGAAATCCATGTGAAAACGCGTGATCTTTTTATTGCGCGATAGGCAGGCCGAACTTGCCCCATCGGCAGGCCGAACTGTAGATAAAAAATCTTAGCGAATCTTTTATTTTCCACCCAAGATTCTATAGATAAAGTCTCAATTTTAATTCAAATAACCCAATAGAGAAGTTATCTAATTAAAACAACTTTATCTAGATAATCTCTAAGAAAATAAATGAATTCTCAATAATTCTACAAGTTTATCTTGATCTAATATATTCAAAAATTAAATCAACCGATAAATAGACAAGAATTATCCGATCCTTACAATTCAACAAGTTTATCTTGAATTAATTTTTATCACAAAATTAATTCAACTGATAAACAGACATGAATTATTTGATTCTTCCAAATTTCAACCAATCTAATAAATCCGACATAAGTTACCAATTATTGGAAAAGCACGCCGTATCGTTATAGGATGTTGTGAGCTAGCAAAGGGGACCCAATGGACCTATATAGTTCAAGCTCCCAATAATTACAAAACCCAATATCCGAGATATACATTTTATAATTATCAACTCCAACGCTACTCCACTAAAAGCTTAGAGCTGCACTCTCGAACTACATAGAATTACGAAGCCTGTATAGCTAAGTCTCCATGACATATCATAGTGTATCATATCCCCATACGATTATCCATAATCAGCTTAAGGACAAGTTTTGTCTTACCTTCCCGATTATTTTTATCTTACGTTCCATTATCTCACCATCGAAAAACTTACCATCCAAAGACAGTATACCATTTGGTTACACCTATGTATCCAAATGGTTGAGCGCTCTAGTTTTTTAATTACAGGATAACGCATATAAGAGGATATCACTACTCCTAAAGAGGAGCTATGGATTCCATATCTATGAATAATAGGTCTACACTATCAAGAGTCATGCCTCCAACATAACAATATGCATACCACTATTAAGATGTGGGTGTCACCTTTTGGTACATCAAAGGACACAAGTCAAGACAATGGGCCTATTATTCATCTTAGGATTAAGATACAACACAAATGATTGTCTAAAGTAAATTGATTTGCCAAGACAGAATTATTAATCCAAATCAATTCACTTTATGTCTCGATCTAACATGTCGTCACCAATAACAATGTGCCAATGTTTCTATTTACGGAGTCCACCTCCGATGATCAAGACAAACCATCTCCCAATAGAGATATAGACAACATAACAATCTTTACATGAATAAAGCGCCTAACTTTATTCCCTTGATTGCGGATCTTATGATTTAGACCGTCACCTTAAGAATCGTGTCTTTCGCATAATCTGTCAATCATATGCCCAATTCTTAAAGGTTTAGACTGACAGTCTCTGACTATAATTTGTTTAACATACATTCAACCAATATGAACGTAAAGAGGACAAGATTTGGAATATAAATAATAAATAAATTCTTTATTGATAAAAATATCTCCAAAAACTTATTACATTTTTACTCCTTTGGGCATACATGTCTAACATAAGCTACTCCACTAAAAGTTTAGAATTGCTTTCTCAAAATATATAGAAATTACAAAACTCTAATAAGTTATTCATCCATAACATATCATAATGTGTAATATCCCTATAGGATATTCATAATCGACTTAAAGATAAACTTTTATTTTACGTTCCTGATTATTTTTTATCTTATGTTCTATTATCTTATCTTTAAAAAACTTACTATTCATAACCAACATAAATAGGATACCATTTAGCTGCACCTGTGTATCTGAATAGTTGGACGTTTCGGTTTTCTAATTACAAGACAATACCTATAAGAGAACATTATCAATCTACAAATGAGCTATAGGTTTTATATCTATGAATAACAAGTTCACTTCAATCAAGAATCATGTCTTTAGCGTACCGACATGCATACCTTCATGTAATTCAGGATGTCACCATTTGGTATATCAAATGACACAAGTCAAGAATATGAGTCTATTAATTAATTTTAGGATTACTATCTCATAAATATGATTGTCTAAAGTTAATTAATTTAAACAAACAAAATTATTAATCAAATTAATTCAATTTTTGTCCTAATTTAATAGATCACCTATGATAATATACCAATGTTTCTACTCGCGGAGTCTAACTCCGATGACTAAGACAAGCTATCTCTTGTTGGGATGTAGACAATATATCAATCTTTATATAAATAAAGCCCCCAACTTTATTCCATCGATTGTAGATCTTTTCATTTAGACTATCACCTTTAAGATTCACGTCTTTCGTATAAGCTGTCCATCATATGCACGATCTTAAGTGTTTAGATTGATAGTCTTAGACTTTAGTTTCCTTATCACATATTCAACAGGAATGAACATAAAAAGGAAATATTTGATATATGAAATAATTAATAAACTCCTTATTGATTAAATGTCTCTAAAAAACTATTGCATTATTTAATCCTTAAGGCATTTAGTCTAACATGAACCACTTTAAACATCCTACATATGGTATCTTTAATTTCTAGCATTTACATTCTTTTTCAGTTTTAACGTTGATTTCTAGCCATTATTAATATTTCTAACATCTCTTGTGAAGTTTGCTAGGACCTAATAATGGATCTCAGGCTTTTAACCAACTCAAATTTAACATATTTTAATTTAATTGTATATCTAATGACTATAATTTCGTGCCCACCATCAGGCCTTTAGATCGTTAACTTATGAATCCTTAGTAGTTTCAGCAATTAGCAATGGCAGACGGCATGAGTAAATAGAGTGTTCGTAACGAACAAAACAAGGATGCATGAGTCACTACGCAAGGTGGCGAGCAGCTCGAAGTCCTTGCCACGGAGGTCAAGTCTTTGAAGACTTTGCAGCAGGAGCAAGCTACTCGTTTCTAAGAGTGTGACAAATAGTTCAAAAAGCTTAGCAATAAGAACAAGAAGCTTAAGACCAAATTAGCACTTAGAATTCCTAACTCGCTACCTACTTGTATTACAAGTACCCATGCTCCGAGTATTCGACCGTGCCAACAGCACCGTGGTAATAACAGATGCTAGAGCCCACTAGATAACAATCTGTGTTTAGCCTAGTAAGCAAAATGCAACCTCTATACACATCACCGCCAACTATGACAACTACAACCACTATGACCCTAATGAGCGCATCAACACAGGCTACTATAACAAGCATGACGATCCTAGTAGATGCAACATGATAGGCAACTACAAATAAGACTAATTTTGTAAGGCTTGAGCAGACAATGCAGTAGCTAGAAACAATCCCAGTCCTGAAATTGTTGACGATTAAGGTAATCCAAGAGATCATGAAAGATATGCTAGAGCAAAATACTAGGCTTGTCAAAGAGAAAATTGACCAAAAGGCGACCAAGGCAATGAGCAAAACCCCTACGCTTGATGATATCTCAAAGAACATTTGCGAAACTCTATTCACAAGGAGAATCATTTCAGTTATTCTACCAAAGTATGGCAATTTGGTTTTTGCTTGGTTTGACAAAACCACAGACCCGAAGGACCACCTTCTCCAATATAAGGACGTGTTGAACACTACAAACATTCCTGACAACATATCAGACGAGATGATGTGCAAATTGTCAGGCGAAGTTTGAAGGGACCAGCTTTTTGATGGTTTAGCAATCTTCAACCTGAATCTATCGATAGCTTTGAAGCACTGGTTGATTTGTTCGTCAAAGCCTACTCAGTCCACATTAAGATGAGCAAGATTACTAAGGACCTTTAAACAGTGATTCGGAGCCCAGTCAACTCTCATTCGAGCCTACACTAAGAGGTTCGAGAAAGCCATCTCAAAAATCTCAGATTTGGAGGATGGCATTGCCAAAGAAGCATTGAATAAGGGTCTCTTACATAGATCACTGTTCAAGAACAACATCTGCTCAGACTATCTATAGACGATCCAAGAGGCACTTAACAATGCGAAGGGATGGATTGACCTAGAAGATGAAAACGAGCGATGTGAACAGGAACTCGCAAGAAATAGAAACCAAATTATGAGAGAACGACCACCATAGAAAGTGAGACCAGGATAAAGAGACTGAACAAGGACTCCACGGTGGATTGATTAAAGAAGAAAAGAAGAACGAAGGCCTCAAAGAGGGAACAAGCAACCTCTCTCGCCACCAAGGTATACATTGAAATCTCCCCAACTGAACTTGTTGATCAACTCGAGGGGAAGGATTACGGTTGTTGGTTGGGAAAAATAGCCCCGAACCAGTCTTGAGACAAACCAAAGTATTGTAAATTCCATCAGTACATGACACATTGACGACAGATTTCAAGGCTCTACGTATTGAGATAGCAGAGCTACTCAAGAAAGGTTATCTTTGAGAATGCCTATCGGAGATGGGGCATCGAATATATAGACTCAACTACAAGATGGGAGGTTGGAGGAACAATCGAGTCCAAGGCAAGACACCATCACCACCACCGGTCAGAAAAGTCATGGAAGCCAACTAGGGAGGCTCAGTTTATAGCGAAGACACCCCTAATCAGATCAAGGCTCATCATAGGAGAGCGAATCAACCAACGACTAGTCCAACAAAAGAAGAGTTTAGAGAACATTCTATTTCATTTCATAGTAATGAGGCTTTAGGCCTTGACAGACCACATGATGATGCACTTATAATAAAATTGAGCATTGCAAGCTACGAGATCAATCTCATTTGGTCGAAATGTCAAATCAATAAACATTCTTTTCCTCTCAACATTGCATGAGATGGAGATCGACGAGAATGAGGTCGAAAGAACTAATGCTACCCTCATCGAGTTTAATGGTGAAGCAACCACAACGATTGAGACAATTAAGTTACCCATTTTTGCAGCAAGGTTGTGACACCCGTTATTCTCCTAAGGGTATTAAGGTAATTAGATTAATTACCTAGTATATATATAAAAAAAATCAGAAAATCTCTCATAATTCGAAACTCTCTCTCTCTCTACTTTATCTCTCTAAAAATTCTCTCTCTCTCTCCTCAAAGATCGTCTGAGATTTCGGCATCCGTTTTCGACACCTCCCGCACCAATGGAAAGCTCTCGACGAGCTGAGTCCAACGAGCTGCCGCGCCGCCCAAAACGCCGCCGGAGGAGACCACACGCGCCGCCCAAAGTGGCGGCAAAACCCATTTCTTTCCGACGAGATATCTTCGCCGTCCGACGTCCGATCGACGTGATTCTTGTTCCTACACGACCACCGTGATGAGAGGAACAAAACCCACCCTTGGTGGCAGCTCAACAACCGCCGGATTGCTCCGCCCGCCTATTGCCGCCATGCACCGCCGCCCCCATGGTGGAACTCCGCCTTGCCGGAGGAGGTGATTGACACCACCCCTCCCAATGAGTTCAGAGGATCAAGGGGAGTAAAACCCCTCAATCAATTGCACGGAAGGAGCCGGTTTCGCCGGAGAACGGCCAACGCCGCCGTCAACCGCCGCGGGAGTCTCCGTTTTGGCTCTTCCCAGCCACGTTTCTTCAAATTGGATGAGGGGAAATGCTCATAGGAGGATGGGTAGCAAAAGCCCTCAGCCAATTTCAGGTTTCCATCGTCGGAGAATCAAGATCGAAGCTCATCCATTTCTATCGACGTTGTACTTCACGACCCGCTATGTTAGAGGCAGAATTGGGTGAAATTGACCCCACCATTGGACTCAGAAGGGTCGATTTAGGGGGGGTAGGCCCGAGCCCAGCTGCCAACGGACCCCGATTGACGCCGGTCAAAGTCGGTCAACGTCGGTCAACGGCCGGTCAAAGGCCAAAATAGGATTTTGTGATCCGGACCTCCGATCGAAGATTCGAGACCGCCTCCTGACTCGTTTCGATGCTCTGGATGCAATGGTGACCTCCGTTCGAGCAAATTCCACTCCGATGAAAATCATCCGGTACCGACTGCAGGCGAATCGAGGCGATTCAAACAGCAGTATCGGAGTCCAGAATGACGTTTTCAAGAATGTATGATCTCCAGGAAGCATTCCTAGCCATTCATAGTCGCTCGAGGAGCACTACAGAGGATGCTTCGTAGATACAGCGAGATACAACTGGATCTGCTTTGCTTGGAGTTCAAGATCAAGGGAGTATGGAGCTAACGTTAATTGATTCCAGGATTAAGAGACTGTTGATAAGCTTGAAAGGTAGGGATTCTATTACTCATCTTTTGTGAGGTTTTTATAGAATTAAAATTGATTGTTTTGCCGCAATATATATATATCTATGTTGAACTGATATTATATGTGTGTCACATATGAAACTATGACATGGACTCGTCTTGTATTGTACGGCGAGGAACATAATGAATTGACACATGTTATAAATTGAGAAGCATGGTTAGGAAAATTAACTCTATTAATAATGATTTAATATAGAGAAATTGTGAGACATGAAAAGGGCGACGGTTACGTCCTTGGGCATGAATACCCTAAAAGGTAAAATAGGGGGAAGGTGATGACGCTTCCTTGGGTTGAAAGTCCCAGAACACACTGTACAGGAATCGACTTGGTGAGGACTCGGGGCTTGATGTCCCCTCACCGGAACACCCTTGGAATGTTTATAGGGTGATCAAGTGCGCCCATTTGGGTTTTGATGAGTTGAGTGATACTCAATTTAACATGGATACCTAGGAACAATGATGATTGGTAATATTTGTATAAATGTGTAATTATGACACTTGGTAATGATTAACTACGGTATCCATAAGATGTGATCATAATAAACCTCATAATCTGAAATATGATGTGACTTACTAACCATGCAGATTTTAATGTGGTAATGATAGAGGTGAGTAATAGCTTTCTCTACTGAGCATAGTGTTGCTCATTCCCTTATGTTTATATCTTTTCAGGACTCACTAAGTGTGAGGTGGCTACGAGAAATATAGTTGAGGAAGTGATGTAACTATATTACATTGGGACTGCTTCAATCGTTGAGAATGTTCTTCATGATAATGTAAGCATCAATTGTTACTTTCTGTGACTGTATTATAATGTGTTGAGGGTTAAAATGATGATGACAACAGTTTATATTATTAAATTAAAGGTGCTACATTAAAACTGTGGTTTATTTGTCATTTATATTTTTATTTTTGAGTTGAGAATTTTCATTTAAGTCCCGGGCAAATTTTATTTTTAAGGTTTTACTTTTATTATTTATTTTTATTTTATCTCATTAAAAACTGTTAACCCCCATATAGGGGCGTTACAGAATTTTTGGTATCAGAGCCTAGGTTCGGTTAACCTAGGGAGTGTAGCACCACTTTAAAAAATATATTTTTGAGATGGTTTTGAAGCTGAATTTTCATTGTCATCATCAAAATGAACCTTCACATTGATTTATACAGTCTAGAATGATGTAACATGGAAAGGCCATAGAATGAAAATATCAATAGTTATATGAGTACAATAATTATATAGAAGGAAAGTATTAATAGTTATGAGGGAATGATAATTATATGGAATGAGTTTATAAGTAGATTGCTTATGAGAGATTCGTATAATATTTGGATCTATAAGCATATTTAATTCGTATAAACGATGAGAAATTCGTATAGATACGAGGATTTAAGAGCCTTTTGTCTCGTGAAAAACAATAAGAAATATAAGGCTTGATTTATTGATTTTAAAGTTTGACATAGATATGCCAAATTTTTCGTAATTGATTCAAACCTAAGTAATGATTATGTGTGGATTCGATGGAGCACATAAGTGTCAATATCTTTTCTTAAAAGTTCTATTATTTGAGGAATGTGATATAAGTTGGGAATCATGGTATTGAATTTTGAGAGAGATAAATGTTAGACTTTTGGTCTGTTAAGACTGTATAAAGTCTAGAATGCATGAATCTCAAAATTGGAATATTTTGTTACGTACATTGTATTTAAGTGTATCAGTGAATCTTTTGGTTTCCTAAGGTTTTGTTATATGAGGAAATTATATATTGTATGAGTAGAATTGTGGGGATTGTAGATGTTCTTAAGTAGTAACATCTAGTGTCTTTGTTCACTGATATGGTCTATGTTGAAAGACGTAAATCGTATTGATTTCAAGGTTAGTCGCATTCTAAACCCTTGGTAGTAATGATGATGAATCCATTGATAGATGTTAAGTATTATGAATAACATATGGGTGTATGTATTGTTCAATAAAGTTTTGATTAAAACAAAATTATTTGAGTTGTTGGATCATTCAGGAAGATCCTTGTTGTCGTTAAATTAGATTTGTTGTTTATAGTTAACTTTATCTATAGTGGACTTTGAATTGGGTTTAAGATTCATACGAATTGGTTTTCAATTTTATGTTTGTTATTTAACTCGTTCTAAATGTGTTAAGGCCGAAACAACCTGACCATTTTCAACTAAGAACATTTGGGCCTAGTTCAAATCTTAAATCAGTTTGATTCACACTGTCTCTCTCACGTGATCTCTATACGTGTCATATACAGTGGTTTAATCATTGTTTACAAATACGGTTACTGTGCATAGAGCTTATTTCTCCGAGTTCACTTTTTCTCTCTTAATTTGTTATTTTCTCTCTTAAATCGCAAATCCTCTTCTTTCTCATTAAAATTCTTCTTTTCCTCCAAAGAAGAAGGAATTCTAGGATTCTGCAATTTACTATCTTAATTTTTCCTTTCTATTTACTCTTCTTTCATCTCATCATGGACCCAAAGTACCAACACCTGAGAAAGTATTTCCCATCACTCTCCCAAAAGATTCTTAGAAAGAAATACAAGGCTAGAATTACTCGGTTGTGGATTCTTATGCGTTTTGGCATCCCTTGTGATGTGAGAATGTTAATAGAGGGGAAAATCCGTCCGAGTGACTTTAGTCAAGATGTCGGTTTACCAGGAACAGGTACCAGTCGTAGTGCAATGAAAAGAAGAGCTCGTGCCATCGTGGTCACTTGTAACAAATGTGGAAGACAAAATTGTAACGGTAAATGTACTTCACCTGGTTATATGTCTACGAATAGAGAGGATAAAATAAGGTTTTGTAGGGATGGACTTTCAAAGGAGAACTTGGATAGCATCATCCTCCTCTCCACGGTCACCCTAGTGGATATGTTCAAGGAGCTATTTTTAAACTCTGGCCTAAATTTTATACAGAAAGACAACGCCTCAGGAATATGGTATTTCTAGATCCTGTTTGTCAAGCCATAAGAAAACTGGATGGGGAATAAGTCATCGCTCTATAAAGGTTATTTAGTCTTTACTTATTTGAAGCAATTTTAGCTGATGTTCAACAGTTTGTGTTTTTCTTTTACTCAGAATATTTGCTTTTGTGTTTGAAATAATTGTGATTATTAGATTGATACAGTAAGTGTTAATATCTTATTTAATTTATGATTTTCTTAAATATATATACTAATAAAATATATTATCTTATCAGACACGTCACATACGGTACAGTAATATGTTTGAATTTTGAAAAGCTTATCCAGATATTTCAAGATTGTGTCTCAAATTTCAAAAGTTCTACAGTATTTGTCGTTTATATTAAATTTCTAGACTTGGTGTATATTTGTCAAAAAGTCTACAGTTGTGTCATGAGGGTCTTTTGTCGAATTGTTCTCAATTGTCAAAAGTTATACAATTAGAGTCTAATCTTTTTCAAAAAGTGAATCAGATTTTCTGTAAACTATCAATCACCTTATCTTACTTTCTTATCCGCACAATATTTTGTTTAAATCTTTGGATTACCTTTTCATTACCTACTCGTCTATCTCTTTAGCCCTTTTTGTATATTTCTCATCTTTAAAATCTCATATAGAACCCGAAGTCTAAGTGGAGCAGACATTAAGCAACCACTTCTATAAACCAAATATGTCTACCTCCCAGTCCACGAAGAAAATAAAGAATGTCTGTGTCTTTTGTGGTTCCAGCCTTGGAAAAGATAAAGCTTATTTAGAAGCTGCAAATCACTTAGGGCAAGTCCTAGCACGCAAGAAGATTAACATAATCTATGGGGGTGGTAGTATAAAAATGATGGTAAATATGGCACTAGCAGCTAGGTCTAGTGACGCTACTGATGTAAGAATTTGGCCTCATATTCCAGTTGAAGGAAACCTTTGTAAGGAAGCCATAGGTAAGGGAGAAGGAGTCAGGAGTATCCCTAAAAATTTTAAAGACATAATCTATAGTTCTGATGCTTTTATAGCATTACCTGGTGGTCTAGGTACTCTTGAGGAAATATTTATAGTTGCTTGTGGGCAATTGTTGGGCTTTTATTCCAAACCTTTGGGACTGCTGAACGTAAAGGGTTTTTATGACGGTCTTTTGAAATTTCTAGATTACGCTGTGGAAGAAAACATCACTACAGAATCGGAGAGACAAATCTTTGTCACTGCTTCAACAGCTGAGGAATTGATAGATAAAATGCAAATCATACATCCAGAATCCGATACTGCAACATCCAAGCTTGAATGGGAAAGGGAAAGCAAGGAGCGGCCAATTGATTTGAATCTCCATCTGTAATCTTTTTGTTTTATCTTTGGCATGTAGGCATGTGTGTCCGTATTTCGTGTGTTACGAATAACCGTTTGTCCTGTATTCTGTGTTTCTTGTGGTACGTTGTTGTTCAATCTTTTAGATTCATTGAGCCTAATGCCGGGATGGCTGGATACGGAGTACTTGATGCTCTCGAAACGCATCCTTCTTAAGGTCCGATCTTTTGTTTATCGATGTTTTTGTATCCTCTAAGCATGCATGATATGGATAGCTGGTATACGGAGTGCCTTGTACTCTCGAAACGTATCCGTATTATGTTTGTAATGTGTAATATTCTGTTAATATTATGTGGAAGTACCAGAGTCAGTTATGGGGATATTCCATATGAAATATGAGTATATTATTTGGATTGAATGTTTGTGTCATGAGGATAGCTGTTTAATGAAAAATATGTCGGGTATGTTTGCAACCAGAGATTCCGTTTAATATCTCTATGAATAAGTTTAATGTATGGTTTTGAATAGAAGTGTTTGTGATATATGTTTTATGATTATGTTTTAGTTTATTAGTTGAGGTATGAAATCAAATATATTTGACTTTTCCTTACTCAAAAAGGAAAAGGAACCTAAAGATGAAGTATATAAAATTTCTCTAGCAATCTCCTTAAATGTGATTGTAAATCACAGTCCATGGACAATGAAGGACTGGAATCATGATATGGTCAATATGTATGCCTGATCAGATTCTTAGACTATTATACGGTGTTATAAGTTGAAACTTGTCAGAAATACTCTCATTGAGGGATTTAGAATTTAGAGTAAGATTTATTATGCAAGTAAATGAGTGGAGATACGATAACTTAAATTTGGAAGATAAACAACATTAACGGTTTAGACTCGGAATTGGAATCATAATTTTTACTAGTATTACTAGAATTGAAATTTCGAGGACGAAATTTCTTTAAGGGGGGTAGAGCTGTGACACCCGTTATTCTCCTAAGGGTATTAAGGTAATTAGATTAATTACCTAGTATATATATAAAAAAAAATCAGAAAATCTCTCATAATTCGAAACTCTCTCTCTCTCTACTTTCTCTCTCTAAAAAATTCTCTCTCTCTCCTCAAAGATCGTCTGAGATTTCGGCATCCGTTTTCGACACCTCCCGCACCAATGGAAAGCTCTCGACGAGCTGAGTCCAACGAGGTGCCGCGCCGCCCAAAACGCCGCCGGAGGAGACCACACGCGCCGCCCAAAGTGGCGGCAAAACCTATTTCTTTCCGACGAGATATCTTCGCCGTCCGACGTCCGATCGACGTGATTCTTGTTCCTACACGACCACCGTGATGAGAGGAACAAAACCCACCCTTGGTGGCAGCTCAACAACCGCCGGATTGCTCCGCCCGCCTATTGCCGCCGTGCACCGCCGCCCCCATGGTGGAACTCCGCCTTGCCGGAGGAGGTGATTGACACCACCCCTCCCAATGAGTTCAGAGGATCAAGGGGAGTAAAACCCCTCAATCAATTGCACGGAAGGAGCCGGTTTCGCCGGAGAACGGCCAAAGCCGCCGTCAACCGCCGCGGGAGCCTCCGTTTTGGCTCTTCCCAGCCACGTTTCTTTAAATTGGATGAGGGGAAATGCTCATAGGAGGATGGGTAGCAAAAGCCCTCAGCCAATTTCAGGTTTCCATCGTCGGAGAATCAAGATCGGAGCTCATCCATTTCTACCGACGTTGTACTTCACGACCCGCTATGTTGGAGGCAGAATTGGGTGAAATTGACCCCGCCATTGGACTCAAAAGGGTCGATTTAGGGGGGTAGGCCCGAGCCCAGCTGCCAACGGACCCCGATTGACGCCGGTCAACGACGGTCAAAGTCGGTCAACGCCGGTCAACGGTGGTCAACGTCGGTCAAAGGCCAAAATGGGATTTTGTGATCCGGACCTCCGATCGAAGATCCGAGACCGCCTCCCGACTCGTTTCGATGCTCTGGATGCAATGGTGACCTCCGTTCGAGCAAATTCCACTCCGATGAAAATCATCCGGTACCGACTGCACGCGAATCGAGGCGATTCAAACAGCAGTATCGGAGTCCAGAATGACGTTTTCAAGAATGTATGATCTCCAGGAAGCATTCCTAGCCATTCATAGTCGCTCGAGGAGCACTACAGAGGATGCTTCATAGATACAGCGAGATACAACTGGATCTGCTTTGCTTGGAGTTCAAGATCAAGGGAGTATGGAGCTAACGTTAATTGATTCCAGGATTAAGAGACTGTTGATAAGCTTGAAAGGTAGGGATTCTATTACTCATCTTTTGTGAGGTTTTTATAGAATTAAAATTGATTGTTTTGCTGCAATATATATATATCTATGTTGAACTGATATTATATGTGTATCACATATGAAACTATGACATGGACTCGTCTTGTATTGTACGGCGAGGAACATAATGAATTGACACATGTTATAAATTGAGAAGCATGGTTAGGAAAACTAACTCTATTAATAATGATTCAATATAGAGAAATTGTGAGACATGAAGAGGGCGACGGTTACGTCCTTGGGCATGAATACCCTAAAAGGTAAAATAGGGGGAAGGCGATGACGCTTCCTTGGGTTGAAAGTCCCAGAACACACTGTACAGGAATCGATTTGGTGAGGACTCGGGGCTTGATGTCCCCTCACCGGAACACCCTTGGAATGTTTATAGGGTGATCAAGTGCGCCCATTTGGGTTTCGATGAGTTGAGTGATACTCAATTTAACATGGATACCTAGGAACAATGATGATTGGTAATATTTGTATAAATGTGTAATTATGACACTTGGTAATGATTAACTACGGTATCCATAAGATGTGATCATAATAAACCTCATAATCTGGAATATGATGTGACTTACTAACCATGCAGATTTTAATGTGGTAATGATAAAAACCTAAAGGTGGGTAATGGCTTTCTCTACTGAGCATAGTGTCGCTCATTCCCTTATGTTTATATCTTTTCAGGACTCACTAAGTGTGAGGTGGCTACGAGAAATATAGTTGTGGACGTGATGTAGCTATATTACATTGGGACTGCTTCAATCGTTGAGAATGTTCTTCATGATAATGTAAGCATCAATTGTTATTTCTGTGACTGTATTATAATGTGTTGAGGGTTAAAATGACGATGACAACAGTTTATATTATTAAATTAAAGGTGCTACATTAAAACTGTGGTTTATTTGTCGTTTATATTTTTATTTTTGAGTTGAGAGTTTTCATTTAAGTCCCGGGCAAATTTTATTTTTAAGGTTTTACTTTTATTATTTATTTTTATTTTATCTCATTAAAAACTGTTAACCCCCACATAGGGGCGTTACAGAAACCATTGAGGATATATTGTGACAATAATTCGGTTGTGCTTTATTCCAATAACAGAAGCTCTACAAAATCGAAGCACATAGACATTAAGTTTCTTGTTGCTATAGAGAAAGTTCACACTTGTTAGGTGTCTATAGAATATATTAGGACAAACTCTATGATTGCATATCCGCTCACTAAGAGTTTACCACCTAAGGTGTTTCAGGAGCATACTGCTCATATGGTTGATGTTTTATTTGATGATGTACTTGTCTAGTAGGTTTTTTTTTATTTTGTTTTTTATTTTGTTTTAGACACATTTTATATTTATTTTTTGCAGAATAAAGTAGATGTTTTACTTACAAACTCTAAATTAAATTGTTTTTATTTATGATCTTGCTAAAGAATAAAATAGGACCGGTTGGAAATAGGCATGTTTAAGATCATCTTGCATGTAATTTCCATGCTATGCATTCATACTTAATCTATGTCATTGAATATGTTGGTGTGGTGACTATTGAAGGGTCTAGTTATGAGTATATGTAAGGAAGGTTACTTTGATCCTATGTTAATATAGTAGATGGACCAGATTGTAACTGAGGAAATATTTCAAGGTAAGATAGTATTTTCAGTGCGCACTTAAGACTATATAATATAAGTGTTTCAGGAAACATATATAGCCTAAGTGGAAGATTGTTGGGTTTATTATTTAATGTCATATTTATGGGCTTACATTTTAAGTGACAATTATATTATAGGCTATCTAATTTAATAGGGCCTAATAAGTGATCCTTTTTTTTTTGGGCTCTAGAGAAATCTATTAGGTATGGGCTTTAAATGTTAGAAGCCTAATTCTAATCAAAGTTGGAATAATGGGATTCTATTTTGACTTAGTATATAAAGAGGTTATGGTTCTCAAGTTAAATCATACGCATAATTTGCTTTCCTCCTGCCCTCCCATTAAAGAGAGAGATTCTTTGAGCACCAAATACAGATTTGACTGTAAAAGACTCCATCCTACTTAAATTTCATTACCATGGATTCAGGTACATATTTTCAAATATTATTTTTAATAATTTGACATGATGGCTCTTGGGATTTAGGAATATACTGGTAAATCATATTTATGATTAAATCTAACATTGCATTGTCAAAATCAAGGGTCCAGTTTTTTGCACAAGTTTCATTCCATCAATTTTGTTATTTGTACCGTATGTATAAATATCCCTTGATTTTCCTTGGCTCGCGATCATTCATGCAAATCCATCATTGTAGCTAGTCCATAATCCATGAACACCATACACGCCCTCAATTATTTATTGTTTTTGACACGCTTAATCAATTAGAAGATTAAAACAATTCCTTTTTAAACTTAATTTTACGTAATAAATATTATAATATGATATTAATATAACTTTAAAAAAAATCTGGTATGATGAAGTGTTAAACTGCATGATATTATAATGATATTTTTCCTACTCCTTTTAACAGTCTACAGGAATGCCCTCTATTACGGGCGTACATATTTTTGTTTTCTTAAACACTAAAATTTCTATCCTCACTTTCTATTTCTATGCATTAATTAATATTAAGATTGAAAATTCCTCAAAAAAAAATTCATTAAAAAGGGCAGAATTCTTAGAGAACTTCATAAAACTTGGAGGTGCTTTTAACCCACGGTGATCAATGGGCCCGTGTACAAACCAGCCTTATAATATGGGCCGCCGTTCTTCTTTGTGCTACTGCGCCTGGAGACTTACTGGGCTCGGTAGCCCGAAAGCTTTTTTTTTTTTTTGGTAGAGAAGAGGAAAATGCCACTAAAAAGCATTTTCTTTTAATGTTGAAAATTATTGTACTGGATTGCCCAAGCACAACTCACTTTTAAATATACGAATTAACTGAATAGCTTGTTACCTCTAGTTTGTAATTTTCCATTTCAAAATTTTTCATTCTAATTGTTTGAATATCCTGGAAGCTTGAAGGGATATGCTCTCCATAGAAATTACAAAAAGAGAAATATTAACCAAAATTAAAGGGGATTTCCCATTCAATTTCTCAACGAAAGTACTTAAATCATTTTATATTTGGGACTTGCGAGAAACATAAAATGAAGTAAACTGTAACCTGTACATTAATAACTAGTACATGAACAGACGAAATACTCGCAATGTAATTTGGTTCATATTCACCATGGCCCCAAACATACGTACATATAGAACTTGCGAAGGGCGCTGCAAGCCAAGAAGATAAATTCCAATCAGCAAAATGAATAAAACAAAGGCTAGGGCAATACATATTAGTTTCATAAAATAGAATAAGAAAAGTAGTTAACGTAAAATATTAAAGTCACGGCGAGGGTGATGATCTTCTTTGTGATGTAGCCCTTGTCATTCTTGCACCATAAAGTTCCATCCCATACTTTTCGTAATCGGTATCGGTTTTGTCAGTCTCTTCTTCTTCGTCATCGTCCTCATCTTCGTCCATATTGTCATCCATGTTATTATTTTTATTATTTCTCACAATCTTTTTTCTTTGCACAATACTGCCACGCTTGAGCCATTGGACGACTTCCAACATGCTAGGCCGATTTTCGGGGCTGTTATCGGTACATTTCATCGCAACCAACACCACGGATTTCAATTGTACAGGATCAAAATTGCCCTTTAATCTTGGATCGGCTATGTGATTAAAAGCACCTTTTCGGACATAAGGGGTGACCCATTGAACAATGTCGCGCTTTACCCTGCCGGGAAGTTTCTCAAGAGGCTTTTTGCCGCTAACGATTTCCAAGAGCAAGATTCCAAAGCTGTAAACATCACAACACTCGGATACTTTCCCCCACATCGCATATTCAGGTGCTAAATATCCTAGTGTTCCCTTTACTCTAGTGGTAAGATGAGTGATACCATCAGGGATCAACTTTGCAAATCCAAAATCAGCAACTTTTGGTTCGAAATCATTGTCCAGAAGCACATTACTCGCTTTTATGTCCCGGTGTATTATATGGGGATTAGCCTCGTGGTGCAAATACCTAAATCATAAAATCAAATAAAAAAATTAAAATTTCTCATTCACAAATTTGAGATGTAAATATATTAATAAAATACAATATGACCTTTCGGTCTTCCATATTAATTTTATCTTGAAATTATTAGAAGTGTGGACTAATTACAATTGAAAGCACGAAATCAAAATGGTCCATAGACTAACTACCTAGGTAGCTAGTGATCAAAGAAATAGCCGGCCTAAGGCCTCAATTTGCTTAGAGAAGAACCTTTGAATGATTCAAAAGGGTTTGGTTGCCCTCTAATATATCCTAATAGCTACTTAATTCTACTCAATTTTATTTTAAGTGCGATAATGTATACATATACACGCAAGTCATACATCAGTTCTTTTTTTTTTTTTTTATAACAGAAATATATTAGTATTATTAGTTTACCAAATTAAGATGAGCTTTATATTTACTTACCCTAAACCTTCAGCCGATCCAATGGCGATATTCATCCTACGAGACCAATCAAGAAGGCAATCTGAGGCAAGTTGGCCGTGCAAATGGGTGATCAAGTTGTGATTAGGCATGTAATCGAAAACTATAAGCCTTTCTTCGCCGCCGGCGTAGAATCCTCGCAGGCCTAACAAATTCTTGTGCCTCACTCTCCCAAGAATTTCCACTTCCACTGCAAACTCCATCTCTGCTTTGGCTGTCATCGTCTTCAGTCGTTTCACCGCTATCTACACATAATTTTATTGCCAAAATAAGCAATAAAAAGAGTTATACATCCAAAGAAATGACTTAATTCGAGTGGTATATCCTAATGATCAAGACATGCTGATATGCATAGGAAAAAAAAAATAAGAATAGGAAAACGTACATGCATCATGTATAGAATTCAGGCCCGTTTGGTTTGGTTTATGGGTACTGATTACAAATTCAAATTTTTATGAGAGAAAAACTTAGAATCACAAGGTTTTAATTGAAGTTCCAAAAATGAAACAAACGCAGCAATAATATCATACCTCGATGCCTTTAGATGTTCGACCCCAATAAACGCTTCCAAAACCGCCTTCTCCAATCTTGTTATTTTCATGGAAATTGTTTGTGACGTGTACAAGCTCCTTGAGAGAGTATCTTTCCCATGGATAATCCCTAGCACTATTATTGTCTGGCCTGAAAATTCCCAAGAATTTTTAAAAAAAATTATTAGACAAAAGGACGGTAATTGACTAACGATCTATTTCTTTAATCATAACGTACCTAAACTGTGGCTCGTCATTTTCGTCAGAAATATTGCAACAAAAACAACTCCACTGCATTTTTCTAGAGGAAGAGAACCAAAACATGAACAAATCAAAGAGGCTTTTGTTTTATAAGCAGAGGTAGAATAAAGTAAGGTAGGGTTTTGGAGAAAACAAACAGGTTGATCGTGCAACAAGAAAACAAAATATTTCTGAAATTTCGAAGAAAATTATTATGGAAGGAGACTTATGGTGAAGACAAGAGGGTTCCTCTTGGAAGTCAAGGAATTTGGTTGTTTTTTATGTTAGGGACATGTTTAGGTAGGCTGTTTCTTAAACAGCAGCCCTTAAGCCGATGTATTCTAGTGGTTATCTTATGAAATTAAGCTAATTTTTTTCATTGGAAACGTCACATTTTTAATTTTTTAATTGTTACATTCTTGGTAATATTTTATCCCTTGTCTACAGTCTATAGTTGGACAATGGAAACAGCTAGTATTTAATATGATATTTGCCCATATTATTATTTTCAATTGAAAGTGACACCATTAATATCGAGCGATGAACATGAACTTAGTCTAGTAACCAAATAATCCTGACCCTTGAGTGGTTGAGGTGAGACTTAACTATGTAAGGGGGCGATAGATATACATGGTAGGACTTTAGACTAGTAGTGAACAATTCTACATATCGGATCTAGTGAGAATAACATCAAAATAAAAAATAATAAAAAATGCAATTTGATGAATGAAAAACAGAGTCCTAGTAATAATTTTTATTTATTTCCAAAAAGATGTGTGTGTGTGTGTTTTTTTTTAGTCCTAGGGGCTATGGTAGTGTTTCTTTTTTTATTTTTTATTTTTTTATTTAATCCTTATCATTTTGAAAAGATGAACTCTCAAACGTAAACCATGCCGTTCGTACACGTGTGACCTACAATTAGCTGTACTCGGACAATATTTGGATATATAATCAAGTTGGGTTCGACTAGCTAGATTAATAACACATAATAATAAATAAAATAGCAAAACAAAGCAAAGCAAAAGAATACAATAATTCGAGTATTCCAAAATTTGGAATAAAAAAGAGTTCATATTTGTCAATAGAAAAGGAATATATTTGGTGGAAAATTTTGAAGATCTTTGTTGTTTAAATTGGACGAGTATATATAAAGAAGACTTTTTTGTTTTTTGTTTTGGTTCCAAACTTCGATTCTGAAGCAAACGTCAATAGAAAATAACTTATTTTTTTGGAAAATAACGACTAAGAAATTTACTTTTAAGTTAATGAATAATTGAATATAGCGCCAGAAAAGTCACAAAAATAGCGCGCATAAATATTTTGCTACGCAACGCACAGGTAATTTTATTAGTTATATGGATCTATAAGAAGTTCAAGTTTTTGGAATCTGTTGATTTAAGGTGAGTGCTTTACCAAATTAACGGAGATCCTAATTTCCTAAACAAGCCGATTGTTTAATATCTTATCCCACTAATCACATTCCTTTTACTTGTTAATTCAACGATATGGAAGAAGTTAATTTTGTTTGTGGGCTATACGAGGACCAAATGGGAAAAAAAATCAATACCAAGCTTAAGAGACGTCATAATATATTTTACGGGTTTGAATAAAAAAAATTGAAATAGAAACTTCATTAATATTATTAACAAATATTACAAATTTCATAGAATATGACTCATCTCAGGAGAATTTAACCACAACTATTACTTGGATTTATCAATAAGGATGAATGAAAAAGGGGGACAAATTTCAAGTGACAAGACTAAAAAGAGAAAAGTCCCGCTCGAAACATGAACTAAAGGTTGACCAAGTTTGTTACAAGATATCACAATAGCCGATGGATTAAACCAGTAAACTGAAATCAAACTCTCCCTATGGAAGACACAAATGACACTTAGACTAATGTCTAATTGGATATCTATGCACCTCGCTAATAATACGCAAGTATGACAAATAGCCACTATACAATAATAATAAAAAATTTTCATTGTATTTATTCTAAATAAACAAAAACAAAACCCAAACAAAAACCAAAAGAATAGAGGTAACTCCCCAGCAAAAGAGAAACCGTTGCCTACACCTTTTAACCCACTCCTGGTGATCTGCGACAAGGTTGCACTTCAATTTTGTTTTTATTAAGTTGGTAATCACGAGTACAAAAGTTAATAGACAGCAAATGTTTTTATTTTGAAAAATTACACTTCAATTTTTAGATTCGATAAGATAGTTTTCATGAATTATCGTTAGACTTTATTCAAAGATGTGTTTTATTGATTTTAAAACAGTTTATAATTTGTCATATCATTTGGGGTGTCAATGTTAGAGTTTCTCACATTTATAGGGACTATAATCAAGTAGCAAATAAAAACTGATTCAAAAGAGGTTCAGCTGCAGGCAGATGAATGGTTGATGGTGGACTGAACAGGATTTTTGCCGAGTCTTGATCTCTAGAGGTATCGTTGGTCTTGCTAATTACAAATTCCCTTGGGACAGTTGCGATTGAGTACTCTCTTTCCTTTTATTAACATTTTTTTTTTAAATTCCTCATTCTGCCTTTAGACCTCTCTTTTGTTTCCTACATAATTTGCAAAAATAAAAAATATAACTAATGCAAACCATGGACAAAAGACGAGTCAAAATGCTAGAGAGAATAGAGTAAAAAAAAGGGGTAAAAATTAAATTTTGTTTCAAGAATACGCTAAATGATGTTTGGTGTATTCCGATCACCCCCTGTAAGCCAATTGGAGATTATACGGGGATTGTATAGGCTTGTTGGAAGATTGATGAGAAGAACAAACCCTTGACCATATATATTATATCTCCCAAACGTAAATGCGCCCCACCTAGTGGAACCACCATCACATGAATTATGTGTTGTGGCGTTGAAGGAACAGTGACGGCGATCAGGATCATGTGGCATTTGACAACTTATATAGCAGAATGTTTGGCCATAAGGGACGGTTTTTGCAGGGAGTCAAGCTTTTGTAGAGCGAATGGTGGAGTCAGACGCTATCGGTGCTATCCGTGTTGTGGAAAGTCTAGATATCCGGTTGGTAGAAGCCAACATTGTCGAGGATGCAAGAAGCATCTTATAATTTATAAAAGCTCGTTGTGTTGTTCTTGTTGGTATATTTCTCATGCAGGGAATTAAAGTGGCTGACATATTAACCAATCATGCTCTGTTAAATTTTAGTGATGTTTTATGATCTAGTTTTGACCGTCTTTTAGTTATGTATGCAATGACTTGATTAGTGATTAATCATGCATGCTAGTTTCAATTAAAAAAGAAAATGTTTGATGGGTAAATCATATATTATGCAGATTTTGGTAATTAAAAGGTCTTTTTTTTATTGTTCAAGTACATTTTTAAAAATCATCCATTTTAGTGATTAGAACTTTCCACATATTATTGCCATGTCAATGAAAAGTGGCCATGTAGTTGATACATGCTTCATGTCACATCCATCAATCTAGTCAGCATAAATAGTTTGTTACTATATAGATATAGATAGTTGAGTGCCCATGATAATACGATACATAATTTATTACCACAGATATTTTAAACGCACAAATATGTTCTAAGAGGAACAAATTAAGTAATGTAGGAGTTGGATCTAGATTATAGCCTAATGTTAATAAAAAAAGGTAAAAATTTCATGCAAACATTGTACACTACCAGGATACCATTAATAATTCGTCAGTAAGTCGAGAAACTCTCATCTGATTTACTTCCCGTAGTATTTTCAGTTAATTATCATGCGTTGAACTCTCATACCAACATTTGCAGCACGTAATTAATAGAGAATAATTCGTGGCTCGGGTGCATGAAAGTTACAACACAAGACCATGCACCATAACTCAGTATCATCGCATTATGGTATTGTGGTAACTTTCGTGTGCTCGAGTTATGAATTGTTCTCTAGACTGGTTAATACCTACGGTATGGTTTTGAGAAATATCAAGGTAAACATGACATAAATGCTGGTGTCCTTCATGAGTATAAGAAGTACTAATTTGATTTGAAGCCATTCTTTTTTGACAAAAGGGTTGATTTGGGAATAGAAAACGTTAATATAAAGGAGAAGATAAAAGAACAGATCAGATTTGAAGTATACTTTAGGAGTGATTTTTCATTCATGAGTAACTTGCTATTTATGGAATAAATGAAGGTCAGAAGACAAGATTTAGAAATCTAATCCGATGACCATGATAAAAAATATCTAGATATCTTATCTAATGGCTTTGGTTAGAATGAAGATAACATAGGGTTTTGAAATCCAATCTAATAATTGGTGATCTTATAAAATCCAATCCAATGGCCGTGATCTAACTAATCTTGATTTCTTATCTAATAAACATTATCTTCAACCATTTTAAAAAGGGACAACTGAATTTCATTGCAACCCATTCAGTATCATTTCCTAAAAAAAAAAAAAAAAAACACTATACTGTTCCAATTTCATTTTTTATAATGGTTGGTTAAATTAATAATATATATTTATGTATTAATATGAATAAATAATTAATAAAAACATAATTCGTTAAATAGATTGATTGTTAGTAATTAAAAAAAAAAAAAAAGAAATATAGGGGGAATATTCTTTTTGGTTCAACTTTTGACCTTATTGGGTTGGAGTTGAAAGTTTAGGTTTGATGTTGCAATTGCATCATTTTGATGCAAAAACAACACCAAAATGGTATAAGAAGTTGGAGATAGCCTTGTACAAAATCTAAGTAATAATTGAGATTGAAATGTACTCTTTGATAGAAGATAATAAAATATACTTGGTTGAGCTGTTACACAACAACAGGACGCATTTTTATTAAAATAAAAAATAAAATAAGACCCTTGGAGTACTTATAATTACTTGTATATAACAAACAGCAAGCTGCGAGCTGTGACTAGAAAATAACTAACCAGGAGATGAAATTTGACAACAGCAACGAGTATACATGAAGTAATGGTTTTATGACTACTGACTTCATCCTGAAGGTGATCAATGTAACTAATGGTTTGATTTTGAAACTAGTGCTAACGAGTCGTGTAACGTTGTTGTGGTGTTTGTCACCGCATAATGACCGTATATCTTATACATAAGCAAACAGAAGTAAAAAAGAAGCTTGAAATACAATTTTTTCCGATATAAAGCCCCCATCCTCTTTATCATTTCGAAAATCCCGAGATATATGTATGAAATAAAAAAGACTTGACCCAAATCTACTCAAAGGATGGCTCAACTCTTACTCATACCATCACACACCTAAAGTCACAACATATTGGCCAAATCAGGGTCCTAAAATAGAGCAGTGAAGTATTGAAACCTGGATACATCTTAAAAAAGAAGCTTCAAATATAATTAGTATTATGTATAGAAATTATAAGATAAAATATTATGTAAGTGTTTGATCTTAATGTACCAATGCGCACATAATAAAAAAAAAGTAAATAATTATGTATTCAACAAACTATAAACCATTAAATAATTATATTCAACAAACTATAAACCATGATACTAACTTTTCTAGTGTTCATCAAATCAATGCATTTGCATTTAATGTATATTCTAAGACCTTATCGTTAGTGCTACTGCATGCAATGAATTACGGCTTGTAAAAGACTCTTTTTGCTGCCACTTATATTAGTACCATTTTGTTTGGTAAAATTAGTTTCAACTAAAACTTTTAATTACTATAAAGTAAAGTTTTTTTTATGTTATAGTGTTAAACAAATTAAGTGTGTTAAGTACTATAAAGCTCTTACATGCTATAGTATCATATTCAATCAATTGGTTTAAAACAATGCTTCCAAACACATGGTAAACCAGATTTAGAAACTGATGAAATTACAAAACGTCATAGCTTGATGAAAGATCTCAAGAACGAAATAAACAAAATAAATCATAATGTACTCGACTGAGATCCAAATGGCAACATACCTAGATATCAAATTAAATCCACATCAGAGAAGTTGACTTGTTTAGACCTGGAGTACTTCATGCAATTACATTAAACTACTTAGCTCACTGTGATTAGCGAAGCTACAATTGCACAACTAATTGAGTTGTTATACATATATATATGTGTGTGTGTATATATATCATCAATCGGTGAACTCTCCAATTCTTTTGAAATCTATACCATTATCATAGATAGCAGTAAGCTAGATGAAACAAAAGATCATCATAATATTGAACTAATATAAAGCACTTGCAGATCTCAATGACTATTTTTGGTGCAACACATAATTAAATAATCATTCATATACATGGACAAAAGATCATCACAATGAACTAATATAATGCACTTGCAGACCAAAACAAATAAGAGCACTGCAAGGGTCCAAATATCAGATTTACATATATGCAACAACTGTAAGTTGTACTAATACAGCCCCAGTTGATCAGCATTAATTCTGATCAATTTCAAGATCATCATGACCAAAAAGGCAATGCAAGCAGGAAATAAAATTTAATGATAATAAGAAGGACAGTTAAGTCACTGGGAAGTGCTGCACAAGATAGCATACAGTTTTTGTCGCAGCTCACACAGATCAAGACTAGTATTATCATGAACCTGTGAAACGAATGTTATGAGACATTGTGATTGTTGCATGTTTATTAGTGGTATTATATCAAAAGAAAAAGATAAAAAAAAAAACTTAAATCTCTAAAAAAAAAATGTGAATTATGACCAAAAACTCCTCACCTCTGACTGAATAGTGTGAATTAATCTCCCATTCACTCTGGTGGAAGCACACCCCACAAGGTTAAGCCCTTCATCAAGCAATATTTCAAGCACTCTTGACAGGGCTAAACCACTGCTAATCATAATCTCCATTCCATCCAAACAAGGGCGAACAACAACAGAGTTAAGCGAGTCGTTCTTTGAATTACAGCTTCCACTTCCAGGATCGGAAGCTTGTGCACTCGAATCCAACGAGTTTTTGAGCTCATCTCTCTTAATTGTTAGTACTTCGATCTTGTTCGTCAGGTAATTTATGTAATTTACTGCCTCATACGTGTGATCTGAGATTGAACGTTTGCCCTATAATAATTTCGTTAAGACAAACCCTAAAAGAAAAATTATTTTATATATAATAAAAACAAAATAATGAGATGATAATAATTTAGTAATATTTAAGAATTAGCACACGTGATTACTAAACCATATAGTTTCGATGAGCTTGATACAATTGTAATAAAGCCCAAGCTGGGGTTAGTATAGTTGAATAACGGATTAGGGAACTAATTAATTCAATTAATAACCAGAAATAGAGGTGTTTGACCTTAATCATTTCAAGAGGTAGCAGTGATCTAAGTGAGGAATTAAGAAACGCCATTTGCTGCCTTCTTTGGCGTTCAATATCCCTACGCATGATCTTCCTCTCATTGTCGTCGCAAGTGTTTGCTTGATCAGTGTTGTTGTTGGGGGTAGAGAATGTTGTCGTTTTATGGTGCTGACCACCTCTTCCCATATTATCCATGGGGATGAGATAATTATTTCCCCCACAAGTGCTTATAATTGACTAAAAACCAGATCTTATTGATCACCAATATCTTCTTGGTGGGGAAGGAGGAGATTTGGGATACCAACTTATTGCTTAATAAATTTGGTGCAAAGGAAAATATTAAAAGAAAAAAATGATTCCCAATTAAGCTGCTCCCGAGAGTAATTTGAAGCTTTTTTTCTTTTCTTTTTTTCTTTTTTTTTTCCTTGTCTGTCTCTTTATCTATCTATTTGATTAAGGAGCTAAAAGACAGATTCCTCTGTTAGATAGGAGTACAGATTTGTTGTACTTATTTTCTTGTCTGTCATTTCTTTATATAACTAAAACACACGGACTTAAATATTAAAAGTAATTATGCAACTTATTTAGGTGTTAAATTTTAATTAGAGGGTAGTTAATTAAAAAAAAGAGAGAGAACAGACGTTGATTATTAGATAACAAGGGCTGTGATGGTATCTTGACAAATAACTCATTATAATTGGCAATCTATTCAATAGTCATGTGGCATTGTCAAAGCTTCTTTACACAATTTCTCTTTACCTTTTTAGAAAACCAATGCAGTCATTTCACACATAATTGGCGGACCAACATTAGTCGGCTGTAAAATAGTGTTATGTAACCCCATGTCGCACATCTGATTGATGAACTAAGAATAATTACTTTATGACATTGCACTGTATATATATATATATATATATATTTAAACATCCACTGTATTCTTTTAAGAGGATATGAAAGCAAAAAGAAAAGAAAAGAAAAGAAAGGATGAAAATAAGAGACCTAAAGTTAAATGCCCCCTTTACATCTAGGGTTGTTCTTAATGAATTTCAGCATGTTAAAATCTTGATAGAGTCTGCATATTTAAGATATGATTATTGATGTTTGAGAAAGATTGATAATTAAATTAGAGAAATTTACTGTCAGCATAATAAATAAATTTTTATTAATTAAACTAGGTAATTTGAACATGATTAATTTAAGTAAAATTGGATGCCCGGTCTTTTATTTATATATGTTATAATTTATATTTTTGTTTTATTATTTTTCAACTTTATTTCAGATTATTCAAACAATTTTAGAGTTAACCAATTTTAGTATTTAGCTAGATTAATAAAATCCTAATGGGAACAATACTTTATACTCACTCTTTATTACTTATCTACGATTTCGTGCACTTACGTTATGAATATTCACAACACCCAACATTTTATTTTTTGCTATTTTAAAACTCTTAATCCTCTATCTTTCTCCTCTTTTTTTTTTTTACGCTTGAAGCAAGAAGCATTTTCATACATAAAGGAAATTTTTAAATAAAAAATTGTATATATATTTGTTACAATTTATTAAAAAATACTATATCTACTAATTATATTTTCTAAATGATATTATTTATTTATTATTATATCTACTAATTTAGTTTTAAAAAAAAAAAAGCAAATTAATAAACAATAGTGTAAACTACTTGATGACACTAGATTAATTCAATAAATTTGCAAACTTGTTGCTTTCAATATAGCCTATTTTGATCTATTATCGTATTTCTTCTAACAATCAACAAAAAAAGATAAAGGAATAATTGTGTTGAATAATAAAGAAGATTTAACATACTTCTATTTGATTTTTTAGAATAGTCATTGAGTAGTGGAAATCAGGGTTTTGTCATAAAAGAATTTATGTATTAAGAGCTTGCTTATTTAGGAAGATGACATACATAGATGTGTAAAAGGAAAAAGATTACTTTTTAAATATTAAAAAGGATTTTATTATATAATTAAATCAACTATAGCTGTCCTTTTTGTTCTTTTATTGAAGGGTCTTACTATAATATGAAAATTTATTTTCAAAGAGGGTGCAAATAGTTAAGTGGGGGTATGAATACAACTATCCAAAAAAAATACTAGATGAAAGTAATAGGCAGTGATGCAATTACATGGATATGTCTAATTGTGAGAATTTTTCTTCCCTTTTTTTTTTAAGTGTATTCATTTCTCAAAATTGTCAAGCCAAGTAAAAGAAAGACATATATGGTCATGTCACATTTCTTATGCATCATCAAATTGACCAACTATACTTTTTAGATGTCCATCAAAATATCAGTTTAAAAAAAAAAGAAGTAAAAAAAAAGATGTAGTAACCCTGATAATTGTTTGTAATGATGTCGTAATTTCTTTTGGCTCCTTAACCTTCTTCCAGGTAATATGAAAACCGGTCAAGGAAAGGTCGACAATGTCTTGTTGGTATCAATTCACAAAAACGTGTGCTCGCGAGTAGAATTTGAAGCTGCATATATATATATATATATATATATATATATGTATATGTATGTATAAATGCGTGTGTGTGTGTGTACTTAAAGAAAAAAGAAAAAAAAAAAGCATCAAGGTGAAAATGATACTTATTGAGCGATAAGCCTTCAGATCTGTTAGAAATTTTGTCTCTCTGGTTTGGTAAAAAGTTAATAAGCTGCCACACCGTAGTTCTGTCGCCCAGCGACATCCACTGAATACGCAACCAAATTGATAAGGTGTTTAAAAGAATTAATAGGATGTTTAGTAACATTGGTTAAAAACAAATTAACATATAAAATTTTACATTGTAATAGCCAAACACCTTATAAGTTATCATGAAAAGGCTGTAAACTATATATATATATATAACCCTTGGTTACTTAATCGGGTTCTTTGCTTGGATGGACATAGAGAAAAATGTTATCATTTTTTTTAACTTGAAGGTAAAAAATTCAAACTTTTCATCTTATAATAAAGCGAGTAGGATGTGAATTTACTATTAGATTATGCTTGTAATCATATATCTTATCTTGTTAAGTGGGGCAAAAATATAAAATCTAAAATGATTAATACTTGAAAATTAAATTAAAAAAGGAAAAGAAACAGAACAATAAACTATCAGTAAACCTATTTATTACTAATACTCGGAGTACAATCAAGTTTGTTAAACAATGTTAGCCATGTCTTTTGCCTTATCAAGTCTTGGTCAAACAATTAAAAGCCGCAATAGTTTTCACGATTTTTTTTTTTTTATTTTCTGAATATGGCTGTTTTCACGAATCATGATCCCCATAAGATAATAGAAGCATCCTCAAAAAAAAAAAAAACCAAAAGGTGATAGAGGCCATGCATATCGGCGATACCACATCATATAACAAATTTAATTTTATTTATTTACGTCGGGCATGCAATTAATTTTGAGTGTGAGCTGTTCAGCTTTGAAAGTCATATCTCTATTGTTTACGGGAAAGGAATATATTGTATGTAGGACCTTTAGTACTGTAGTAGTTGGTAAGAGAAGAGAAGGGTTTAACAAGAAAAAGCAATATATTAGCATTAACCCACCAGCAGTATCAACAGGAGATCTCATTACAAAATAGTTTTATCATCAGAAGTCCATGGCGCGGACAAGGGCCTCCAATGATGTTTCTAGTTACGCATTATAGAAGAAAAGCCTTTGTTTTGTTCATTATATTTGCTTAGCTGCCCCCATATTTCTTTTCCTGCCAAAAAACAAGTGATCTGTCATAATTCATTGCTTTCTAATATTATCGCATAAAGTTGTTATAATAAATAATAAAAATGTTTTGAGGATAAAGCTCTAGGATCAAGGAGCCACGAGGCTGTTTGCGGTTTTGGTTGCATATGGACCTCCCAAGTGCCTAACCCACGTACTGGTTGTCATAATCCTTTCTATTAGAACACAAACACACACATACTGTCTTCTACATTTAAAACCCTACTTGATTTGCAACGGCCATTGGGTTTGGTGGCCACTAACCTTTTATAATATTGAAAATAATTGCTTAATTGAGCAATTTAGGCATAGCATTTATTATTAATTGACAAGTCACCCACAATTAGTATTAACATCATTTGCAAATCCGTTGAATATTAGAAGTGCGTTTGGGAACGATCTTCCAGCTTATAAGTTGCAATTGTTACAGTGTAAAGCTCTTGCATCTTAGTATTTTGGTTTTAATTTAATAGTTACATTCTTAAACACACTCTAGATGTCGTGACTAATAGCTCAGACAACTATTGGCCTAATATCACGAATAAGTACTTACGCAACAAGGGTATGTAATCACTAAAAAATATGAATGTGATAGCATAGTTATTTAACATCTTATCAGCGAAAAACTCACAACGGAGTAACAATTAGGAATACAGGAACCTTTTATTAAACTTTAAATTATTGTGAAATCCATCAAAGATTAACCAATGATGTGTCTTAATTGTGACTCGCTGACAAACCCATAGCTATACACCCAATTTTCACCCTCACCTTGGAACCCACAATCCACCCTACTCCAAGCTTCAGCCTGCCTTTAGACGCATGACCCTACAATAATTTTTCTGGCCTTTAGCCTACACTGCAGCTTGCTTTGACCACCTGTGATTTGCCTTCAGTCTCATGAACGTACTACAAATTACAAGAATGAACAAGCACAAAGGCTGAGAGCATACGGTTAAGCCTAGAAATGCACTTAGATTTTTCTTTCATAATGGAAAGCTCTAAAAATGTGAATCAAACCATGTGATTACTTGAAAAGGCAAAGCATAAGCCGAAAAAATTGTCTAGTATATCCTCCTAAGTTTAGGATGGAATCTCCTTCATATTAAGCTTCAAAATTGCACTACAAAAAAACTAAGTTTTTAGCTACAATAGTTTTTAGCAAAACTTTTAGTCACAACAGTCACAAACTTTAGTTTAATTTTTGTTGTTAGTAAAACTTTTAACAACATTTGTTATGACCAAAAGTTTTACAAAAAATTGTTGTGATTAAAAATCTAGTTTTTTGTAGTTGATTTTGCTTCTAATAAACCTGACCACGTGGAAAGACAATGTTTTTATGATGTTTCAATGTGCCTCGTTCAAAATTAAAACTCCATAAAATCCATAATAATGTCATCCATTGCACAATGACATAGCAAATTCAAATCTAAATATTCTATTTGCAAAATCTCACCATATTCTTAAAGAATCCAAAAGAAATTGAATGCTAACTAAAGATAACTCTAAGATTAAATAATTCCAAATAATCAAACATATCTCAAGATAACCTCAAGTTCAAACATTATTTTTATATAATAAATGATAATTAAGATAATAGGGTGGTTTGAACTAATTTTGGTTAAAGACATTATAGCTTATGAGAATTTTACACTATAACTCAATTTTCTTGACAGCATATGATCAGAGCTTTACACTGTAATAATTAAAAGTTTTGGTTGAAACTTTTATTACTAGATACACTATAAATTTCAAAATCTTAACGAATATATACATATTTTTATGGTTACGCATTTTCTTAGTAATTTAATTAACTGCCTCATGGTTGTTGAGGATTAGTATTCCACAATGGGTGTACTTCCCAACTAGTTCGAAGACATTAGCGCTTGTATTCTTGTTACTTCCTTTTTATTCCTTGTACTTGTCAATTTGATGAACAGATAATATTTCTGTCGACCCTTTCATTTTCTACTTTAAAAATATAGAGTATATGTTTTAGTCAAATATTTCTGTAGAAATTAAGATCATTCGGCGTCATTAAAGTCTTAATTTCTAGAATAGAATATAATTTTGCAACTTGCTTCATCACCTCGAAGTTTAAAAAAAAAGAATAAATAAATCTTTTGAAGGAAGAAGAAAATATAATATAAATTGGGTTAACATTATTTGGCAAATTATTAGTAATTTCCTAGATCAATGTGCACCAACACATAGAAAACTCCGCTTGAGTCAACTCCTAATTAACAAGAGGCAGGTTTCTGTCTTTGATTAACGAGAGATGAGCCCAGATACCGGTGCCGATCTGCCCATAATGTCAACTGTTCCTCACATAATTTAAAATTTTTTTTTATGTATACCAAATAATTTTATATCAATTTGCTCCAACAAAAAAATATTTTTCATATCAATTTAACTCCTAAAGGTTGCTTTACTGTTTATTTTGTCCCTGATCTCACAGTCAGTCGATTTTTTTTTAATTTGTTCTAATTCAAGAGATTTATTTCTGATCATCATTATAAGCGTGACTCCAGCATATCAAAAAAGAATTAACTAATTATGTTACAAAAGCAAGGGATGATTTTGCATATATACTATTTACACACATATTTCAAACATGGTTGCTAGTTCACCGTTTGTACTTTACTATTATTGTGTATCAAAAAACGTGAGTTATGAACATGTATAAATGAAATTAATTTTTTTCAAGGGACAATTCAATAGACTTGGTATATTTTTTAAAATTTATTTAGTTTTGCCATTTACTTTGTTTAGATCTTTAGTTGAGTGGTTCTTTTTTCCAAAAATGCAAATGCATTAAAAAAAATTATGCAAAGCTTTTCCATAAAAGATCCGAAAGTTTTAAAGAAAAATACAACCTAACAAATAAGACAAAACAAAAAGGAAAAGAAACTGAAAAATAAAAAATAAAAAAAAAAATCAGCCTTTCAAATAACATAACTATTTCGTCATTTTAAATCTCTTCCCATTTCAAACTCTAAAAGTATACAATTAAGATTGTCTTTTAGCAAAGTCGTCCATTTCCTCAACATTAGTCAAGTTTTGACAATTTGTTCTAAGAATCATATGTTACAATCTATGTGATCTCTTTCCGGGAAATTGTCTGATTGTTGATTGTTTTCATCGTCTACTTTCAAGGTTTCAAACTTCAAAAGTGTCGATATGGTCATCCTTAAGTGTTGAGCCGATTTCCATCAATTAGTGATGAACGCACCACAATTCACATTGTAAGAATGGAAATAATTAGACTTAGAACCGCTAAGCCTTGTGTACGTTCGAGGTGGAAGGTCTTCGCTGCCTTACGCTCAAGGTGGAATCTAATGCCTCCTCATGCTGGAGTGGGGGCTGACGTTGCCTTATGCATGAGTTGAAGGCTAACGCCACCTTAAACGCTAGGTTGACGCTGCCACTTCCTATGCTCGAGGTAGCGGCCAAAGCCTCCGCATGCGCTCAAGGTGGGTGTGACACAACCTTATGCTTGAGGCGGATGTGCGCTACCTTATACTCCTCACGCTTAAGAACAAACTGCTACGAGAGTAAGAACACTACAATGGTCTTACGGAGATAGGGATTGTCATGTACAAACTAAAAGTGGTGTGTATACTTGGAAATGTTATTAGGTAATCACTTGAAGCCAAAATAGGGAAACAATGACGAATTCAACACCCCAAGTACAACCTAAGTCGGACCCCAGGAGTGCAAACGTTAATTGTAAACTGACTATTAAGAATTAAATGCCCTTTCTTTATTATCGAGAGTAATAAAGTTGCAGAAAACAATCAAATAACCATTCACATGACCTAAGATTTATAATGCGGCTTACTCTTAATATGAGAACTGTGTTCAGTTTTATTAACCAATGTGTAACTGTATTATGATAAAAAAGATTAGAAGAGAAACACATACTTCTCATATTTGATCACTATATATGTTTCCTTTAACTTTTATAATAACTCGAATCTTGTTGTCTCAATATAAGAAAAATTACTAGGGCAAGCATAATTACAGAAGTGAAAAGTTTAAAATAACAATACTAATAAAAATTTGGTCTGAAAGATCTTTGACTTTCTTCCAACCCACACAACAACCCTCCTGGTCAATTTGTGTGATAATTATATATGTGTCAAAGGCAATAATTAGACTTCACTAAATACTATAATCTTTTTTTTTTACTTATTTATTTATTTATTTTTATGGTGACAATAAACCTCGTTCTATCCCTAAACACTAATCTATATATACTATTATTTGATTTCAGAAGCACTCTTACTAAGTAGCAACAAGTTATACGAGGGCGGCCAAAACTAGCATTTCTACGACATATGCTTCGTTTTTATTTTTTATTTTTTTCTAGTGATGCTTACTAAATCTTGTTCAGCACTTGCAAAACCAGAATTATAGAGTATCAATATCTTAACCTGAAAGGAAATTTATCCATACGAATATCGCCTTGGCAGTGTTAACAAAATTAACAGTCATGACATAAGTTTCAGATATTTCACACATCATTAATCCCACTATAAAAGTACTGGCCGAGATATAGTCTAATTAACACAGAACTAACATTATAGATAGATTATCATACATCATGTTAATTGTATATTACTGAGAGATCATGTGTTTCAATGATGGGTTCATGACTTCAGAAAGTCTCTGTTAAAGTTGACCAGTTTGTTGCATGCATTTGAACTGGAAAACCTGTTAAAATTATAATTGTAATTAGAGGGAATTAGGACATGTAAACCTAACTAAAAAGAAGGGATTCGGTAATTATAAATATCATTATGACTAATGACAATACCTTAGATTGGATTGTGTGGACAAAGTTGGCATTAATTTTGGAGGAAAGACAACTAAAAATATGAATTCCTTCCTCGAGAAGCACTTTCAAGACTCTTAAAAGGAGTAAAAACTCCCCATCCTCGCTGTAGCCGCTAAAAATGACAATTTGGATTCCACTACTAAAAGGGTTATGGTAAAGTAGTTGTTGGAGTAATTTCTATTCTCAGTTTCATTTAGAATATTGCTCAAATTGATCTTCTTCTTTTGGTTTCCAGTTGTTTGATCTTCTTCTTCAGTCGATTTATGTACGCCACTGCCTCACTCGTGCGCTCGTGTATCGACCGTTTTTCCTGAATTTTATAGAGAAAGAGAGAGATTTAAGAGAGAAATACTAATTAAGGTTGTCAAACTTTATAGGGTGTTTAGCAAACATGATTAGAACCAAATTTTGGTTCAAAACACTATAACTGTGATAACCATAATTCCCTTGAGGCGAAGAGGGCCAAAAAAGGGTGGGCTGTGTAGTCTCACATTGCTAAAAATAATGATTTATAAGTAATGACACCACCCCCAATGGCATGAGACTTTTTGGGGTGAAGCCCAAGAGTAAAAACATGAGGCCTAAAGCAAACAATATCATACGAATTGTTACAGATGCTATCAGAGACCTGAACTAGCTGGAAGTGTGACTAACGAGGATGTTGGACCCTAAAGGTGGGATGATTGTGACAACCATAAGAAAGTTGGATCTAACCTTGCCAAATACCCTATCAGCAGTTTTTAGTAATTAATTAAGCAAGAAATATTTAGAAGAAAAAACATTCAAAAAAATATTTACATTTATGTCTAGGGTTTTTATACCTTTATAGAGTTGGGAGGAAGTAGAGATCTAAGCGATACAAAAAGGTTGTCATTTCTTGCCGTCTTTGCCTTTTAATTTCTCTATGAATCTTTCTCTTTTCTTTACCCATAGAGTTTTGATCAGTAAATTTTTTTTCCTGGCCTTTTTGGGTGTTGTCGTTCAAATGGTGACCACCGTCCGTTGAAGCATGACTCATGAGGAGGATCAGATCTTCCGAAATTTGGTGGCTTTGCTGGGAATTGAAAGAAATGTAAGAGTTCAACTTACTGCTTTGGCATAAAGGAAACGTGTCTACCTGGTTATAACAAGCTCCTCAAGCTTTTTCCTTGGACGGTTTCAATGGAGGCGAATTCGGAATCATATACTTCTTTCTTTATTTCTTTACTTTCCATTTCAGGTTTTCTTTTTCCTTTTTCTTTTAGGGTTTGTTGATCTTTGATAGACAACGAAGTAAGCATAAAAAATGTTAATATTTTATAAAACCTCTTCCTTAAAATATTATATTTGATTTAAGTGATCACCACTAGCTAAGTAGCCCCATATTTAAAATTGGCCTGTGGGCACTAAACTAACTTGCTATATATATTGATGATGGAATCCCCACCAACCTTTCAAGTGCAGTTCAATAGAATCATATATATATATATATATATATTGTAGATTTCCACTTTGATCATAGCTGAATACCTCATGATCGTACGGTTATTGTCATCCGATCTATGTAAGATCAGAATTCAACGCTCTATGTATAAATAACATAATACTATGGGAAATGATTTTGCATGATACTAATATATAAAGTCGTATAAAGATTGTCTGAGTAATACCTCATAATTTGTTCTGTAGGAAGACTATAGGAATAGGATTTAATTAAATATAAACAGCAATCTTTAAGCATCTTTTGATATTTTTGGTATATATTCTTTTTTTCTTTTTCACAAAATTAGATTTTGTTTTTTCTTTTTGCACTATAATTACCTTCTATGTTCTAATTTGGTTGATTGAATCGAAGTTGCAGTGGTAAACAAATGTGGTTAAAATTTCTAATTTATTTTTGGATTATTGATACTACTAGTTCTTGAATTTTAATCCTTTAAAATCTCAAAATTACTTCCCTAAAGTTCGATTTTTGATAGTTTTAGTCCTAACAATAAAATTGACGTATATATGACTTCTTAAATTCTCGAAAATAATCATGTTCTAATCATATAGTAATCAAAACTTTTACAAAAATAGTTACATTGAATGCAAAATATTTTTGAGATTATTTTAAATTTTAATTTAATTAATTTTATGAAGATTTTAGTTTCTATGCAACTAAGATATGATTGTCCCTCTAAAATTTCAAAAATTAAATTTGGAGATCAAAATAGTCAAAAAAATATTCAAGGAGTAATTTATCAAAATTAAAACATAATGCTCATAAGATCCACAATGATTCTTCTACACATGATTATGATCAATATGTACTCCACCAAAAGCAACAAGTATCACCATATTTTGAAGTTCCAACCCTCTTTCTTAGTCCAGCATTCCTTTCCAGCTTTTTTCATGTATGACCATTTTTGTATATATGGAATTCCATATTTAGAATCTTAAAAGTATATAATAACTTATTCTGGCCTTTTTCGTCACCTATGATTGGGTTGACAAACCCGTTGTCAAAATCTGACAGAAAAACAGTGAACTAGTCTCACTTTTTTGTTTCCACTCGAATTCTTGTTCTCGTCGCAAAACCAATTTTGATGTGTCCAATATCTGATCAAAGAAAAATCATTCCAAATCCTAAACACATGATGTAAATACACTTTTCTCGCTAAGTGTTCTGAATGACAGATTGTCATGAGTCATCACCTGTACGTGTAGAAAGGCAAGTATTTGATAAAATCTAATAAGATCAACCGGGACCCATGAAGTTATAACGTTTCTTCTCTAATAATATTCCAAAAGAATTAGTTTATTGGGCATTATTCTAATATAATCTAATAAAACATATCCTTTTTTATCTCAATATCAAAATATTCAACGAATAAATAATTAAACTTTTTCTCTGCACAATTTTCTTTTAAATACATTTGGCGCAGAGGATCCAAAAAAATGGATTTTCTCCATATTAAATAACTATACATTTGACAACCCACTAACGAGTGGATGCGCAGAACAAACTTCACATCGGAAGAAAGATAAATATTTAATTGTATATTTTGAGTATCAGTCACGTGGCCTCAATTATGTCAATACCTTTATCATCTTTATCAACAAAAATGATGCTTGAACTCACGAGGGTATGCCTCCAATAATATGCTGCAGAGGTAGCAATCTTCTGTGGGCGATCACATACAAGTTGCGGCCAACTATACTACCTTTCCTCAACAAGAAAAGAAAAGCAAGAAAAATAATAAAATAGGATCATTTGTACTTGGGGGATAGAATTTTAGCCATTTTTTGAAAAAGGGATTATTTTTCCATAAATGATGTAGTAGTCTTGTGTGTGTGTCTATATATATATATATATATATAACTGAAATAACAAACACGACCTAATAAGAATATATGATTCTTATAAAATTGAGAGCTTTATATTTTAATATACTTTTATTTTACACTGTCATATATGATAGTTTTCACTATAAACTGTTCAAACTTATCATAAGTTTGAGCTCATCTTCCAAATATAAATGCCTATTTGTTTGACTAGTTCAGTCTAGTTTGACTCAATTTGAACAACCATTACAGTTTAAATTGGTGTTTAGTAAAGCATTTAATTTGAACTAAACTAACAGTTCAAACTGAACTGAATTGTCTAACTTAAAGTTCAAACCCTCTTCCATTTTAACATTTCAAACCAATATCAAACAGTGACTTCACTTTTATATATTTGTATTTATAATTCAACATTATTGTTTCATATTATTTTTAATTAAATAAGTTCTTTACATATTTTATATTTTTTCTCTAATTAAATAATTTTTTTATGCTTCAAACTAGAGTTTTCAATACTCCTTTAAAGACAAATTCAGATTGGATATCCTATTCAAATTAATACTTTAGCTACACATCTAAACACTAGTTTGGATTGTTGTTTAAACTACAAAATTTGGATTTTTCTATTCAAACTAATGAACCAAACAGGGCAAAAGTTGTTGTACAATTATATCTTCCATTGAACATATACGTTGATATTGACATCTTATCAGAAAATGCTCTTACTTGGTGGTATCTTGCATGTAAAAGCCTAATCATATCAATACTCATTCAAATACAAATTCAAATTGGATATCCTATTTAAATTCATACTTTATTTATACATTTAGACGCTAGTTTGGATTGCTGTTTAAACTATACAATTTGAATTTTTTTGTTCAAATAACATAATTCGAACCAATAAACCTAATCATATCCTATTTAAATTCATACTTTATCTATACATTTAGATGCTAATTTGGATTGCTGTTTAAATTATACAATTTGAATTTTTTTGTTCAAATAACATAATTCGAACCAATAAACCAAAGGGGCAGTTGTAAAATTATATTTTCCATTGAATATATACGGCAAAATGCTCTTACATTGTGGCATCTTGTATACACTACAAGAAAAACTACATTTAACGACATATTATTTACGACATTTAGTTTTGAATGTCGTTGAAAAATATATACAACGACATCTTCAACAACGATGTCATTAACGACATTTGAAACAATAATTAACAACATCTATATAAATGTCGTATTAAAGGTCTCCTTTTAACGACAATAGTTTAGTGTCGTTAAATTATTTAACGACACTAAACTATTGTCGTTAAAAGGAGACCTTTAATACGACATCTATATAGATGTCGTTAATTATTGTTTCAAATATTATTAACGACATGTTTGTTGGAGATGCCGTTGTATATACTTTTCAACGACATTCAAAAACTACATGTTGTAAATAATATATCGTTAGATGTAATTTTTCCTGTAGTGATATAAAAGCCTAATCACACCAATACCAAGAAGTTTTGTATTGTTGAACTTTTCTCTGACCTCTATAACTAAGATGGTAATTATCTCCTACATCCGGTCACATACTTCGCAATCGAGTCCTCACATCAATCACTTCAATACTAATAATAAAGATTTCTTTAATGATATATTTCTAAATTGACTTCATTTGTCCGGGAAAAGGGACATGGGAAGCAGCTATAGCGTTTCCTTCGAGCATTATATATATATATGTATATATATATATATATGTATGTATGTATGCATGTATGTAAAGACACACACATATGTAATAAACAAATTCAACAAATCTTTGTCCAACTCATAAAGCATGGTGCTTATATAATCGACAATGCCGGAAAATATTGTCCTTGATTCTATTTATGGCCGGTTTTGCTGCTTTTTTTTTCCCTCCTTTTTCCGCCCAAAGATCCGGTACATGAACAATATCAGATCACAGCATTTTTCTAAGCCCAAAATGGGAAGATATGCATGAACAGTGAAGTTGTTATATATTCCCATGGACATTATGAATACCAATTAATTTATAATATTTCAAAATGATATTATGAGGGACCTTATATGTTTTGATCAGAATCACTAACAATTGATAATATATGATCAGTCATATAATTATTATTAAATGAAAAGGTGCATTATTGTTCACATTTTAATTAGGTACAAATTAACTGTTGTTTTAGTGACAAGATTGTCGTGTTCCAACCTATGTAATTTACCAGGAACTAAGATCATCGTGTTCCGTTTACATTATCACAAGTCAAGATCATCGTGCTCCGTTCCCTTACCACAAGAAAGACATAATTAATTCGGTGACTAAAGTTGAACTATATGGAAAAGTAATAGTGGGAGAGAGAAATAAGAGCACGTGTATAAATTGAACATTTTAAAGACAAAGGGCCCAACTTTCACTGTGAAAATTAGTTAGAGACGAAAGAAGAATACTTTTCCCTAACCTTTATCAATTAATGGCACAATATATGTACTTCATTACATGCCACTTTAAATTATTCCCTGTCCCTATCGGAGAATTCATCATTTTCTCTCCTCTCCTAAGCCATTTTTTATTGTAAATTTCAAGTTAAACCCACAATAATGCTCGTGTTGGAAAGATCGTATTGCTGAGCATAATGAATTTTCTTACTTAATTATGTGACTAATAAGATGTGAACGGTATATATAGGGCCTAATTTGACATTGTTTTATAGATAAAGAGAAGTAAAAGGTATGATTTTTAATTAGTGTTTGGATTTATATTTTTTAAAATGCAAATTAATGTTTAATTTTTAATTGGACTAAAAGTTATAAAACCCTAATAAAATTTTGGATTAATTTTACAAATAGTTCCTGAAGTTTACCTTTAGTCTTAGTTTAGTCCTTAACATTTAAAAATTTCCATTTTGATCCTTAATCTTTTACGTTGCTTTCGTCTTAGTCCTTTTGTTAGTTGGGTGTTAAATATTTAATAGAATATTTTTAATGTGTCTTACTTTGCTTCCTAACCTGTTATTTTGTTTCACTTTTGGTCCTTAATTTATCACTTTATTTTATCACTTTTGATCCCTCTGTTAGCAATATGTATTATTAAGGACCAGAACTAAAAAAAAAAAAAAACTAAACTGATAAACTGACTACAATGTTCTTGATTTATGTCACTAATTAATTAAAAACAATTTATTAATTATTTTTTAAATAAGCTTTAATTTCCCAAAAAATAAAGTTGAACACTTATATACTGGTATTAAAAATTGCTAATTTTTTAATTAAAATTCATCTTAATTACAATATGATAAATGGTTTTTTAATTACATAAATTAAATTCATTACATTTACTTTTTCATTTAGAGTTTTTAAATTTTTGTCCTTCATAACTCTTAGTTATAATAGAAGAATTAAAAGTGAACAAAGTAATAGATTAGGATTAAAAAGTAACATTTTAAAAGTTTTATGTTAAATATTTAATATCTAACTGACGAAGGGACCAAAATTGAAAAAAAGTAAAAAAAATTAAAAATCAAAATAGGACTTTTTAAATATTGAGGACTAAACTGCAACTAAGAATAAACTTTAGTGATCATTTATGAAATTAACATAAAATGTTAATACAACTTTCTAAATTTTTCTTGAAACTAAGAGCAATTAAAACATGCCTGTAATTCGGCAACTGGACAAAAAGGGTCAACATCATTCATCATTTTATTCATCTTATAGACATAGTTAATCACATTTACAATGGAGAAGACACGGGACCCTTTCTGTGATCATTCAATTTTTGTCATTTTAAAACAGTAAAATTGTGTTAAAGTTGATAATGTGTTGCATGCTGATACTGGCAAGTGTTCCCCTTCCTTTCCAGCTTCCACTAACTTAGTTGGGTGAAGGAATAGATTTAAGTTTAACTACCAACTAATGATCTGGCAACATATCCTTGTCAGAACTATAGTAATTCTTTTGAAAATTATTCCTGCTTACAGTAAAATTCAGAATTCAATAATCATTAGAGGTTTCACTTTAGTAACAGAGTACTCATTTAGTTCTTAGACTCCAATGACCTCAATCTCGACTTTCAATGTGGTCGTCATCACAATAATCTTTTAAAATCAAAATAAATAGGGAAAAAGAAAAAACGAGTCTTTGCGAGGAGAGAGAAGAAGCAAGAGGAAGAGTCTTTGTGAGGAGAGAGAAAAAGCCACAACCGGTAGGCCGACTCCGTTTTCTATCAAATTAGTGGCGATGGGCGATCTTTACGATGCGGGAATTCATGCAACCAAGGGAAACGGGATTGGACAGAACCGGAGCTTGGGTGCAGAGCCGAGGTTCAGTGGTTTTCTGCCAATCTGTGTTCGGCACCAAGGAGGGTGGCGTCATTTGCAATGGAAGTGGAGAGCACTTAGCTCAATCGGGTTTGGGTTGGGTTCGAAGGGCGTGGGAGGAGTCTCGGTGGCTTGGCTCGGGCATGGATTGGGCAAGCTTTGCTGCCGCCCATACGGCGCCAGCGTTAAGGGACCTAGATGGGTTCGTGCCGCCAGTGTTGGATGGGACGTGGTGGCTCTGGGGTTGCCATGGGAACGGCAGCAGTGAGACCCTGTGCTTCCTCCATCAGGCAGTTAGCCAACGTAGGGGGCTTTGAGTAGCCGAGTGATTGACTGTGGTGGACCTCAGTGCCGGGGATTGCTGTGGAGGCCGTTTCATCTTTTCAATAAAGGCGATATCTCAGCCTTGTTTTAAGTATTTTTTGTGTGTTGGTTTTGAACTATTTTTAATAATGGAGATGATTTCTCTATCTTTGATTGAATTATTCTATGTGGTTTACCTGCTTGTGAAGAATGAGATTGTAGTTATGATCGGCTAGATCTGTATCTAGTTCAAGTCTCTTTTGGTAGGCTAGACCTGAGTCTAGTCTGAGTCATTTTTGCCTCCATCATGGAGGAACTAGGTTCTGTCGATTGAATTTGCCAGCTGATGAGCCGTTGTAACGGGCCATTGTCGAGCTCAAACTTTAGTGGTGTCAAGCAGGAATTCCTTTTATCGGCCTTGACGCCCATTATTTGTTCCACTGCTCTTCATTGTCTACTCTGTTGGCTCTAACTTTCTAGGAACCAGTACTGGTCGAGGATAGTTTTTGTTCTTCATGGACGGCTTAAGTGATTTCGTTTGTACTTCTTTTTAGTTTAAATGAAGTTTCCTTGTTCAAAAAATAAATAAGTAGGGAAAAATTATAACTACAACATCATTTTTTAAAAGAAATAGTACATGCTATGATACTTATTATTTTATAAATGAAAAATAAAGATTACAGATAAAATCAAACTCTTGTCTCGTAATTTTTTAACTAAAATTCTTCCTAACCTACCTCTTCTTATGTCACCTAGACCAAAAGATTTGTAGAGCAATTAAACTCTAATATAGATTGTTTAAGAGCCATAGTTCAAACTATGGTTTAGAGTTCTAATTAAGTTTTTAATATGTTTTTCTTCATGTGCTATAAGACTTTCAGTTCAAACTTATTTCTCAAACTGTTTATAAATGCATTGTTAGAGTGATTGATCATCTCAATATTGTTGGGGTTTATGTGTTTTTAATCACAGAGAGAAGCAAACTAATGCCCTTTTTTTTTTTAGAGAGAGAGAGAAAAAAAGCTCAATGCATGTATAAATTGCTTAGATCCATCCACCAAATGAAGGGGCATATAAGTGGGGCTAACTTTAAGTTTGTATACGTGGAACATTGTCAACAAACCAAAATTAATAATCTTTAATCAAATATATGGCCGGTGATGTCATTTGTTATCTCACCTTAAGATTTGAAGAGATTACAAGGAATCTTTGGCATTTAGAAAGGCCCACCAAGGATTACATACCCTAACAAACATATCTCTAGCTCTTCTTTCCCTTTACCACTCCCATCCTAAGTATACAGGAAAATCAAGAGAGCCTTGTCCCTTTTTTGTTTAAAATTTTGCCCTGACCTCAAATGTTTCCTTTACATCAAAGCAATGAGCTGCGCTTCCAGATTTCACCTAATCCCCACCAAAGGCACACGATCTCAGAAGATCTGATTCTTGGCCATGCTTCACTGGAAGATAACAAGGAGATCATCATCAAAAGCCGGCGCCGCCGGAACTCGTCATCACTGCCCTCTCTGAATAGTACTAATGGTCATGATCAGAGCTCTAATATTGATAACAAGAACAAGAAAAAGATGAACCATAGAGACATTGAAAGGCTGAGGAGGCAAGAAATGGCTACCCTTCATGCTTCTCTCAGATCTTTACTCCCACTTCAGTTAATCAAGGTGAAGAAAAGGCTTTCTTTTTCATTGTTCACTTGAAAATCCATGATTTTGCACGTTGTTTTGTTCTCTTGGTGGATTAATTTCTCTAATTTTGTCAATGGATCTAAATTGGTAGTCATGATTTTATCGTATTCTGACCTTAGGCCTGTAAAATATTGAGGCGTTTTATTTCAGGGAAAACGTTCTATATCCGACCACATCAACGAGTCTGTAAGGTACATAAAGCATCTCCAGATGAAGATCAAGGAACTCGGCGCCAAGAGAGACGGGCTAAAGAAATTGTCCGATTCGATCACTAGTACTGCGCCTACCGACAGCCACGACGGAAGCGGAAGCTCGAGCAGCTGTTCTCCAGCACCGGCTGGACGCTTCTTAACGGTCCTACGTTGCTGCAGCGGAGTTGAAATCACCATCAGTACTAGCGATTCCGGAGCTGAAGGTACCGGTTTTCCCCTCTCAAGGGTTTTGGAAGTGCTTCTTGAAGAAGGGCTTAGCTCAGTTAGCTGTGTTTCCACCAAAGTAAACGGCAGATTTCTACACACTATTCAGTCTGAGGTATTAAATGCTATGTTTATCATTTCAGTTTTAGGGTTTTGAAACTTTTGTTCTTGTATATATATTTATATAATAATATATATTTATACCTGTAATTTTTCTCACCTGTTCAATCTTTCCTCAATTCACAGGCGAGTAATATAGAAAGCATCAATCTGTCAGAGCTTGAACAGAAACTAAACAAAGTGATTCCATATTCTTCATGATGCGTATAAGAGTTAAAAGTATATAGAGTTGTTTGTGGTTGATATGGTTGACTTGTTGCATGTAGTTTATACATGACTTTGTACTACTGTCATAATCTAACAATTTGGTGTTTGCACTGATCCTAATGAGAACTCATCAAAAAAGTCATTTTTGACATTTTTCGCCCACTTAATGAACTATTGATGACTTTGTTTTTTCTTGCTGGCTTTTCTAAGTGATTACTGTGAGAAAGGAAGAAATGGTCGTTTAGATACTAATTAACTTGGAAGCCACTTGGTGGTTTTCTTCGTAGCCGTAAGCTATTATCTTTGTGTACTGTCTCACGTAGTATTTTTTTAAACCTTGGTAAAGGATTTGAACTTTTTACCTCTAAATAGAGTCGGGTGTTATTTTACTGCTAGACTATACCCACAATGACAACACTTACACTTATTTGACCATATTTCTACTGTACATAAAATATAATTAAATACTTTTATCTAAGGCAACCATAACATTAAAACTTATTTGACCATTTTGGAATTTAACGTCACATCTTATGTATAGAGTATCATTTGTCAGACCTAAATTTTTGGTCTAATAATTGACTCTGATCACCTTTGCATAAATCCATAACTTATCTGCACATAATTAGGTAGTAAACACTCTTTCCTCATAGTACTATACACGACAGAAGAGGAATACTGCCCAACCCCTTAGAAGTATTTTATTTTTGGCCCTTTTGATCATGAAGGAGCACGTTAATTAATTGGCCAATTATTCTTCTCTCACTATCAAGTTATAAGGTAAATGACCAAACCAAAAAAAGTGGTTGATTTACCTGTCATTGTTACTTAATTAAGAAGTAGTATGCATGGTTATAGAAACTACATAGGATTGCATGATTTTGTTTCTCCCTGACGTGGATGCATAATAAATTAGTACATGTTATAGGAATATCAACTACTGCTTGTGAAGTTTGAGCCCTCCCAAAAAAGAAACATGAAATTTGGACCACTAATTATATGTGTGCTATCAGTATATGTTTGTGCATGTAATGTCATCAATTATACGTCTTTTATTATTAATATTCAATTAATTTGGTCGCATGTTATCTAGTTTATTAGTTGTCCAATGCTTTTTGTTTCTTGCAACAATTCTTTGTGTGTGCGCGCGTGTATGTAGTAATAGATAGCTTCTACCATGAGATTGTTCTCATAAAACAGATAAAAGTGGATTGGCTCCTGCTCTCATCTGTCATAACATTTATAATACACAATTTTTTTCCACTAATAATAGATGTTCATATGTTAATTATTTCAAGGTTTATCATGAGTTAGACAAGCCAAACTTGCAGGTTGGTGACAATATTATATATAGTTGAAATCTTTTCGGACTTGATATTGCATTATATATATATATACACACACTCACACTTTTGCTCTCTCTTTAACAAATACAGAAATAACAGGCATATAATTAAAAAACTATAACACTGGTTGAGTACTGTAGTACGCACGGTTATGTTTTTATATTTCACACATTCTATATATAATAATTTTATTCTGGTGCCCTTGCCTAACAATTCATGTTTTTGCATGTGCTAACTTGCTTCTTCATTTATATTAAGTAGCTGGTCTTATACTATGGTAGAAAACATGAAAATTAAGACAAATGTGCTTTTTCAAAGCATATCATAAACATTACTATATTTGCGAGCTCATCAGTGTTGACACACTTGAAGCGAACATCTTTTAGGTTTTCGTAACCAGTTTCTTTTGTGACAAGGATTTACCTCTTGTATGTATAGAAATAGTATGTAGGCAAGCTCAAGAAACTGAACCTCATGTCAATGCTACATTGAATTTATTAATTCGTAATGGATTGTAAAAGGAAAGAAGAAATATAAAGAAGAGGATGCAGCATTTATTGAAAGGGTATATATATTGTTTTCTTTAAACAGTATATATATATATATATTCATCCATTAAGAATTAGAATTTCCTTCCTAATTCTAGTTCGATGGCCAATTTAAGTGTTGTCTGCATATTGTGCTAATAATTAATTAAATAGGCTTGTGCATGTGCGTGCCATGTGTGTCTCTGCACTAATTCTTTTCAAAGTAATTTTCATTGCATTGGAAACATAGTTATGTTAATTTCTTTATGTTCTTCTTTCCATTATTTTATAATACTTTTTCTTGTTGTTTTCTGATGCTTGTTATTTCGCCATTACATCAACTAGTGTGATAGTTTTGAGGCTTTTTTTGGCCAAAGAAAGAAAAGTCCGGGATGCGGATGACAAGCGTTAGTGTATTATCATTGAGCTCACAAAAAGGTCCTTCATGTTCATTAAAGGTGTTACAAATAGGCCTTACTCTTTAGATATATGAGGAGCACTTCACCTCGATCCTACCAAATGCCTTAATGATAAGGGTACATGAGGATGTGGTTAACGCTCTAAATCAAGTACTAAAATGACAGAAAACAAATCTTATTTAATATTCAAATGGATAATCCAACCTTGAACCTGTAACTACAAGCCTATCACGACACTCCATTACCACTAGGCTACCACACTCGGGGTGACTATGCCTCATCTACTGATCAATAACAAATTAAAGTAGACAAGCAGTAATATATGAATGCATTATTTTACTAGTATTCCTTCTCTGGTTTTTTTTTTTTTTTGGTTTTTGGCTGAGGTTATAAAAACTTGTGACTTGTGGGTTGCATCTTGCTAATTTAAAGATTGGTTCATAACCTTTTCTTACAATCTCAATCACATTGATGTTGCGGAAGTATAAGTTAAATAAACCAAAACAAAAAATTAAATATGGTAGGTCTATTAACCGTAATAATTCACAAAGAATGTCAGGAGAAGAGCTTTAAAATTTGTTGATGACACTATTTATGAAAAATTAAAAAAGAAAAATTTTGAGTACCAACTCAATTCAATTCAACAATGTCCGGATTTCATTGTAAAACACGAAACTAGTACATAATGAATTTTAGATAATTAAAAATAATAATAAAAATGCAAAATTTTTGGCAAAAAAAAGTTATAAATGACTAATAGAAATTAAAAGCATTTGACATTAGGAATAAGGAAACAAATCAAAATTGGCCACCAGAATTTCCATGTCAACTTCTTAAAAAATTGAAAATTACTAAAGGAAAGGGAGAAAACACTTTTTTGGAGGCCTAAACGATTAATTTGACTAAAAAAAAGGTTATACATCATAGCAAAATAACGTGTCTTATCCGTTGGCCGTTTCACTTCAAAAACATATACTTTTTTGCTCAAATTTGATGTTGTCATAAGATCTTTTGAAAATCGAAAAATTGTCTAATTTAACGTTTGGATTGATCCCACCATAATTTCACACTGCCTTGAGACAAAATACTATATTTTAATTATATATATAATTTGTTCCTTTTTGTGCTGAACTGAAACCATATAAGTAGGGGTGGCAAAACGGGTTGGCGTGTCGGGTTCGTGTCGGGTTGGAGTTAATTTTTACAAAATTAGGTCGACACTAACCCGACCCGTGACCCGAACGGGTTGAGAATTCTCAACCCTAACCCGACCCGTTTTGACACGGGTTGACACTAACCCGACCCGTGTCAACCCGTTTCTTATGCACAGTGTCAAAAAATAATAACCCGTGACCCGATTTTGACCCGTAACCCGATTATGACCTGCAACCCGTCTCTAACCCGCTCACATTAATATATAAAATATTAAAAAAAAATAAAATTAGAAGAGTTTCATACCACTTCAACAAGAAGATGAGTGATAAGAGAGGTAAGGTTTGATATTTTAAGAGCTTATGAAATAATATTAATTTTTTAAAAGCTAATTAATTAAACACGGGTCAGAAACGGGTCATTTTCGTGTCAGACGGGTTGACCCGAACACGACCCGTTTTTTGACGGGTCAGTTTCGGGTCGACACTAAAATGACCCGTGGTCAAATTTTCCGACACTAACCCGCAAAAAATCGTGTCGGATTCGTGTCGTGTCGTCGTGTCGCAACCCGTATTGCCGGCCCTACATATAAGTTAACAATAGGAAGAATTCAAGGAAACAATATTAAACAAAACAAAAATTTACAAGGAAAGAAATAACAAAAGTAAAAAAAAAATAGTGATAATAATAACAACAATAAGAATAAAATAAACAATTAAAAAACAGTGTCAAGTGGCTACTCAGTCTTTGCGCTTGCAAGTGTCTTTCTTGGCCCAATATGTTTAATGGGCATCACAGAGGCTCGAGTCTTCAAGTTGCTCCTGTAAAATACACTATTTTTTGTTCACAAAATAGGCAGCGACTTTTCAATTTCATTCTATCATCTTCGTTACAAGAATTTTTTATTTTGGTTGTCTAAAATTTGTATACAAGGTCTGACATGCATCCAAAAGCAGTTTCAACGCAAGGAATTCCATAGTTTTTTTTTTTTTTTTGGCTGACTAAAAATAAATTTTATAGCTTAGAACAGGTGAAAGCCACTCGATCTTTTTATCTTTTATTTTTTTTGGTTCCTTCCATCTTTTTCCGCTTCACAGAACAGTTTTCCTGTCTTGAAAATTGGGGGTATAAAGTATGAACGAATTAAATTAATAACACTTGCTACTCCGAAAGATGTGCGTTATAAGTTAAGCAGATCGAGAGCGATTAATTAAAAAGAAAGTGTCCATAAATTAATAAAAGTTAGTTTTAATCATACATTATGAAAGAGATTATGAGTACAGTTAGTCTTGAACTATGAGCATAGTAGTATTTTAATCTCTAAACTTCAAATTTTTACATACACTTTCTCAATTTTTGTTGTTGGCAATTTTAATTATTCTTGACCGTAAAATTGATGATTGATTTCAATAATTTAACATAGCTAACCATGTAGCTATTGCAAGGAAACTTGAAATTTCACATAATTAGTTACATGCACAATATTCTCTACACTATTGTTAAAACCTATAAACACAATAAATGTGACACTAATTGTACCTATTCATGGATAATTTTTAGTTATTATTGTTAGAATCGGTATGCTAAGGAACAAATATTTTATTTGTAATTAATGACATTTTATATTAAATAAATAAATAATAATGTGAATATTTCATGTATTAATAATGGTTCTCGTATTGCTTTTATTTTTATGTTTAAGCATTTAAGCAAACATGTGTTCTATGACTTACAACCAAATCTTGAGATTAGACATATATGGAGTTTATATGCAGTATAGATATGAGACCAAAATAAATAGTCTAAATTATAAAGTCCACAGCCCATGTATTTAGCTGTACACTTTGTACATGACAAGACTGTAATGGGGATCTACATCTAGCTGAGGAGACAGTTTATCTAGGATGTCAGAGCTAATTGACTCAATGGTAGACACCTTAGTGTAGTAGACTTAATGGTGGTTGCACATCGGATTGGACCTAAAGTGTAATTGATTTAATAATAATTCTGTTTATCTTAAATCAATTCACTTTGACAACATCTATGTATGATCTTAATCCAAAAGTAAATTCATGACTCCATGTTTATAGCTTGTATCTTTTGATATGCCAAAGGCAAAAGTTCCAATGACCAAAGGCTCTATTGTTGGTATGTTGGAGATGTGACCTATATTCGATGAGAGCATAATCTACAAACATGGAATCCATAGCCTCTAACAAATAGTTAATGTTATCCTCACAAATGCATTATTCAGGAATTTGGAAAAGAACAAAGCATTCATCATTTGGGTACTTATAGTAACCAGATGATTTGCTTTTTGTATTTGTTATAAATGGAATTTTTCAAATAAGTATAATGGAACTTTGAGATAAAATGATTGGAAGGTAAAACAAAACTAAGTCCTTTATCTAATTATGGATAACCTATAGAAATACACATATACATGAGAGGTCATGAACAAGACTAATAAATAAAGTCTCATAATATGATATATTATCAAGAGTGCAGCTTTGGTTCTTTAGTGGAGTGATGCCAAAATTAATAATTAAATAGATAATTAATCAGGGATTAATTTATCTGATATTATTAAAGCTTGATAATATTAGCTCACAAATTCCTTGATTAGATGTGTAGAATATAGTTTACTACATGTAATATAAAAAGCTACACCAGATGGGTTACTTGGCCTATCAGTGTGCAGGCTAAACAGTTTAATTGGATTGTCTGTGCCGCCTAGCCCAGTTTAGATGGACTATAGCACCTATCAGAGGAGTAGATCTAGAAATTGGTTAATTAATTTAAATCCTAATTGTATTTGAATTTAAATAAAGGATAATTATTCATAATTATTTAAATTAGATAATTATCTAATATAATTGAAATCTAATTTAAATAAAATTATTTGAATAGAAATTTTCTTACATGATGCAAATAATCACAGAATCTTATATTGTGATTGGCTGGGATTTGAGTTCTTCTTTGGGTGTGATAGGCTTGTACAATAGGAGATAGTCCTCCTAGAATTGGCTTGTTAGGCTAGAGAGAGGAGAGAAAAAAATCTTCTCCTAATCCTGATAGACTTTTATCTCATCTTGTAAACTTTATAAATAGATATCTCTTCTCTTCATTTATTTATAAGTCAGAAAAAGAGTGTTATTATGCATCTTTTAGAGAGAGAAAATTAAAAGTGTGACACCCGTTATTTTTCTAATGGGTGTTATGGTAATTAAATTAATTATTATTGTGCCAATTAAAATTTGTTTTATCTAAAATCTATTTCATATTATTTATTTCTACCTATTTTAAAATTTTCTAAAAATTTTCTATACCTATTTAGTATATTGACCAAAATGCCCTTGGAAGTTCTAAATTTTTTTTAAAATGCCATTTGGCATTATATTCCCCAAAGTTCCCTATAGAGACCACCCTTCACCTACCTGTCCCCCTTCAATTATTTTGATCTTCTTTGAGTCTCATCCTTTCACTCTCTCTCACACATCTCTCTCTTTTTCTTTCTCTCTTTTCTCTCTCGTTTCCACTCTTCTTTCTTCTCTTTGATTTCTCCAAGATCAAGGATCATCAACTCAGCTTCAAGATAATCAAGAGAGAAATCCAAAGTTATTTTCTTAAATATTCCAAGATCACAAAACAAAGATCAAGGATTTTCACAAACAAAATCACTAATTTTCTTCAAGCTTGAGGTAAGGTTTTCTAAGCTAAAACTTTGATCTAAATTCATGTTTTAGCATGGATTTTGTGAAAAATGTGTGTTTAATGTTTGTGGAAATTTATACAATGTTTTTGAAGTTTGATTTATATAGATCTTTGCTTAAAATGAGATTTGAATTAGTTTTAAAAAGTTTTAATTTTTGGTTTAGATTTGTATACTAGGTATGAAAATTTTAAGAAAGATGATCTATATGTGTTTTAATGTGATATTTCATAGTTTTTTTTATGCATTTTCTATGTCATGGAAGTTATAAAAGGATTGAATTGTAAAGTTTGAAACCTTTGAAAATGAAAAACTAAATTTCCATAAATTCTTCCGTCGTTAAGCCAGACTTGCCAATCAACAAGCCTAACACTGCCAGGTCCAGCAGGCTGAACTGTATAGATCGATAGGCCAAACTCTACTAAACCAGCAGGCTGAACCTATAGACCAATAAGCCGGCAGAGAGGTTTAAAATGTATAGTTTGATCGGTAGGCCAAAAGCAACTAATCGGCAGGCCGATTGGTTAGTCCAAACTCATCTGTTTTTCAATATTTTATGTTATGAAATATTCCAAGGATTTTATATTAATGATTATGGCACATTAATAAGAATAGTTGATAAATTAACATGATTGTAGATTGGAAATTAAGTTAAAGTATGGTTATTTTATACGTCGTAGGATAATAAAGTACTTGTAGCTTACGTGATAAACTTGGCATTATGAGCTAAAAGTTATCAGCATTGTATTCGTCAAGAGGTAGGGATTCTATTTCTCATCTTTTGTAAGGTTTTTATGAAATTAAAATTTCTTGTTATATTGCAAGATGTATATGTATGTTGAATTGCTATTATATGAGTATCGCATATGAGACTATGACATGAACTCGTCTTGTATTATACAGCGAGGAATAAATTGATTTGATATATATTGTTGTAAACTGAGAAGCATGGTTAGGAAAACTAACTCTATAAATAATGATTGATTATAGAGGAATGGTAAGACATGAAGAGGGCGACAGTTACGTCTTTAAACATGAATACCCTAAAAGGTAATATAGGAGGGAGGCGACGGTGCTCTTTTGGGTCGAAAGTCTCATAACGCACTATACAGGAATCGACTTAGTGAGGATCCAGAGCTTGATGTCCCCTCATCCGACATTCTTGGAATAATTGAAGAGTGAAAAAGCGCACCCATATTGGTTTCGATGAGTTGAGTGATGAATACTTTATTGGAACGTGGATACTTAGGAACATTAATGAACTGTAATATATATACATATATATATGTATGAAACTCGGTAATGATTAACATAAGGTATCCTCGAAATATGATAATAATGAATTTCATAAGATGAATAATGAATGAGAACTAACTAACTATGTAGGTTTTAATGTGGCACTGACAAAAACCTAAAGATGAGTAATGGTTTTCCTTACTAAGTATGTTGTCGCTCATTCCCCTATATTTTCATCTTCTCAGGACTCACAATGTGTGAAGTTGTGACAAAAATCATAGTTGAGGAAGCTATATAGCTGTATACGTTGGAATTGCTTTATTTGTTAAAAGAATATCCTTCAAGATAATGTAAGCATTGTATATTACTTTTTGTGATTGTATTAAGTTGTATTGAGAATTGGAATCATGATGATTACAGTTTTGTATTATTAAATTTAAGATGCTACATTAAACTATGGTTTATTTGTTGTTTATATTTTTATTTTGATTTGAGAGTTTTCATTTAAGTTTTGGGTAAATTTGTTTTTAAGATTCATTTTTATTTTTATTTTTTGATCTTTATTTTATTTATTAAAAACTATTAACCCCCACTTAAGGGCGTTACAAGAGAAGAGGCTGTGGCAAGTTTCTATTGAGCTATGCCCACTCACTCAACAACTAGAAAGAAGAGTCATAGCATAGAAGATTTGAAGGTTAAGTTTTTTAGTCAGATGTGCTACTTCCATTTCGTCAACAACTATGCTTAATTAGAATTTTATTTATTGTTTATAGCAATATGAGCATGTTTTTGGGTGATTAATAAAATTTTAAAGTTCTATTTTGTCATCGAATCAGTATTTCCAATAATTATACGATAAGGATATGACTATTTATAATAAATTAAAAAATTGTTTGTCAATTTTAACATTGATAACTAAAACTACCCAAAAAAATTTCATGGAATAACCTGTTAAATTATAAATTGAGGTTGTCACAGTTATGCTCATGGCTTAAGAACCACCAATTGCAGAAAATAGCAGTGGATAGCAGATTACTACATAAATGAATTAACAGATCCTAAATGTATTAGCAAATCCTAATCACATGATAATATAGCAATTTCTTTTTTTTATTTTTCTTCATTTTTTACCAGATGAAATTCTTTAGTACAAGATCTCGAATGGATTATTGTGTCAACAAAGAAAGAGGCCACTATAGCCTCAAAGGGGGGACCACCACAAATGGAGGGCCTCTCTTAGAATTAGAGATGCCAAACCTGCTGACCATGCTTATTTAAATTGGTCTTAAATGTGCTTTGTGCTAGGCCGATCTAAATTATTTATCGCGTCGTGTTGGGTCATGTTTATTTTCTTATTTATGACATCAAACCTAGCCCATGGCCTATTTATATATGTGTTGTGCCCTTAACGTACTCGTACTTTAATCGTGCCCATTATTAAAATTATATATAAACAAGAAACATATGTTTCAGATACAATTAAAATTTTAACTTATAATGAAGTAAAATATGGTAAATTTTAAATGAAAAAAAATCTTGTTTAGAAAAATTAATATATTATAATTTTTATTAAAAAATTGTTAGAAATTAGTTACAAAAGAGCAATAATATACTGTCATTATCTTACTGTATCGTGTCCATGCTCGTGCTCATGGCGTATCGTGTCCTTAACATGTTTCAACCCTAAAAGTTGCATCAAGTCTAACCCATTTAATAAGAAAAATTGTACCAAATAGGACAATTTCAATTCTTAAGTAAGCAAATAGCACACTTTCAAAACTATTTAAGTACATAGCATTTTTGCAATTACTTGCTCTTTTTAACACTTGAATTTTTAATTTTATCTCCTATTTTTTCTTCTTTTTCTTCTTATCTTTCTTTTCATTTTTTTTTTTACATATATGCTTCTTCATGTTTCTCTCTATGCCATTTTATACAAAAATAAATTTTGTTTTAATCTAAGTGGATTATTTACTAAACACCATTACATTTTGGTCTATTTATTTTTATTCCCAATTAATAATAACCAAATTTCCTCCTTCTTCCTAATAAACATTGCTAGAATAGACCTATTTAACAATCATGTTGTGCTTGCTTTTTAACATATCATGCCTATATCAACGTACTAGGTCCAATCCGTTTTGACACCTCTACTTAGAACCAGCTTAGGGGCGTAAGTACTTTAAGCCCAAGACCAACGCTACTTAGCAGGACCGTTCCAATGCGGTGCAAAAATCTCTGATCATCGGGGAAATGAACAAAAATTTATTCCTTTCCTGTTTATTCCTTTTCACGAGTCATGATTTTTCATCGAGCAAAAGCCACAAGAAAAAGATACATTTTTTTTCCGTGAAGGTAAATTGTACAACGACATGATAAGCATGTTTCACCGACCACTGTAACAGTGAACATGGCAAAAGCATGCCAAAAGAGTGACAACTAGTACCCGAGTTATTCAGCACAAATGCTCAAACGTCAAACTTTCTTTTATATATAGGCAATAGACCCTTGAAACCACTAAGCCTACATGATTAGCCAACCACGGACCTATTAAGGGACCGTGCCCCCACTTGGAAAAAAATTATTCAAAATTTACCCCATGTATTTGGTTTTCTTTCTTATGTGCCCCCCACAATAAAAAAAGTTTTATTTTATGCACCGAGTTATTTATTTTTTATCTTCTTACTATTGATCTTCTTTCTCACTAGTTTTTCTTTACACTTTAATTTTTTTTTCCTTTTTTTTTTATTACAAGTTTGTTTGGTCAGCAAGATTAATTGACTTTGAAAACCAATAAGTATTGAGTTTTTTTAGTTAATATGTTGAGATAAATTTTATTAGACGTTTATAACAAAACCAATTGATGCCAACACTTTCCAATATAAAATCCGAGAAGGAATGCTGTAATTATTAAGCAATACTGAAGGGACGTTTATTATTGAGCAATCTTTAAAAAAAAAATTCTTACTAATTTCTTATTTAGATTTATAAATTTTATACTTATTTATGCCCCGTTGAGATAACATCCTAGATACGTCACTGTGATTAGCAAAAATAAAAAAAATGAAAAAAAATAAAAGACCACAGAGCTTTACATCACAATAATGAAAATGCATTGAACTAACTGATAGTGTGATACCACAAAGTAGAATTCAGAATCTAACATCTCAATTACTCCAATGACTAATAAATTCTTTAGATAGAAAAACACCATCAGATCTAATTCTAAACACCATTTTTTTCATCTATCAATAGGGGCAAGCGCGAGAAAATTTATATGAGATAGAATTAGATTATATATACCGTCTGAATAGAGAAAAAGAGATTGGGAAATCAAGAGACGGGAATAACTAAAATTTGGCCAAAGATAATCCAATTTTGAGACTTTATATACAATGGCCATGCCCCATGCCAAGAGTAGTACCTATGATTGTGCCCTGTACAGCTTCGGACAGATCAATTATAGGCATCATTACAGGGCAATGATGTGCACCTTGTATTGTACCGTTTGCGTCACTATGAGATTTCCAATACCATTAGGTCAGTATTTTATATGAAATAATTTCGTCTTTCTACCTTAGCTACAAAATTGCATATAGAAAAAGCAACCTATGAAAAGTGTGGAAACCAATGGGACAATTCTCCTGGCCATAAGATTCCCAAAAGATAAATAGCAAGTTCCTTCTTTGTTTCCTCCTTCTTTTCCCTTTTTTTTTTTTTTCTTTTTTCAGGAGGGACGTCGCTTAATCGAGTATCTAAAAACAGACTCACAAAAAGCATGTTTCTCGTTGAAAAGCAAAAAAGGATATGTTCATCATGACAATACTGAAATCCATGTAACAGAGAAAAAGAAAGTGGGGTCAAAAGTGTTGTGATTTATGTCAAAATTTATGCCTAAATAGCTATATCTAATTAACTTTCCCATGTCACTATGCCAATCCCGTTACAACAAAAGCAAGTGAAAGAAGCTCTAATAATCATGTCCGTTAATGCAAAACATAAATTATCTCCCTTTCTTTTCTTCTCAAAGATTGTTGTGTACATTAATCATCCACAAAACTGAAGGGCAATGATTTACATTCAATATACCATCTACTGTTAACATTAAAAAGAAAAAAAAAGTTGAGAAATTAGACAAACTCACCGGACCCTTTTATGAGTCTTGAACGGAAATCTTGACTGAGGCGATGGGGACAAATCAGACGGTAACTGTGGAGGTTCCAGTGCCCCAGTAAGCATCCCCACAACCTCTTTCATGGAAGGCCTGCGAGCCGGTATCTTCTGCAAACACAGTAATGCAAGTGTGATACAAAGAACAGCCTGTTCTTGATCCAAAGATTGAATAGACTTATCAACCAGATCAAGAAGTTTTCCAGCCCGTGCCAGATGCCGAGCCCATGACAAGAGATTCGCACTCTTGTATTCTGATAAAGGCGAACTTGTAACCTGAAGTGGGCGTCTCCCAGCTATAAGGACTAACAATGAGACCCCAAAGCTATAGACATCACACTTCTCTGAAGGATTTGCACCGAAACCGGTTTCCGGGGCAACATAACACACAGTTCCTCTCATACTAGGAGTGCTACTGAAGCCACCACTCTGAGGAATTTCTCCGCTAGCGGAGTCACAGCTACCATTGCGGCGGGGTCGCCTCAGCTCGCCGCTAAGACCGTCCAACCACCAATCTAAGCTACTCCTACTCCTACTCCGACTCCTGCTCCTGCTCTTGTTCTTCCTCCTCCCCTCCGTGTAGAATTCCTCGTCTTGCAGCCACCAATCGTTGCCATTTTCGACATCACTCACCGTTCCTTTCTGTTGCTTCATCTTTTTCTTCTTCTTCTTCGCGAGCTCTTCGCAGTATTCCTCCTTCCACCACTCCCTCGCGGGTCTCCTCTTCTCCTTCCTCGACGAGCTCTTTGCCTTCTTTTCCTTCTCGTCGTTCATTGACATCCACCAATCCAATTGCTTCCTACCACCCTTCTTTTTCTTTTTCTCTGCCTTCCCAAGAATATCATTGCTCGACGAAGCCACTGTTCCAATCCAACCACTCTTCGGCCTCTCGCTCTTAATCTCAGTCCCAATCCAATCCATCACATAGTCCTTCACACCCGCATTGTCCTGTATCAACCACCAATCTTTATCCCCATTCTGTTTCGCCGGAGACGCCTTATCGAAATTGCTCTCCAACGAACTCCCTTTCTCCAATCCCTCCGGCGATTCCGTCAACGCAGAAGCCGCCGGAGAAGCCATCGCCACAGGCTCGGGCGAAGTCGAAACCTTTACAAAAGTCTCCGGCGATAAATCGAAACCCACATTCGATTCCTCAAACCCCGTAGTGACACTCTCAGTTTCCTCAACCACCGAACCGTTATCCTCAACTCCGCCGTGATGACTACCGTTCGTCGTCTTCGTAGCATCACCTCCCTCCACCGAGACCTCAATCGGATAATCCAATTTTAACCTAGCGAGACCAAAATCCGCAATTTTAGCAGAAAAGTACCTGTCCAAGAGTATATTACTAGGCTTGATATCGCCATGGATAATCGGCTGCTCCAATCCGTGAAGGTACTCCAAACCCTTAGCAACATCAACAGCGATCGTGAACCTCTTCTTCCACTCCATCAGCTCGGGGCATTTCCGATGCAACAGGGCGTCCTGCAAATTCCCGTTGTGCATGAACTCGTAGACAAGCAGCATCCGGCGGCGCTTCCGATCCGAGGAGAAGCCGAGGACGGAGACGATGTGGTGGGAGTCGAGCATGGCGGCAAAGAGGAGCTCGTTCTGGAACTCGCGCTCGCCCTGGAGGGAGCCAGAGTCCATAAGCTTGACAGCGATCTGCTGGCCTGTCTTGGGAAGGGTGCCATAGAAGACGGGGCCGAAGCCGCCCTGGCCGAGGCGGCGGGAGGGGGAGAAGGAGTCGGTGGCACGGCGGAGGACGGAGTAGGAGAGGCGGTGGGGAGGCTTCGATTTGGAGGTGGAGATGGAGTCGACGGCCTCCGGGGCCGTTCGCTTGCGAGTGACCTTGCGGAAGCAGACCACTAAGATCAGCAGGAACGAGAAAGCGGCGCTGGTAGCCCCCGCCGCCGCGGCCGCCAGAGAAGCTGTCGGAGTGTGGTGGAGTTGGTAGGTTGTCGACGGCGTCGGCGACGGAGCTGCAGGGATTGACCGAGAAGGCATGTTTAACGGGGATATCGAAAAAGATCGAAACTTTAGGATTTCTGCTTACGAACACTGAATCTTCATCATTGAAATGGTAAAGGTTGCAGACGAAGATGGTTTTTTCTTCCTTTTTTTAATTTTTTTGCCCTTTTTTTTTTTTCCTTGTTTGCTGTCAAGGAAGAGAGGGAGTTGTTTATTTGTGTAACTGTTTATTCATTCATGTAGAGTTTCTTCTTCTTTTCTTGTTTTTTTACCCTGCCCTTTTCTTTTCTTTTCCATTCTTTTTTCTATCTTTCTTTTTGAGACACTATTTAATGGGCTTTATAACAATACGGCCTGATAATAAAGCCCATTTGCATCCACGGCCCTTTTAGACGCTTTACCATTTTCCAAGTCTACGGTCAAAAGGCACGGCCCTGACATTCTCATGTAAACTAATAATGCATGTGAGATAGTTTAATTGTTTTACTTAATAATAATAATAACAATAATAATAATAATAACAATAATGTGGATGAGGTCAGAGATCGAAAGAATTTATTCCCACGACTTTATTAAAAGCCAAATCTCTTTTCTTTTTCCCTAAAGCTAAAAGTTGATATCACGATTCACAAATTAAGGAAATAAATGTATATAAATAGAAAATCATTTTCATCCATTTAGGACCTATTTAGTTAGATATTCAAATCACAATTTGAATCATTTTGTTACAGTATTTTTTCTCACAAAAATTTAAATCTTCATTCAAATACTCTACTCAAATACTCAAACCAAACAGATAAAAACTCATTACTTATAAAACAAAATGATCCAATCTAGTTTATAGTGTACTTTTTAAATTAAGACATATTGTTTTGTGAATAATGAGGTCTTAACCGTATGGGGTTAAATAGAAGTGCTCACAATATATATAGGGTGTGTTTGGTTCAAGTATTCTTTAAACTCAATGAACTCAAATTTGGATTCAAATATCAAGAATTTTTTAGATACATGTTTGTTTCCCTCAAAATCTAAATCATTTGAGTATCAAGAATCTAAGTTTTCAAAATTATCATCCCTTAAACTTTTGATAATCGGATATTTTTGCTACAGTAAAAATTAAAATTCCCTCTCTTATATTTGAGGGAAAAAATCATAATTCTTCATTTGATATCCAATTGAGATGATTCATTTTTCACTGTGTTCATAATAAAGAGAGAAATAAATCAATATCCATATTGCATATTTTTTAATATCATTAACATTAAGATTTTGTTAGATTTATTAATAAATCAAAAACTATTTTCACTAACTTTTCAAACACAAATTTTAATTTTATTCCATACTCAGATCACAACTTAAATACATATCCAAATACTAATTCGGATAACAATTTAAATCACTAATTCAAATCACACTAATTCAAATCAAATCACTGATTTAAATCTATTTATCAAACGGAGCTGTAGTATCAACATCGTGTTTTTGTAAACTCTCGGTACTATTCTTTTAAATGAAGAGTAGATCTTTGAACAAATGCAATTTAAATTGATAAATCAATTTAAATCATGATTATTGTTTGCCCAAAAAGAAATATGATTGATGTTAATCATATATACTTTCTTTCTTTCTTTTTTTTTGGCTTTCTCTATTTTCTATGTGTTTATGTGATAATTAATACTAAGATCGTGACTATAAAATTAAAGTAAAGCATAAAATACATAAATCAAAATTTTTTGTTATGGTTATAGACTTAGTTCGCATTCTAGCCATATTTCTAGTATTGAGGTTTAAAATTCGAATTTCTGGTCCTCCAGGTAAATAAAAAAAAGTGAAAGCGAGAGTTTTTTTTAATATTTCTAAAAATTTTATATATTTTTTTAATATTTTAAAATGATAAAGAACTTTCTTATTTATACTTCAAGAAAAACCCACTTTATTCGTTGACTGCCTAATTACTAAACATTGATTTGAGAGTAAAGAGTAATTTTCCCTAAGGGGGGAAACCAATTAAGACGTGCACAGAAAAAAAAAAAAATAAAAAAGTTTTCAGGATCAAAACTGATAGCCAAAAATAAAATAAAATAAAAATTGTTTTACAAGTACAGAGACTACCGATGAGAAATTGCATTTTTTTATTCACATTAATAAGTAGAATTCTAAAAATAATTTACCTCTGAACATAAATATCTAGTAGTAAGTGCTAAAGATACTCAAATTTCATTTACCAAAATGACTAAAATATTCAACGTCTTTTTAATAAAAAGAATACCCAATGTTGTATCTACACATACATCAGCAGAATTCCAAAAAAAAAAAAAAAAGGAAGTCTTAAAGTAGATAATTGGTGGTGTTGTTTTTCTGTAATTTATTATTTTTTTAAAACACACCAAAAAAAAAAAAACACATGTTCTTCAACCATTTATACTTCAACCAAATGACATTTTTATATCATCTCTTATTTATGAAAGGAATGGCAATCGATTTATTAATTCCCCTTCGGTTGGCCAAGAAATTAACTACCATTACAATTTCCTTAAAAAAAAAAAAAGCCTATCCGGTTTTGTACATAAAGAGTTGATTATTTTTCAGGGATTTTGACAAATGGCTTTAAGAAAAAGCTTTTTTGGATAAATAATCTCTTTTTTTTTTTTTTTTTTATACTAAAAAATAAGCTTTTTGGGAAGGAAAACAACTCCAGTTTTTTTTTTCCATCCTGTTGAGGTTTTTTTCCTTACTATAATTCTTTCCTCATCTTTCTATAAAAAAACTGGAGCAGTTTTTCTGTCCAAAAAAGCTTATTTTTTAGTGAAAAAAAAAAGAGGTCATTTTTTCTATTGATATATTTTTTTTTTGCTTTTTTTTCAAATTTTCCGTTATTTTTCAGAGTACTATTACTTTTTATTTTAGAAAACTAAAAACAGATAGCGGCCTTAGTGAGCTTATATCACCAAAGTTTGAAAACCAATCCACCTAGTAGACTTTATTTATTTATTTATTTATTTTAACAAGTTGCAGACGTATGTTTAAATGTCAAGAACTCTTGGTCTAAGTCATCCACCCATAAAGTAAGCGGAAAAGAAACGTGAAGCAGGTAATTTTCTTCGTCTTTTTGTTCCAAGTTCCAAACTCATAATCCTTGGCATTCTTTTTAAAACTTCCAAGCAATTGGGCATCTTTAATGAAAGGACCACATGCCCAACCACCGATAACCTTTACTTTTCTTTCGTTAGGTTTTGACTAAATGCATGTCTATATATATAGTTTTCTATATGTTGCACATCAATCTTAAACGTTTTTTAATTCAATTATTTAATTAAAGTAGAAAGAACTAGAACCTTCAAGGAGAAAAATAACATTCCACCGCCTAATGAATAGACCTTAAAGATAGGTACATCACCACGAAACTAGCTAGCAAATATTAGCAGTCCGGGTACTCAAAACCTCTTTTTAATTTTAATATCTTAAATGACGTTCAACTAATCATGTTATAATATATTATTTAAAAATTTTAAAATAATATCTAATTGACTTTTTTTATGTTTTTTATTATATGACTTGTTATAATATAATTGGTTAGATATAATTTGAGATATCAAAAATTAGACAGAGAATTTAGATATACTTTTCGGCATTATTATAAGGAAACGCCATAACTAAGCAGCTAATGGTTGTTATTGTCTTTAATGAAGCAATAGCTCTAATGTCGCTAGCTACTGGTTTATGGGTTTATTTTGATTTCTTGTTGTAAATTTCAGTAGGTTTTGTTTACTATAATAGATGATGTTACAGCGATGAATTATAAATTTATAAAGTTACTGGTCGTGGCTCTATAATTTTAAATTGAAATCGTTTTCTTTCCTTTTCTTATCTGTTGATTATTATGACTTTAAGCAATAGCTGTTCTTTTGTCTACTCAAGTTATATTCATTTAATATTAAAGGTACGGTTCCACCCCTAAGGCCCTTACCGTACACGCATATTTCTTTTTTCAATATTAAATATTAAAAGATTAAAAATGTTGGAAAAACACTTCCAAAGAAAATATTGAAAAACAGACCAAACACCTATTAGAATATGAGTAATGAGAACTAAAAAAAGATACCTATCATTGCGTTTATGTCTTTCAGCCATTAAATTTGTAAAAAAATGAGTTTGTCAATAAAAATTCCTATCATGGAAGTCCCCGAAATATATATATTGTTCTTTTTACCTATCCTAGCAAGTTTAATATCCCTCAGCTTCTCAAGCAAAATTGGAATCTAATTCCATCATTTTTTTACCTTATCCCCAGGGTACTATGACACAAGTTTTATAATTTCCCCTTAAACTATGTCATGTGTGTCAAATGCCCCTGAACATAATACTACTACATATTCATCCATGAACTTTAAAACATGTTTTTTTTTTTGACAAAATAGTACTTGTCACGCTCAGTAAATAGATAAATTCATCATATTACTTAAAACACTTAAAAAACCAACTTTAATTGCAGTGCATTCTCTACTTTTGCTTCTTCTTTTTTTAGCTTTTGAGCAGGTACTCTAAAGATATAATATATGAGAGTTTGGTGCTCAACTAGTTTATTTAAAGTGAAAATAGCATTCATACTAACTCCTAAGTATCATTCTAATCTTAAATTAAATAAAAATTCAACAATTCTATCCAAAAACCAATATGTTTTAAAGTTCGGGTGGTGAATCTAGAGAAATATTATAGTTCAAATGGCACAACAAGTACGTTTTAAAGTTCGGGGCATATTGACACAATTGACATAGTTTATGGGGAATTTGTGAAATTTGTCCAAAATAATATTTGATTTTTCATAGTATGCATTAGGGTTCATTTGGTACGCAAGTTTAGAATAACAAGGTTTTGAACTATGTGGTTTGAATTAGTAGTTTTAAACATTGGTGGTTTGAATGGTGGTTTTGTACTGGTATATAGAATTTAAAAGTTTAAAACGAGAATAAAATATCACATCAGAGAATCAGTGTCTAAAAAACTATGGTTTATAAAAAAAATAAAAAATAAAAAGGATTTTTATTGTAATATATGGTTCAAAATAGTTAGAACATATGGGAGGGGTCAAATTTTTTAAATTAACAGTTTAACTTGTTTTAAACAATCCTCACCTTTTTGAACAATTTAAAACTTGCACCTTCTAAATGCATGTTCTTGTGGTCCCAAAAGTTTAAAACCTCTTCAAACGTTCTAAACACGTAAACCAAGAAGGACTTATGTGGGTTATATGACCGGTACATGATGTTGAAATATCTTCTCTATCACGGTTTTTTTCTTTTTTTGGTACTTAAATTTAATAAGCTTTCTCCATCACTTGCTCGTACATATAGAAAATAAAGAAAATAAAAGGAAAATTAAATTTTTAGTCGTAATAACCCAATCCAAGTCGACAGGAATTTAAAACGCAATGACGAAACACATTATTCTCAATATCTCATTGTATTTTATTTTAATATAATGTAACGCATTACCATGCATATTGTAAGAATATTGCAAGATATTATACCTAAAAAAAATATTGTTATAAGATGTTTAGATGGATTATTGACTAAAACACTAGTTTCAGATGGATCCACACATGCACATTAACGTCTCCTACAACTTGCTCTGGAACTATTATATGCCAAGTCAAGAGGACGAAAACTAAGCGTTTACTTTGATCACAAAAAAAAAAAAAGATTGATTTTGATTGATTGATTGATTGAATCACGTCGACTGAGCCCCCACCTCCGACCGTCTGCTTTTCCTTCTCACATGCGTACTCACGCTTGTTTTTTTTAATCTTTTTTTAATTTCTTTTCCTTATTATAAGTTCCGACAAGGTTGGGATAATTCCTAGGGGATTGTATACTTACAGGTGCACTTATTAGTTTTTGTGTCTTTAGGTGATTGTTAGGCGTATAAGTTAAAACTAATAATAAACAATGTGAAGTTTTTAATAATTATAATAAAAAAATAAAAAATTATTATAGTATAAAGTTTTTATATGCTATGGGTCTGTTTAGTAATTATATTCGAATTAGTGATTTGATTTAAGTTTTATGATTAAAATTAAGATTTGAGTTAGTGATTTGAATTGTTATCTGAATTAACGTTTGGATGTACATTTAAGTTTTAATTTGAGTAAATAATAAAATTGAAATTTATTTTTAGAGAGGTAGTGAAAATCATTTTTTGATTTATTAAAAAATCTGATAAAATTTTAATCTTAATGATCCTAAAAAATATGCAATGTTGATATTGATTTATTCCTTTCTTCATTAGGAACACAATGAAAAAGAATCATCTCAATTGGATATCAAATGAATAAGTTATGATTTTTTTCCTCAAATATAGGAGAGAGAATTTTAGCTTTTATTGTATGAAAGATATCCAAGTATCAAGAATTTAGAAGGGGTTCAGAACTCTGAAAACTTGAATTCTTGTTACTCATTTGATTCAGATTTTAGGGGAAACAAACACATATCTAACGGATTCTTGATATTCTAATCTAAATTTGAGTCTATTAAATCTAAAAAATATATTAAACAAACGGACCCTATAGTTTTCAAACTCTTCCAAACACCCTAATACATCTCAATCAAGGTTACTTTTCATGTTCATCAAACACATAAAACTCATATATACATCTCATAATGTTTTCATAGCTATTGTGTAGGGAATGCATTTTTATCCTATTGGTAGATTTGTTATTTTAACTACTAGATTAATTTTTCAACAGTATAATCTACAACTGTTTATCTTCTTGAAGCGCCCAATACAAAACTATTTATAACGACCTACACCTTCACTTAACCATCACTCCATCTTTTACAACTTCATCATCTTACTTTTATTCGTGGCTGTTGCAAATCTACTTTTTTGTTTATTTCTTTGCGTTGAACTTGTAAGTGCTTTGTTCTATAACTTTTTGAATTATAAATTTGTAAAAAATTTGAATACTTGTATTTTCTTTCCTTTTGTTAAGAAAAGCACTTTCTATCTTCTATGTTTCCTATCTCTTTTAGAAATGTTATACTGACGAAGGTAAATAAGAGTGGCCAGTTTTTCAATTTATTTTCCTCTAGACAATCGACTCACCATTTCTACCACCGGTTTTTTTTTTTTTTTTTTTTTTTATTTGGATATTACCACCAGATTTTTATATGCGTTGTTTCTAACATTGTTTGAAATTTCAAATTAAATAATACATGAGTTTATGCTATATATTTATATTTATATTGATATTGATTAAATAATTAAAATAAAATACGACATAAGAAAAATAAAGTATATGAGGCGTAAGAGAGATTGTAATATAACTCTCAAATGTTAAAAATTAAAGAAACACATTTAGACATAAAAATACAAATTTTTTGATGTATTTAAAATTAACTCTCAGCATTGCAGTGCTGGAAATTCGAAATCGTGATGTTGGGAAAATTCTCAGCAATTTTGGGGGCCAAGAGTTGGTGGCCCTGTGCCAATTAAATGGCACGCCTGTGCTTAGCGCCTTTGCACTAGTTAAATAGCGCGGCCATGTCATCTAGCAAATTACTGGTGCCCTAGCGCCAGCTCAAATTTGTTGTTTATTAAAGAACGTGTCTTTTAAATTGTTTTGAACTGGTGTTATTGATTGTATGTTTTAATACAAACTTAAATGTCTATTACCAACTAACATATCTGTTACAATAGTTGTGACATTAAATAAAAAGATACCTTTACAAATGAAGAGGTATGTAACACCCCAAAATTAATTAAGATTAATGTGTAAGATGGTGAATTAGTGTGCCATGATGTAATTTAAACTTAATTTAACTACTTTGTTATATTTTTAAACTAATGTTACCTCTAATTATTTTTAATTACTCTTAAGTATTTTTATTTGTTATTCTAAATTTTTAACAAAACAACTTGTCAAATACTAAATATGTTCTATTTGAAACCTACGTGCTGAACGTAGTTTTCATGTTGAAAATCACTCAATTCCCCTCTATTTATCTCCCCCCTCTCCCTGTCTTGCCTTCACTCCCTCTCATCTCTCTATTTCTCTCTCTCTGCGTTCTCTTTCCCTCTCTTTCCCCTCTCTCATTTTTGTTTTAAAAATCAAGCAAAAGCTCTCGATTTCTCAATGGATTGGAAGCTTGGAAACAAAGATTAGCCTCCACAAACTTGATTTCAACCTCGGATTTAAGGTTAATTTAACTTTTTTTTTTTTAATTTCAAACTTTTTCTCCAAACTTTCAATTTTTTAAAAATTTTACAATCCGAGATTCTTGAGCTTAGAAAACCTTTAATCTAGGTTAGTAGAACACAAACCCTCACAAATTTGAGTTTGATTTGGACGAAATCAAGCTTAATTAACTTTTTTCCTTCTTCTTCATTTTTGGATTTCTTTGAAATTTTTTATGTAAAACTTGTTTGAATTTGTTTAAATGTGTTCTAGCATATTTTTCTATCATTTATAAATGTTTTGTATGCCTGGGAATTGAGAAAACAGGTTTAGATTGAGATTTTGGACTCAGGGAGGCTGAGGCTTGAAGTCTCGAACCTCCCAAAATTTTCCAATTCGACTGGACGGATTCATGAGTTCAGCAGGCCGAATTCATATCATCGGTAAGCCAGACTCATAGTGGGCTTGGCAGGCCGGGCCCACATGGTCAATAGGCCGGACTAGGGAATTCGGCAGGCCGACCGACCACAAAGGAAAATCACTGTTTTCATCCGTTTTTACTATTTTAAACCCAGATTGAGATTTTAACTTTATAATATTATTTTATAGACATAAATGGCACACTAAGACATCCTAAGCTAGTAGTGTAGAATATCCTAAGCTAGATATGGATGAACTTAGTTTATATTTAAGGTTGTTTGTGGTTCCGTGGAGTTTATATTTAAGGTTGTTTATGGTTCAGTGGAGCTAACATATAGTGGAGCGAAACTACGGTGCTGAGTTGTGGTGTTAGATATTAAGGTAGGACTTTTACCCCCTTCTTTGGTAGCTAAGTTTTTAAATAGTTTTGGCTTCAAAACGCTTTCTTTCGAAATGTTTTCAATGAATGATTGAAAAAGATTTTTATCAGTTGTTTTCATAAACTATTGAATGAGATGATATTCGTAATGAACATAAATAAATACACTCGGTAAAATGAGATTTTTAATAACTGTAGAAATATATACATGGGCATGATGTCATTCTCAGAGATTGAGTCATGTAGAGTGCGATCTTGAGGGTAGGTCTCGAAACCCAGCTGGACCACTACGGTGGTGATAACTATAGTTTGCCCAAGAAAAGATAATAATATCCTTTTTGGACGAACAATGAACAGTTTTTTGTGAGAATAATTTAATTGAATTTAAACATTTTTTAGTAAGAATAATTTAATTGAATTTATTTAGTTAATTCTATTTTCTAAATATCTTCCTGAATGTTAAAATTTATATTGAAAATTAAATGTTTTTAAAACCTAATCTTACCGAGCCTTTTGCTCACATTTTTCTTGTTTTAAACTTTCCCCCTTCTAGGTGGAATTCAGCTTAGGACCGATTGGGAGGCTACCTATCAGACTCATGAGCAGTAGAAGATTTACAATAGGTTATTTGTATCGACTAATCACGCATGTAATATTTTAATTTTCCATTTTATATATTGGACTGTGGTTGTAATTTTAATTATTGTCGATACCATATGTGTGCACAAGTTGTAGGCCCGATGGGACCCAACACAAATTTCTCTTTCTTTACTATTTTATTTTTTCTTATCTATTTTATTATTTTTCGTAACTGTTTAAGAAGTTTTAAATTTATTATCTTTTTCATAATCAACTAAATTCTTTAAATGGTTGATTTTATTTAAAATTTGATTTAATTAATCTAATAAATTTATTTAATTAACTTATATAACCCGTCACGTTACCCCTAGGTTTTGGGCGTGACAAGGTACCTCTATCAAAAAGGTTAAATAGTTTAAACCAGTTGTATTCATTCATGAAATGATATTCATGTCTTTAGTTATTCTTCAAAATGTTTATAGATTCCACTTATTGTTTTGAAATACGATATTATTGTTAGATATTACATTTAAGGATTTGTTATGTTTTGAGATAATTTACTATTAAACTAGTTAGCAAACTTTATAGTAAGAAAAACCTTTTAAAAAAAATTCATCATACGCCTCAAACCTATTTTTAAGTTCAAAAATTCTAGCCTCAATTCCTTGTCTCACACGCATGTACACCAACGTGAGGTTGATATGATTAAATTAGCTGAATGCTAACTTTTGTTAAATACACTAATCCACATGAGGTACATACGAGTCTTCTTAATAATTTTGTTGTCATAGCTATAAATACATTAAAATTTGCCAGTGTGGAAGACATGGCGTAAGGTGCACGTGCATTTATTTATTCGTATTTACTTTTTTATGGAATATTTTGTATTTTTTGCCGGAATAGAATATTTTGTATTTACTCGTCCCACTGTCACCACAGAGGTATTTCACAGAGAAACAAAATAAAATGAACAACAATTAAGACCATAAAAAAAAAAAAGAATATAAGGAAATCTCTCGTACCTTTTCTTGCTGGCAAAAGAGACAAGTCACGTGGGAAACCAGTACTTTAAGAATTGTTCTCGCGGCTGTTTATTATTATCATGTTGTACTGATCCAAATTTTGATTATTGACAACACGCCTCCTCCGTAGAAAACTGACAGTTAACTTCTTGAATTTAAAATATGCCGCAAACACCAACTGCCAAGTGGGAGAAAATCATATGTTACGTCACAGTTAAAAAAAATATTTATTTATATCATATTTAAAAAAATCCATATATAGCTGGCATCTCAATTAAAAAAAAAAAAAACTGTTTCCCCATTGCACATTTCTAAATTTAAGAATTGCACAAAAAAAAAAGGGACGGCACAATTTGTTTCCCTCCTGCCTACGGAGAGTTTGGGCCCTTCCTTCATTTATACATGTTAAATACTCGTTTGGAAACATAGGTTCTAATCAAATATTTATACTAAAAATGTTGCAATAAATTAAATTTTATGAAAAAGAATATTATAATAAAATTAATTTAAATTAAAACTTTTTGGTTCGAACCTATATTTTCAAACAGGCTAATAGTGCAAGTGATAACTGATATTCAATTCAATAAGCTAGAGGAATCCTACAAGCAAGGAATTGAGCAGTGTGAAGTGGAAAAGGGAGTGATCGAGCAATGACAAGCAGGAGGCTAGCTTGGAAGCAGCCACCCTTTGAAGACAGCCTCATAGCTCACGCCAGCAATTGTAACAGGCCTCGAGTGATTCACCATAGGAACGAGACCTGAAAGCCAACGCTTACCAATGGACAAAAGTTCCGAGGACAATGGTGAAAAAGTTCTCTCTTTTTTTTTTTTTTAACAAAAATCAAATCTCCCTGTAACAAAGATGTGGCGCTTTTTGGTCTGAATGGGGAGCCGTGAACCAAGACCCAATGTAGTTTATGTTCTCTGTAATGTCATCTATTTTTCTTAAACTTTGATGAGAACTCTGGTACTGTTATAGAATAAAACAAAATAGTAGTATGAATTCTCTACTATGGAGAGATTAAAATTGGGACATTTTGACCAATTTGAAATCACTCCCCCAATTCATTTATTCATCTTTTTGCTCCTACCCAACAATCATCGATGAAACATGAATATTATTGGGTTGTTTGGCATCTTGGTTGAAAACAACAACAAACAGTGTAAAGCTCTCACCAGCTACAATGAAAAGCAAAAAGTTGCTGCAGTATAAAACTCTCATATGCTATATAGTTTTCAAACCAATATTTTCAGTTCCAACCACTCTCCCAAACACCCTAGTATCCTTTTAATTCTCGAATTCCTTTCCTTCCACTATTCCCTCTGCTCAAGCTGAGTTAGGCTAGTCTGCTACTATGTCAATATCATCAGTTGTTATATATGAAATATAAACCATAAATTACGTGGTACCACGCCGTCTATAATGATAATTTGTAAATAGTCTGAGAAAAATTCAGAGTCTTCAGTATAGTAAATCCTAGTAGTCTCAAACTAACTTACATAATGATACACAAGTCCTACCAAATTAAGAAGCCGTGATATCTATATGCAGGTTCCAAGCAAGTTGAACAGATCAAACTACCAAAACCTTTCTTCCTTGGTGCACTTACAGCTTTGACGTTTGTTGATACAATGGGCATTTTTCCATATAAGGAAATGAAGTCATTCAGACACCTGTTCCTCCTCTTGTTGTGCCCTTGTAGACTGCTGATTCCGAAACATCCAGTCTCGTAGATTCTTCCTGCCAAATTTTGTACGAAAAATATCTATTTCGGAGCGTTGGAAACAATTTTCTACTTGAAAGCTCTCAATAGTTACTTGGAAACAAGCTAAAAAACCTAACATAAGAAACGCATCCAACACATTGTCTAGTAGTTAAGGAGTTGTGTTTAGAAGACGATTGGTAAGTTTTAGCCCTGTACTACATAATTTGGGATAGGTATAATTCCTAAGGCTTGTTATTTGTTACTGATCTTCTACCTTTTACCCAAATTGGAGGGGCGCCTGTGGCATTGGCAACGAGCAGGGAAGTAGCTATATCTTCACAATTTCTGCGAAACAAATTAGGAATATGTACCATGTTGAGAAAGAAGCAGAAGTAAGAACTAAAATTGGATTAAAAAAAATTGCACTCTGTTTGGCATGCCTCTCATTGGTCACATAGTCATGAATGGATGAGGGCATCTAAAAAGTATACAAATCCAAGTACTTCTTGTGAAAGAATGCAGCTTTTGAGAGAACCATGCTATAAGTTCCCATCCATCAAACGGACCACCATCCTCCTATTTTATAATTTGCTAAACCATTCTCCTGTTTTATGACATTAGGGAGAACACAAAATTGTCCAAAAAACAATAAGAAAAAACTAAAATATAATTGACCATATTAGAAACCAAGGAAGTATGCTTTACTTTTAGTACCGAAAACCTTTGCATCATTCATACACAGAGGATCTAGCAGATCACTATTGTATTAGAAAAGAGAAAATAACAAAAACCTCCCTCCTAATTTATCGAAATATCGCATTTCATTCTATGCGTTTGGCAATGTTTCACCTTCTCCTTATGTTTTACAAATCATAGGAGGAGAATTTTTCAACATGATTCCTGTGGTAAAACCTCTCTGAAAGCATAAGGTAAAATGCATCATTACAATGATAAAAAAAGGAATTGTTATTATCCCATGAAAAACTACTAACCTCCTTCTGAAGCCAGTGCATGCGAGGGACAAAGCCCACCATTGTGAGTGGGGCCTTTTGCCAGACTGTGAAAGCGAAATAAAGGGTGTGACATGGAACTATAACACCATCATCAACTGAGAAAATGGCATCCCCTGAAAGGTCCTTAATTGGTTTGAACCTATTGTTAAGATTATCCTCCTCGTTTATGTCGAACTTGAAGTTCGGTTTGTGAGCAGTCTATGATTTGGAGAAATCAATTTTCTCAAGGAAGGTTCTGAGGCCATCTGATGGTGGATCACTCTTACTCCAAGTCACATTAATAGCGTCCGTACCATCACCGGAAAGCGTAGTGAGCAACTGCTTGCTTAAGCAGAGAATTTCTCTTCCATGTGTCGATAAGCACGGTGTAGCCACCTCTTTATTTTAAGAATTGAATCAGAAACCAAAATTCTCGACACCACTAGAAAATTAAATAATAGCGTAAATTGCACTCATGTATCCTAAACTCATGGTTATTTGCATGTTGCATCCTAAAATTTTAAGATTGGCATTTAGGATCTCAAAATTTACAATCTTTGACAACATTGTCTATGCACTTCAATCAACAACAGACGTTACTTAAGTGACAATAATTAGGTTTGAAATAACAAATTTAAAAAGTTAGACCTGCCAACCAACAAAAAGTTTAGGTCGCACTTGTGTGAAAATCTTGGCAAATTCCGTCCATTAGTTGACATTTATCAGCTGTAAATTTTAAAATTTAGGGTTCTACTTGCAAACATTGAAAGTTTTAAGGTTCAAATTTTCAAATACTAACAATTCATAGTGCATCACCGCAATTACCCCTGAATAACATTACTCAAACAAGAAGAGCGCAATAGCATGTGGGCATTGCGAATCCAATTAAAATCATTTGAGCACTCCTTTCCAGTTTCCATGATCAAAATTTAAACCCCAAAATACATTTAAATTTAAAACATTAATGATTTTAATCATATTTATGTAAATGGGAAAAAAAGATTATACCTTGAAGAAGAAGAGTGGTGAGGGATCCAACCTATGAACGAGCTGAGCCTGGAGGTGAAAAAAAAACCACGACGCAGAGGATGAAGAAAGTAATAAGAAGCAGCCTCAGCTTAGAAGCCGCCAGCAAGCCGTGGCGGAGCCGCCGAAGGAGGAGCGGGGTGGAGCGGCTGGAATAGCTGCCTCTGGAGGCGGCTTTGTCCTTCGCCGGAGAGTAGAGGCCGCCACCGTTCACGTCTAGAGATGATTTTGCGGTGGCGCCACCGAGGCCGACGTCTTTGATAGGGATGATCGACGACATGATGGTGGGTCAATGTTCATTGGGATTCGACGGTGGCGGTGGGAGGATCAAACTAGATGATGATCTCCGTGGTTCATGGTCGTTAACAATGGGCAGCGGACTCCGTCGTTGGCTGGGTTGAGAAATTGTCCAAAACGCTTAGGTGTGGATAGGTAGTATTAAAACAAAATAATGCCATAGTATTTAAAATAAAACAGAACGTGAAGGTATTTAAAGGATGTGTTTGGTTTGAGTACTTTTTTTACTCGAATCATGGTTTGAATTATTTTGCTACAGTATTTTCTCTTACAAAAATTTAAATCTTCATTCAAATACTTTATTCAAATACTCGAATCAAACAGACCCTAAAATTTCAATCCAGACTTTAGTATAGCGCCAAATATTAAAAGTATAATTTTTATTATATAGTTTTTAATTATTATATAATTTAATACAGCTAACATTATAATTTAAGAGTCTTATATGATTAAACGAAATACATATAAAGCTAAAAAAAAACTCTGACACGTTATAAGAAGCGTTGTCGTCTACTTCTTGTTGGATAGATTATATTAAACTTCACCTAATAGATAAAAATAATAGGAAATGAGCATCGACATTCATAGTAAGAAAATCATTACTTACCTCTAGGTTTTATTATTCATCGTGTTAACACTTGCATAGTTAGTTTATTTCCAGCATAATATTATTTATTTTTAAACAATTCCATTATGTTCATAACTGGTGGATGCTCTACAAATGAACTTTTACCATTTTTAATATAATATTATTTATGCTTAAATAATAATTGTTGACATCCACAACGAAAATTAGAATTTTGTCTCTTTACTCATTGTAATCCCTAAAATGCGCGCTTGACAACTTAAAACACCAAATCACGAGTTGTCAGTGAGGGAACATCAAGTTTTGAATCCTCACTAAGACGTTTACTATATAATACATGTTGGGACTTTCGACCTAAGGGAGAGCTAACGTTTTCCTCCATATTTACCTTTTATGGTATACATGCCTAGGGACATAACCACCACCCTATTTATATTTCACCATCCTCTCATATCCTTACTATATGTATAGAGTCTGTATTATCTAACCACATTTCTCAAAATTGTATTAAAATATGTCAAATCACTACACTACATGATGAGTTCACAGTATTAATTATTAAGTGATATTTATATAATAATATTAACAAAATAAAATATAATTTATTTTGCAAAATAAAGAACCAATTTTAGTCAAATAAAACCTTAGAAAAGTTAAGTAATAGATTCTCTACCTCTTTGGTAACTAATCTACTGATAACTTCTAACTTGTCTTCATCAATACATATACCCCAAATATCTCGACAACCTTATGTCGTATATAACTAGAAATTATCCTAACAATATGACAATTAAATTATCATTTTGTTAATTTATTTATTAGTGTGCCTCATAAACAATTCGACTATAAATATGCATGTAAATTAGGACTGCTATAGTAAAACAATATCTGCTAAAGTGCAACAGTGAAACGATGTCGTATCATTGGTACTATTCAAGCTATAGTAACGATGCAACTATAGTACATCGTTTTCGACTATTATTATTGTTTTTGTTCTGAAAATTTTTCCAAAACTCCAATTTGTGGTTTCTAATCTTTTTCTCCGAATTTTGGTTCATAATAAGCACAAAAATTGACAACATACACACAAATTACTCTGCATAAAATTCCTCAAAAATATATTCACAACAATAAACATAGTATTCATTAAAAATATGCTTTCACAACATACTATTGTATGTTCAAGTAATCCAGTAGAGGAAATACTCACAAAACTGCTTAAGATGTGAGATAGAATTCTCTCTATCGCTTCTCTTTTCTTTCACTCTCTATCTCTTTCCCTCTCGCTTTCTTTTCTCTATCTCTCTTTTTCTTTGTTGGGTTCTCTACTGTGAGGGAAAGAATGACAAGTTGGGCTTAGATAAAGGAAATAGAGAGAAAACAATATTTGGCTCACATATTATATTTTTCACGCAGGTGGAAGCAAGGAAGGAGAAAAAAAAAGACGAAAACAAAGAAGAAAAATAAGAAATGGATAGGAAGAGTTAGGCAGTAGGTGAGGAAAATCAAAAGAAGTCAATGAGAAAATGGAGTTATCTCTAGGGGTGATTCTCGAGGAGAATAAAAAGAAAGAAAAGAAAGAAAAAAACCGGAGCCGTTTCAAATTCAGTGCCAAACAAAGCAAACCGTTGGAATCTATTATAGAAGGCAGAAGAGGAAAGGCACTTTACTCGAATTAAGTTCCGACAATATAACACCTGGCTACCAATCCATCCAATCCATCCAATTGGATAGATTGGTACCCAGAGAACACCCTAAGACCCTTTTATTTAAGAGGACACAGGCTCAACTCCTAGGAGACGCGCTCTTTCACTGGCTGGGACACTCGAGGTCGCGCTGGGCTGCCTTCCCGGCAATATGTTCGCGGTGCCCGCCCGGCTCTGGCCAACTTTATCAATCACCCAATTTAATGAAAATAAAATTAACAAACAAATCTTTATCCAAGGAAAAGAAAATCTTTATTCTAAATATAGTAAGGTTACAAACGGCAAGTCTTTAAAACATTATTATTCATATTGTTTTTAGTGACGATCTCGCTTTCTATAAATGTGGATTAGCTGCGTTCCTCTTTGCGACTGAAATACTAACAACAGAAAATTTAACTCTGATCACTATCGTACGTTGAATTATTTTGCTTTCAACTTCCAATTGTTATTAGGATAAAAATTCTTGATCGTATGTATTTGTTCAATTAAGGGAGCAGTATACCATAGTCAAAGGTTAAAACAAAGTTCAAATTAGGCAATTAAAATGTGATGAAAGTCGAAAAAAGAGATTCTTTTTTTATACAAAAGAAGAGGGAACGCCATCACTTTCAAGTGGGTTCAACGTAACTCAAACCTTCAATCTATGGTTGAGGTAGAGAGACTTACAACCAACTAGTGCCGCTTCAAATTAACAACTATAACACTCATATTTTCACTGCTTCCACGACCAAGCGCCAGGCGACAGAGTAATGCAGCTGCATCAATATTACGGTTCATAGATGGAAATGCCTCCTCATCTAATAAAATTGTGTCGTCTCTAAATTTGTTGATGTCTTCTTGAGGCACAACAGGACTATTAGTCAAGTTGCCATCTCTAAGACACTTGGTAGCCAGATTACAAGCTGTGTCATTAGATACGACTTCCCAAACTCCATCACTGGCAAGAATTAAGCACTCATCTTCTGCTCGTCTTTCTGTGATCGAAATCTCGGGTTGTACCTTTAGGGCCGATGATCTCACAACGTAGTTGCCTGTTTCCAACAGATTCAAGGTTTCTACATCAAACAATTTTAAAGCATGATGGTTTTTTTTTTTTTTTTTTTTTGTGAAAAAATAAACTATTGGTTTTAGTATGGCCTCATTTGTGTTTTCTTTTTCTTGGTGCATAGTATAGCCAAATTAGCTGTGTGGAAGGAGATCATTACCTAGACACATAGCAGGAAATTTATATATAATTCTCATGACATACATGTATAGAGGAATTAAAATATTACCTAGTTGACGAGACATGTCAAGAATTCCATGCACTCGTACCCCATTGTGATAAGGAATTATCCGGCCACCAACTCCACAAATCCTTTCTGGTTTGTATTGTCTTCGAGACTAAAAGACGAATATCATAAATGGAAACTTTAAAACCAACACCAATATTGTTTAAACTCATTTTTAATTCTTGAATTATAGATTAAATTTTATTTTGGTCTTAACAATTGAAACGTCTCAATGCGATCTATCTTGTACAATTATCTCAAATTAAGTCTTTTATCTATTTGATCGTTAAAATCTCGATATCCTATCCTAATATGTAAAATTATAAACTTCTCTTATTTAACTGCACATGATCTGTATTCACATGAGTTAAAGTTTAACTCTAAAATGGAAGGACTAATTAATTTTAAATGGGGCTAATACCATAGGACTAATTAAATAGATTGAAAACTCTTTCTAAAACGTCTATTCAAGGTTATGAATCGTAATAAAAAATTTCCTTGCAATTCGGCAACAAATAGATTAACAACCTACACATTTACTAACACCAAAAATTAAGTAAATATTAACTTACAACACAGCGGCGCCAGAAAACCTTAAGATGATCATGGGAGAGAGGGATAGGAGTTCCACCACGGCAAAGAACGGCGCGTGAGACACCACAGTGAGCGACCACTATAAGCTCCGCCGTCAAAACAGCTACCATAGTGGCGGATCTTTCAACAGCCAGCCTGCAGATGCGCTTGCATGCGCAAGGGTACCCGTTCTCTATGCACCTGCAGGCTCCCAGAGCCACTCGATCCATCCTCTCGAAGCTCCTCAGTAGAGCCGCCTGCAGATGATCCTCCAGCCACCGCCGGTTATGCAACGACGCCGAGCTATCTCTGCTGCTTCCTTCCACAGTCTCACTCACTCTCGTGGTGTTTACGCGCGTCAGCTCCTCCGCTATGAAGCGGTGCATTAGTTCATCGTATAAGGCTGACGCCTGCATATATACATATATATACTTATATATATATTACATGTTGAGTTGTAAATATTCACTATTCGCACGTTAAATTATGATGAAACTGAGTTTGTAACAGCAATTTTTGTTTTTCTTTCTTTATGTTCTACTTGTAACCGATATTTCTAATAAGACAAAGGCGCCACTCTTTCTCAACTGGAAAACTATAGCACCACAAAGCCTTTTGTATTTTTTTAAAAGAAAGCGACCAAATCATTCTTCTTGAACTAAATCACAAGAAACAAGTTGTAGAGATAGCTCAAGAATTAATTTAAAAAAAAAAAAAAGAAAAGTCGTAGATTTAGCGCCTCAAAAGAAATAGCGAAGACAAGACTAGTTGAAAAGGAACAAAACGGCAATCCAACACTCAATCTCTCATATATGTATATTGATCCCATTTTTCTTTTTTTCTTTTTTTTTTTTAAGAAAAGAGATGAAAAAAGATATTTTAGCCTTTTTGACGCATCCAAATGGGAAACAGAGCTCACGAGTGGACAAATAGAAGTACTCTATATATTTAGGTCTCTAAAATTCGAATTTAATTCTAAATTAAAAAAAGAGGTGCTAGATAAAATGATAGGAGCCTTACATCACCATCATAGACGGCAAAGAAATGCAAGGACTCGCCTCCAACGACCTCCGGTGCTCGACAAAAGTCCTCCTTAACGCACAGCTTGCCGTTCATCCTCCCTGCAAACCCCTTGATCGAAATCGAACTGAAAACCGGCATCGGGTTTTGAAGCCGTGGCCCTGGCGGCGGCCGAGAAAACTCCTCCACCTGCTGATCATCAATCTCCTCGTCCTCTTCTTCTTCCTCGTCCTCCTCTTCCTCTTCTGGCCCCTCAGAATGCGGAGGCTTCCGATTGTGAAGAGAATTGTTATCAGACAAGGCATGCGTCTCATAATGACCGGTCAAGCAAGACCTCGACCGTCTCATTTGGATCCTCCGGTGGCGGCGCTCCCGGCATCTCTCGGGGCAATCGCCCCGCGAATATTTCCGTGCGTTGGTGGTCCTAGAGAGAAGAAGTTGTGCTCGTTTTTGTCGTGCCATTTTGCAAGAAATTAAGAGATTGAGAGAAGGAAAAGAGATACGTTACTTTATATGAGATGTGGAAGTTTGTGGCACCCAGAGAGAGATACAGATCATGGAATTCAAGAGAATATATTTACCCATATACATATAATATATATTAGATTACAGCTTAGTGAGAAAGTTAAACGTGAAGATGGAGATGTTCGTTTCTGTGACTCGTGGAAGGAGAGAAGCGCCACGGGAAGGCTATGCAGGAACTTAACTCATCCATAAACCATTACACGTGGACGTGCTTAAGCCTTTAAATTCCCTGCTCCGATATTGCCACCTCTACGGACATGTTAATTGATTTTGCTTATGGGACAGAAATTCATATATAGTACAGTAATTTCCTAAACTTAATTTGGGTCAATTCTATAACCATTTTTTAGTATTAAATTTTTTATTCCAAATTTTTCCATCCCAAATTCAGTTCTTTAACCAAAAAAAAAAAAAAAAAACCAAAAGAAATAGATTATTGTACGTAAATGTTCCCAATAGCTGTCATGGCCATGCGAAATAAAAACACAATAGGCACATCACGGCATTCATTCTTTTCAAACACCATATATATATATATATATATATATAGGACTCAAAAGAGGGTCAAATTTCCTTTTCAAACAAACTTTCACATAAAAACCGGTGGTATTTATTGCTTCTCAAATTTTGAAAAGTGTTCTTTTTTTTTTTTTTTTTCCCTTTAAACTATATAAAGTGGTTCAAAACGTTAGTTCTTAGTTACATAAATATCCTCTAATTATTAATGTGAGCTTACCTCTAATCTTAAAAGAAGAAATGAGAAAACCATGATATTAAATTGATAGTTTTAGGACAAGTTGAAAATTAACAGCTCCAGAGGTTTTTATAAAATTCTAAGCAGTGTCATGTCTGTTAGACATGTATGCCTTAAGGAGTAAAAATATAATATGTTTTTGAAGATATTTTATCAATAAAGAGTTTATTTATTATTTATATTACTAAATCTTGTCCTCTTTACGTTCATACTTGTTGAATGTATTATCAACAAATAAAAGTCTGAGACCGTCGGTCTAAACCTTTAAGAATTGGGCATATGATGGATAGATTATGCGGAAGACACAATTCTTAAGGTGATTGCCCAAATCATAAGATCAGCAAGCGAGGGAATAAAGTTGGATGCTTTATTCATGCAAAGATTGTTACGTTATCTATATCCCTAATGGGGATGGTTTGTCTTGACTGTCGGAGGTGGACTTTATGAATAGAAACATTAGCACATTGTCATAGGTGACAATGTATTAGATCGGGACATAAAGTGAATTGATTTGGATTAATAATTATGTCTCGGCAAATCGATTCACTTTAGACAATCATATGTATTGTATCTTAATCCTGAGATAAATAGTGGGCCCGTTGTCTTAACTTATGTCTTTTGATGTACCAAAGAGTGACATCCAGATTTTAATAGTGGTACGTATGTCGGTACGTTGGAGGCATGACACTTGATAGCGTAGACCTATTATTCATAGATGTGAAATCCATAGCTCCTCTTTGGGAGTAGTTGATATCCTCTTATATGCGTTATTCTGTAATTGAAAAAATAGAGCACTCAATCATTTGGATATATAGGTGTAACTGAATGATATACCATTTTTAGATCGTAAGTTTTCTAATGGTGAGATAATAAAACGTAAGATAAAAATAATCATGAAGGTAAGACAGAATTTATCCTTAAGTCAATCATAAATAATCCTATAGGGATATGATACATTATGATATGTCATGGAGACTTAGTTATACGGGCTTCGTAATGCTATATAGTTCAAGAGTATAGCTCCGAGCTTTTAGTAGAGTAGCGTTGGAGTTGATAATTATGAAATATATATCTAGGATATTGGCTTTCATAATTATCGGGAGCTTGAACTATATAGGTCCATTAGGTCCCCTTTGTTAGCTCACAAAAATCGTGTAATGACATGACGTGTTTTTCTAATAATTGGTGACTTGTGTCAAATTATTAGATTGGTTGAAAATTTGATAAGATCAAATAATTCATGTCTATTTATCAATTGAATTAATATTGTAAAAATTAATTCAAGATAAACTTGTTGAATTATCAGGATCAGATAATTCATGTCTATTTATCAGTTGGATTAATTTTTGAATAAATTAATTCAAGATAAACCTGTTAAATTATCAAGAATATTTATTTTTCAAGAGATTACTAGATATGATTGTTTAATCAAATAACTTCTCTATTAGGTTATTTGAATTAAAAATGAGGCTCTATCTTAAGAATCTTAGGTGAAAAATAAAGATTCGCAGGGGTCATTTATCATAAGTTCGGCAGGCCGATCTGCAAGTTTGGCCTACCGACTGAGCGATAAATAGATTACGCGTTTTCAAGAGGATTTTATCTGATATTGATTCTAATTTGAATTTTCAAAGTCTTATTTGATAAGGACTGACCCTTAGGCGTAACCCCTATAAATAGGGGAGTGAGACTCGTTATTATTTAGATCAATTGAGAAATTAAGAGTGAAACTCTACTGGTGAGACTATAAAACTCCCTGAAAGCTATTATTCACACATCACGAACCATAACTTTAAGTATTTCTCAATTGGATGGAAGGAGAGTCGCCTGGTAGAAGAGCTGTATAAGTGTGCCCACACACACACTTATCGTGGATAGAGAATAGCAAAGAATACTAGTTGGTTGAGATCCTTTTAGAACGTTCTTCTCTTCACATATTGGGGAAGCTTTTCTACATTCACTACAAGAAAAACTACATTTAACGACATATTATTCACGACATGTAGTTTTTGAATGTTGTTGAAAAGTACATACAACGACATTTCCAACAAATATGTCATTAATAACATTTGAAACAATAATTAACGGCATCTATATAGATGTTGTATTAAAGGTCTTCTTTTAACGACAATAGTTTAGTGTCATTAAATTGTTTAACGACAAGTAGGAGATGTCATCAAAGCCTTAAAGATTCTACGACACCCCTCATGGACGATATTGGTCAAGATATCATCTATAAGGGGTCTCGTGGAATCTCCAAGGCTTTGACGACATCTCCTACTGGTCGTTAAATAATTTAACGATACTAAACTATTATCATTAAAAGAAGACCTTTAATACGATATCTATATAGATGTCATTAATTATTGTTTCATATGTCGTTAATGACATCTTTGTTGGAGATGTCGTTGTATGTACTTTTCAACAACATTCAAAAACTACATGTCGTAAATAATATGTCGTTAAATGTGGTTTTTCTTGTAGTGATTTGCGAGATTAGTAAGATCTAGTTAATTTATGTATATAGCGTATCAAACTTGTATTTTAAAAAATACTTTGGTATAAAAATTTTTAAAATTTCGCTGCATACTGTTTTTCTAACAATATCACCATTTTATTAGTATTAAAAATGATCATTTAAAAAATGACAAAACCATGATTAAAAAATTAATAATTTAGATGACAAGTTCAAAATTAATAGCTCAGCGTATTTATAAAATTATTATACTATGTCATTTCGATAGTATTATATATAAATGGAAGTGTAATTTATAATTCAGAGGATGATACCAACTTACTTCAAAATTTGGGAACATGTTGAAGTAATATGCATATGTTCTGATGAAATTAATCCCCAATTTCCAGTGTCATATTGATGAGCTCACGTGAATTTAAATAGTTTACCAATCAAATAAAACTATGGTCGAAATGTCAAATTGTATGAGGCAACTAAGCTACCACAAGCTGCTTTTTTATATTTAGCAAAATTTGTGAAAAAAGAAAATTATCTTTTCCTTTTTCGGTAGGATTTCATACTCCCAAAATTTTTTAGAAAAAACTAGTTTGTGAATAATATTATTATTAATCTGTAATTCCATGCGAGATACGCGTTGCAAACCAAATCTTAAAAGAAACGTCCGAATAAGCTGATATTAATTCCCAAGACATATTGTCAATGTGACGACTTGCCTTTTTAGGTAGTCACTTTATTTAATTAAACATCGTTCTTAAACAGTATTCTTACTTACTTAGTAAGAAAAATACTGAAATAAATTTTTTTCTTTTCCTTAAACGTCCTTGAAAAACGTTCTTTAAAACTGATGCAACCTCTGTCGCATTTCAAGTTGAGACATCGCTCAACACTTGACTTTAAAACTATTTCAAATTGTTTCTTAAAACTTATTAAGAAACATTTATTAAAGAAACATTTATTAAATCATAGCTTAAAACTTCACTTTATAATTTTATAAAACATTTTTTACAATTTATCTTAAAACTTTTGAAAACATTTCTTGAAACTCTGATTTTCTTAAAACTTTGAAAACATTACATTAAATAGTGGAAAACCTTTTCTTTGTGTAGCGGAAGCAAACTGTGGTGGTATCCATAGCTAAATCCTCGTATCCGTCCTCTGTAGCACCTAACTCTTCTAATGGGTCCTACTGGTCGCCCACATACTACCTACAGCATGAAGAAACTTTTTATGAGCTTTCACTCTGTAAGTTTAAACATATTCTCACAATTTATTTAAAACATGCTTTAGAAACTTTTCTCATGGAAACCTTTTTCTTAAAACATTTTTCATAAAACATTTCTCATAAATGTTTTCATAAAGCATTTCTGTAACGTTTTTCATAAACGCTTTTTATAAAATATTTAATGTAAAACAATCCTTAGATTGCTCTTCATAAACGTTATTTATGTTTTCATAAACACTTAATATAAAACATTTCTCAGAATATTTTCCATAGCATATAAATGTTTCATAACAAGGAAAACCAGTAAAAATCAAAGTGCATGTTTCAATTTATGCTCAATTATGAATGTCAATTATGAGCATTTTATGAACATTCATTTTTTACTTTAACTTTCTATCTGTGTTTCTTAACTTTCCTTATCTTACTTTAACTTTCTATCCTTGTTCCTTATCTTACTTTAGCTTTCCTTATTTTGCTTTAGTGTTTGTATTAATATCATTAACCATAAGATCATAAACGTGGTGCTCCCCTTGTAGAAGACTTAAGACCATCGAACTTTGAGGTCATATACCTCACATCTAGGAGGTCAAACTTTAACTTTACTTTCATTACCTCACAACAAAGAGGCTGGTGCGACATTTTTTTTTATCTTTACGTTGTCTTCTTATTAACTTTAGTGAGTATATCAAATGTAATCACATCATATACAAACATAATTGCAATTCATAGCTTGTATTGTAAAATTTATTGCATAACAAATGCAACATATAACGCAGACATGTTTTGCAAATCATAACTTGTATTCTAAAACTTATTGCATAACAAATGCATCATATAACGCAAACACATTTTGCAAACTATAACTTGTATTTTGGAACATATTGCATAACAAATGCATCATAAAACTTATAACTTAAATTATAAAACATTATGCATTATCAAAATGGAAAATATACTTTAAATACTTTGAAAATCATAACTTGAACTTTTAAAAATATTATGCATATCAATATGCAAATAGACTTTAAACATAATAGTTGCAAATTCGTTGTAAATCTTGCTTTGAATCTTTAAAACTTTTTGCATAATTAATGCAAACATACTTTAAAAGAAAGTTGCATAGTAATTGCAAACTCATTTATAAACGTATACATAAATATTTAAAAATCATTACTTCATGCTATAGGTGAAGTTTGAAACTTACCTGGACTTAGCTCTAACGTTCTCTATTCCATTCCTGTCTCATTCATTTTCCTTCCATTAGTCGACTTATGTATCCTGATCAAATGACAGCCGACTTATTAGTTAACTTTTTTTATTATCAATCTACTTGATTGATAACTTAACTTAAACCTTAAACATTCATTCCTTCTTAAATTCCCTATCCCATGTGACGATTTCGTTACTTAACGTAACATTTTTCATCTAAGAGCGTTATGCTAAATTGGAGTGTTCGACTCCATTCTAGTCGTTTACCTTAATAATGATGATTTTACCACTAACGGGTTTTTTTATCTATTTCTTAACTCTATAAAACCTATTACTTAACTTTAATGTTTCATTACTTACATATTATGGAAAAATCCCCACTAAGAAGCATTTCCTAACATCGGACGTTTCCAGTCCTTTTTGGCTATTTTCGTAAAATGATCATTTTGTCCTTAACTCTTTTTCCTCCATTATTTTCTTAACTAAACTTTAATTTTCTTAAAACTTAACATCTATGGTACTTACTGCCTACAACAATGTAGGAAACTAACGTTCCCTAGTGAAAACCCAGTTTTCACACAATTTCACAGTTTGGCCTGAAACACAAAAATATTTACATTTTTGCCCTCAGAACCAAATATAATTTTTTTAAACTATTAGTCCCCATTTTTCATGAGGAATATTTTTGCTCGAAGTATCATATTCAAAATCCTTTGGAAAAATGACATTTTTGCCCTTTTAAATTTTTTTTTAATTTTAACAAATTCTTGTAAAATTAAAATCTCTCAAACGATTGAGATTTTGACGAACTGTCCATTCTGCTTAACAGTTTCATCGAGATATACAACTTTCATGTTGTAACTTTTCTAAAATTCTCACTGTACAAGGGTGTTTTTGGGTAATTTTTATTTCTGCCAAGAAGAAACTTTTTCTTTCAATTTAGTCCTTAGGACATTTTTGTAAAAATCCATTTTTAATCAACATTTCTACCCTTACAAGGGTAGTTCCAAGTCTTGTTTTAATCATTTTCAGGCCCACTCATCAATTTTGCAAAATTAGTACTAAAATTACAAAAATTACAAAAAGAACAATTTTTGCAAAAACTAACATTTTGAACAATACAACCCTAAATTTTCATAAGATCAACGTGCCATAATTCATATCCCCATGGAATTCAATCAAAGCTTTGCTTGAAAACCCACATGATTTTTGACATAACAAAAACCAAAACAAAATCACTAAACTTTAAATTTAAAGAATCAAATTTTACCCAAATAACACTTTGTGCTTCTAGCCCTCCAAGAGCTCCTTTAAAACCTTTTTCCTAAGCATTTCTCACACAAAAATGCTTTGAATTAAATTTCCTTCCTTCACCCAAGAAAAACCATAAGAAACCTTAAAAAAAAGTTGAGGTTTTTACCTTAAAACTTGTTGAAATTCCTTGAATTTTGCCTCTTGAACTTAATTGGGGCTATTTTTGCTAAGATGTGAAGTTGCAAAATTCTTGGAAGAACTCTCTAATGGTGGCCGGTTTGGGAGGAAGAAGGAAATGGGAAAATTTTGGCAAAAAAATCACATATAATGCATGCTTATCCCTTTAGGTGATTCATCAAGTAATCCATTGGATTACTAGGTGTCTTAAGGGGATTGGGCCACCTTTCAAGGCATGGTGGCCCAATAGAATCTCAATGGGGGTCCACTTGGTGGGCCCCAAAAATTACACTGTGTAATTTTTCACCAAATAGTATTTTTCTTATACTGCAGTGGTAAAATCAGTGCAAGACATATTCTTAGACTGTATAAAATATTTTACTTGCCTCTGGTTATTTTTTTGAAGGCCAAACATAACATTTCTTATTCATCAATATTCTCTAAATAGTATTATTTTTACAATGCTTTAACTTAAATAGTCTATTTATGTATTGCATGACCTTAAACAGTCCAATTCTAACACTGTATTACTCTAATACTACATAATTTTTCACATTATTATACAGTATTTTTCCTTAAACTGTATTTTTTGTCTTAATATAATTCTTAACTTAATGTATTTTTAATGCATTAGAAATTCTCAAGTGTTACAGTCAACACCATTGATGACATTATTGAAAGTCACTGTTAAACTATGTAAGTAGCTTAATGCTCTAGAGGTGTGGTCTTAATGGTTGTCTTTTCAGTAGATACTGTTACTATTAATCGTGTAATATAAATTCAACTGTTATAATTAATTAGATAGTTTATAATAATTAATGAGATTAATTTATTATCGTACGACGTCATCAATTGTTATGAAAATATATTTTTATATTCATATTAAAATATAACCGTTGGAAACAAGTCTCACTCAATATTAATGATAACATTCTAGTACCATTAGGCAAAATGCCATGTAAACAAAAAAAAAAGCAGAAATACATTGCCAAATCTAGCCTAGTCAACAGCCATGCTGGCATCACTATTACGGAACCTGCAGACAAAGAGCTCTCACTAATTTTGCCATTTCAATGGCGGAGCTACATGTGACGGAGCTACGTGAGGGCCAATAGAGGCTGTCGCCCCCATTTATTTTTTGAAAATTAAAACTTAACTCTTTAAATTTTATAATTTTTACATTATATCTCAACTAAGATTTATTATTTTCATATATACAGTATTAACTTTTAGAGCATCTTAATATAAATACTATAATGTTGTATCTATGTTAAATATTAACATTTGAGTGTAGAAAATACTCTTTAATACAATGCTATTTCTTATGTCAAATTTATTATATCCTAAACTTGATATCTTTTTATATTCTCAAGATACAAGGTATGTAAATGAAATAATAATAATAATAATAATAATAATAATAATAATAATAATTAAACTCTAGTGAAAATATCCTTATCCTTAGTATATGTTTTTGAACATTATGTATGACTAAAATGATATCAAAATAAAAAGATACTCAAAATAAATATATGTTTTTTTATACATATCTAAAGGGTGTTTGAGAGCATTTAAACCAACTTGGTTAAAACTACTGTAGTATGTGTAAACTTTATACTATAGCAGCTAAAAATTTTGATTAAAACTAAAAATATCAAACACTCTAATAAAAATCAAACATTTCATAAAAAACCCTACCGGTTGGATATTTTTAATAGCATAAAACTTTAAATATGTATCTAGTTGTTCTTGAATAATATTGTGATGTAAATTTTTTTTTTTTTGTCATTTATTCTTAAAAAAAAAAAAAAAAAAACAGAGTGTACGCCACCGCCGAAGCGAAAGTCTAGCTCACGAACCAAGCCTGACCCAATTTCAATAGTGATCCTGTGGATAATGCAAATTAGCCTGTACATATAATCCTATTCTGCAATACCAAAACCAGCCAAACAGCTCAAAGTAAAGACGTGATCTCAGACTTGGTCTGATAATATCTGCATTGAGATGCCCAAATTCATTCCCAACATTACTGATGGAAAAAAAAAAAATTACAGAAATACAACCGATCACCACAGGCCCTTATAAATTAATCCTAGTTAACCAGGTCAAATTAACAAGATGCTTTCGGTCTAAACCAGAAACTCTAATCCAACATGTCCACAGATTTGAGCTTTCCCGAATTTTTCGTCCACCTTTTTTTTCTTTCTTTGGGGTGTTGCCTGTTTCAGTCATGAGCCATGTATAAAACGTTGCAAACGAGGAATCAACACTGAGTTTACCTTCATGATCTAATATGATATCCACACAGCGAGTCAGCTCCGCTTCAAATCAACAACGATAACACTGACGTTATCGGAGCTTTTCCTTCCCAAAGCAAGGCGTGTGAGCAGCGCAGCCGCCAGGGCGCTGCGAGAGGGATACAATGCACCAGCTCTTTCCTCTTCCATCTGAGGAGAGCCAGTAAGATTACTGGGATCTATAGCAGAAGTGGTGGGAGTACTTCCTTCTCGAAGACTCTCCCTTGCTATGTCACAGGCCAAGTCACTAGACACAACATCCCACAAGCCATCGCTGGCAATAATCAAGCATTCGTCCTCCGGCTCTCTTTTAGAAAAAGTTATCTCAGGATTAGACGTAACAATTGGTTTTAAATACTTGTCCCCTGTTACAGAAGATACAATATAATTAATCAGCAACACAAAAAAGACATATATATATGTATTTATAATGCATCATCACAAAGTAATTTGGTATGGATTTGTGTTAAAAAAGTTAAAATTAAAATCTAAGTCAAAGGAATGGGACACTCATTTCAAAAAGGAGCTGCAGAAGGGGTTGGATATTTCTGAGATTTATAGACCCCCAAGTGACTAGTACAATATGATATATGTAGCCAAAAATAATTCCTGAGAAGACCAAGTATTGAATTTAAACAGATCCAGAACTCATACTCTGGTTGAGAGGAAAACGTAAGAAAGGTTAATATCATTCAGCAGTATCAAAAATCGAGACCATGTTTAACATAAATACACCTCCCAATTTGAAGGTCCCCCCAACATGCCGAACACTGAAATCTATTCGATGAATCTTCGTGACAAAACAAGTATTCTATTAATGTCGAAGGCTGAAGCATTATACGTTAATGCTGAAAACAATCCTTTCCATTGATGCCTGTTCTGATGTAAATAAACCAATTATAACGAATCACATCGCAAGAATGCAGCCGTTAATAGTAATCCTAATTATCGTTTGCAGAAGACTAAAAAACCAGGTAATCACCTATAGCTCTCGACATTGCAAGAATGCCTTCGACCCGAGCTCCATTCACAAAGATGACCCGTCCTCCAGCAGCTTCAATCCTTTCAAGTTCATCTGGTCTATCTGGCTGCAAGCCGAAGAAAATTAAGATTTTACCAAAACATTTTTTTTAAATTAACCAATCAAAATCACTCAAAAAATCAACCAAAAGAATCAGGAAGACAATAGCCGGGACCAACCTCTAACAAATTATTGTATTTGTCATAACCTATATATACATAGCTGATATCACAACCCTCGAGAGCAATTCTCTCAAATTTTAGACCAAAATCATAACGTTGCATGTAACTACGTAACAATTACAAAGCTGGCCATGCAGACATCTAAAAGGTTTCTTTTCACTAGCAGATAATGGATTGATCTTATCAAAAAGCGGCCAATTATACGCGTATATATGAGCATTAAATATGAAAAGAAGAAGAAAAGTCCTTCCAGCAAATGAAATGAAAGCCCGTTACTCAAAATCAGGTGTAATAGAGGCCCAAAAACAAATCAGAAACAAGTTCAGCAAGGCCCAATTTACTGATTCAACGTTAAGCAAGGAATATTACAGTACCAGACAAACAGTGGAGAACGAACCTTGTGATCGTGGGAAAGAGGCACAGCCCGGCCATCGCGGCTGAGGACGGCGCGTGAGTCACCACAGTTGGCGACCACAATGTGATCAGGCGTCAGAACCGCCACCACGGCGGTGGAGCCACCGAGAGCAGCCTCCATGGGCTGGCAGCCGCACTGACACTCCACGCTCCCACACGCGCACGTGTTCATCGCCGCCTCGTCCATCCTCTGGAAGCTCCTCTCCATGGCCCTCCTCCAAAGCGCTTCTTTCTCTTCCACCACCACATTCTCATCCTCCTCCACCTTGGAACCGCCGCTCGCTTCCTCACTCGCAGCACCCCCGCGCGTCCAACTCAGCCGCGCCAACTCCTCCTCCACGATCACGTGCATCCTCTCCTTACAAAGCTCCGCCACCTGCGCTTGAGCAAATTCACAGTTCAATAAAAAAAAATAATTTCAATACATTAAATTTTGAAAAAGAAATCACAATTATTGCATATATACGTGAGCGCCTCCATGACCGTCATACAAGGCGAAGAAATGAACCGGTCGCCGCCGGCAAATTTCAGGCGAACACAGCGCCGTCCGTACTTCCAAGGCGTCCTCCATGCTTCGTGACCGCCCCGCCACCGACATCATCCCGAAAACCGGCTCCCTCGCCAGCTCCTGGTGTTCCGCCGCCGCTGCGTCCTCGGCGGATGATGAAGCGTTCGCCTCCTCCGCGCGGAGTCGCTTCGTTTCCTGCGGCCTCTCCGCCGCCTCCGCAGCCACTCGCCTCATCTCGATCCGCCGGCGCCTCCGCTCTCGGCACTTCCCCTGCGAATCGGACTCATCGTCTTTGAGCATTCTCGGCAGCAATCCGTCATCGAAAACATCCGACAGCGTCGCTTCCCGTACAATTTTTCTCGCCGCCGACGGTCATTATCTCCGTCGATGCAGAAATTCCAGTTCTAATCATTTGTTTTCTCTCCTCCGTTTTCTCGTGACATTGAGTCTCTCTAGGGCAAAAGGCCAACTCCTACGGGCAACTAACCGAGCTGCCCGAGCTGACCGTCACCGACCACTATTCCCATCTCCAAGGCCACGTGTCCATAATGACGATCCAATTTCCGGTTAGCATCATCCAATGCCTTTCCCCCCTCTTTCCCCTTTCAATTTCCCGTCTCTCTTCGTTTTGTCAATATTGACAACGCAGGGACACGTGTCAAGCCTCCCACCAAGGCCAGGCTTAGCTAGCCAGAATTATACGCGTGGTCCAATTAGAGATTGCCAACGTGACAAATAAAAGAAGGAAAAAAAACCAGAAAGAAGCATTACTGACCCACGCTAAGTACGTTTTTAAGTGGCTATTTTACACCGAAATTCTTTTGTTTTTTGTTTTTTTTTGTTTTTTCACTTTTCTTTGCTATCTGTCTTCGTGAAAATGTGCGGAAGTAGATACGTGGCAGACTGTGGAGGCACCAGCGCCGAGAGGGTGACTTGTATGGTCCAATGTTGACACGTTAGGTAGTTGGCTGAGAAGTAAAAACCAGAAAGGGAGGTTGTAAGGGGTAACGTCACAAGTGTCTGACAAAAGTTGTCACCAAACTGACAAAACTCGTCAGTGAATCACTATGTTTAAATTTTAGCCAAAGATTACTGGGGAAGGAATTTTATTTCAGAAAGTTGCATATCTCAAGCTACATATGGTTTTTGCATAATGTATTTTAAATTTTTAATCTTTGACATATGTTTTAAATTTAAAATTATTAGTAATTAGATAATTTTAATAGGGGATTTACACATAAGTTGTTTAAGGGTAAAGTTTATTATTTTAAAAAAATTGAAACTCAAAACTTGAAAAATAGTATTAAATGAAAATTAAAGAAAGTATTAGATTTTAATTATTACTGATTCTAAAATTTAAGGTATATTTTGTAAGGCTCAAAAGTTCGAGATATTATAAAAAATGAATGATTTAGGTTACAACATATAATTTACTTTTTATTTTGTTTATTCCAAGTTTGAACAATCTTAAGCGGAAATAAGATAGAAGGTAAAAGAAACATATTTCCAGTTTCTTGAAATATATATATATATATGTTAAATTGTTTTCAAGGAAAAACTACGACTTTGTGATGATAATAAACACTAATTCGGTATTCACGTCTTTTGACGGGTAAAAATTGGATTTATACATCATATATTTTAGGTCAAATTTAATAATATTTGAGAAGCAGTTTAAATACGTCAACTTAAAAGTTTAGATAAATATGATCTTTGAGTAATTAACGTATTGGATCATGACAGCATCAAAAGTTGCCGAAGCCATTATCTTTGTAGTTGTCGATCATAAATTACTTGAAAGAAAACAACAAATTAAAAGTTGGAAAATACGAGTTTCAAGTAGGGTCGGTAATTTGGATCACGACACGATGACGTGATACGAACCCGACACGAAAAATATAGGTTAGGGTTAGGAAAATATGCCTCGGGTTGGAATTGGGTCAAACCCGTCAGACCCGCACAAAAAACGGGTTGGGTTCAGATCAACCCGAATCAACACGAAATCAACCCGAAATAACCCACCAAAAATGTGTCGAAATAAGGATGACCTGAAAATTGTTAATCAACCTGTGTAATCCAAATTGAACTCGTATGACCTTAATGTAACCAATATAATCTAAAATTAATTTTAATGTATCAAATTAGTCTAACATTTGAACTCGTATGACCTTAATGTGTCGAAATAAGGATGACCTGAAAATTGTTAATCAACCTGTGTAATCCAAATTGAACTCGTATGACCTTAATGTAACCCATATAATCTGAAATTAATTTTAATGTATCAAATTAGTCTAACATTTGTTGTATATCCAACTTGACATGAATCTATTTTCTAGCATATTTGTTTTTGTTAAACTTATACAAAGTTTTGTTAACTTTTTTGATGGTTTTGTTTTGTTGGGTTATTGTTGATTTTATAGGCTTATTGTTAGGTCTATCGTGTTGTAGGTCTATTGGGTTTAGCCGGTTAGTGTGTCGTATCAACACGAACATGTACAAAGTAGTATATTGGCATGTTGCACGAGTCGGGTCGGGTCAACCCGTTTACACATCAAGTCGTGTCCGAGTTGAGGTTTTTTTTGACCTGTTGGGTTCGGGTTGGCGTGTTGGCTGTTTATCTCAACCCGACCCAAACCCGACCCGTGGACCCAAATTGCCACCCTTAGTTCCAAGTGTACCGAGTTAGCAAATATGAGCTCAAGTGAATTATATATAATCTATCTATTTACTGTCTCTAACAAATTCATTGTTGGTCCTCCGTTTAACATAAATCTCCAAATTGGATAACTAACGTTCTTAGTATAACACCCGAGCATTTTTACTACGTTAAAAATATAATAACTTAAGGATTATATTAAGATAAAAATACAGTTTAAAAAAATACTATATAATAATATGAAAAATTATAAAGTATTAGAAAAATACAGTGTAAGAAAGTAAACTGATAAAACTATGTAGTATGAAAATTACATTGTAAAAGTAGTGTAGTGTAGGAATTCAACTGTTTAAGGTTAAGCAGTACAGAAATTAGACTGTTTAAGTTAAAGCAGTATAGAAATTATACTGTTTGGAGAATATAGATGAATAAGAAATGCTGTAATAGTATAGAGAATGTATCGACAGTATAAGAAAAATACTATTAATATAAATTTGGACTAAACAAAGTTAGATAATATTGAAATTTCCTTATGTGATGGATGAAAATAAGTATGGAAGGTTGTGGGACCTCATGAATTATATGGAAAAGAATATTGGTAGCATAAGAAAAATATTGTCAGTAAAAACTTAGACTATGTGAAAAAAAGGGAGACTTTGAAGAATTTGATTGGACCACCATATCTCCTAATGTGGTCCAATCTCTAAGAGCCACATTAGGGCTAATCATCATTAAGTGGTGACTCACCACTTTAACCTAAATGAAAACAAACTTAGTTAAAAGCTTAAATAAGCCAAACTTTATTCATTTCTGCCTCCATCTCCCACAGCAGCCATAGGTGGGTTCCTTCAAAAAAAAATTTCAAGCTTAAATCTTGGGAAATTTGTCCCCCTCAAGTTTCAAGAATTGAAGTGCAAGAGGTTCCATCAATTTTTAAGGTAAAATCCAAACTTTTCTTATGGTGAACAAGGGTTTTGTTCAAGTTTTGAAGGAATTTTTTTATGATGAGGTATAGGCTTGATGTCAAGGAAATTTGGAAGCTCTCAAGTGCTAGAAAGTGAGGCCAACCACTTTGCATGGATTAGGTAAAATCTTAGCCTATTTAATTAAGTTAAAGTTTATGCTTCAATATGCATAACAAGTGTTTGATAAAATGATTTGGTCTATGGCGTGATTGGTTTATGCTTTATATTGATGATGGTAATGAAAGAAAGAAAGAAAGTAAGGGTTTTGGTAAAATTCCAAAAGGGACTAAATTGCAAAGAAAAATATATTCTCGACAGATTTAAAAATCAACCAAAAAGTCCCCCTAAACTTTAGAATTTCAAGAAGGTTAAAACATAAAAGTTGTAGAATGCATTGAAACTATTAGGACATTGCAGACAGTTTTTCAAAATTCCGCTCGGTTTAGGAGCTATGAATTTTATAAAATTTTGAGCACAAAATTTCAAGAAATAAAAACGTTAAGAAATATATTGAATTCAACCATGATGCTTTTGTAAGTTTTATTCCCTGTGAAAAATTGGACGTTTTGGTATAAAGCAATGGCTTTTGGTTTTGGGAGCAAAAATGTAAAGATATTTGTATTTCAGGTCGAAACAGTAAAATTGTGTGAAATTTGGGTTTTCACTAAGGAACCTTGGTTTTGTACACTATTGTCGACAGTAATAGATGCTAAGTTTTAAAGAAATTAATGTTTAGTCGAGAAAAGAATGGAAGAAAAAGAGATTAAGGGCAAAATTGTCATTTTATAAAAAATGGCCAAAACGAACCCAAAACACAAATGTTGGGACATGTTCCTTCACAGGAATTTTTTTGTAATATGTAAGAAATGGAATGGTAAAGTTAAGAAATGAATTTTATAAAGTTGCAAAATGGATGAAAAACTAGTTAGGGGTAAAATCGTCATTTTTAAGAAAACGACTAAAACATAGTTGAACACTCCGAACTAGCAAAACATTCTTATATAGAAAATGTTCAGTAATACGTTAAGTAACAAAACCGCTAGTGAGACAGAAAATTTAACTAAGGGATGCTTAAGAAAGAAAGGTAACCTGGTGGGTTACAAGGTTAAAGGGAAAGGTAACCCTGATGGGTTACAAATTAAGTAGAGAAAGGTAAACCGATAGTATATAAGTTAAGTTAAAAGGAAAGAATAGTTAATGTTTATGTTATATTATCAATCAAGTCGATTGATAAAAAGAAAGTTAATTAATGAGTCAACTATCGTTTGATCAAGGCGTAGAAGCCAACTCATGAAATGAAAAAGAACATAACAGAGAACACTAGAACGTAGTCTAGCTAAGTTCAGACCTCACCTATAACATGAAGTAAATGATTTTCAAATGCTTATATATGTTTGCAAATGTGTTTGCAATTGTTGTGCAAATTATTTTTAAAGTATGTTCGTATTTGTTATACAAAAGATTTTAAAGTTTAAATCAAAATTTGCAATGTACTTGCAACTATTATGTTTAAAGCATAATTGCATTTAATATGCATAAAATTTAAAAGATCAAGTAAAGGTTTGCAATGTATTTGCAATTATTGTTTTTAAAGTATAATAGCATTTTGTTAATGCACAAAGTTTTACAGTTTAAGTTATACGTTTATTGGTTGCATTTGTTATGCAATAAAATTTAAAGAGAACAATTATGATTTACAAATGTGTTTGCATATAATGTGATTGCTTTTGATATGCTTACTAAAGTTAAAAAGAAGGTAAGAGTAAATATAAGAAAAAGAAAGTGTCGTACCAACTTTCTTGTTGTGAGGTACTAAAAGTAAAGTTAAAGTTGTGACCTCCTAGACCTGAGGTACACAAGTAAAGTTAAAGTTTAACCTCTTAGATGTGAGGTACATGACATCGATGTACGATGGTCTTAAGTCTTCCACAAGGGAAGCATCATGTTTATGATCTCATGATTAATGATGTTGGTACAAACACTAGAGTAATATAAGGAAAGTTAAGGAGCAAAGATAAAAGTTAAAGTAAGAAATGAATGTTCATAAGATACTCATAAATGAATGATCATAAATAAGCATAAATGGTATCATGCATATTGATTATGCTTGTATTCCTTGTCACGAAATGTTTATGTGTTATATTTATAAAAAGTATTCTGAGGATTGTTTTATATTAAATGTTTATGAAAAATATTTTTTCATATTTTTAAGAAAAGGTTTATGAAGGATGCTTTAAGGAAAATGTTACAAAAAAGATGTTTTATGAAGAATGTTTATGGAAAAAAAAAAAGTTTTAGAAATACTTTATAAAAAACGTTTGTCAAAACGTTTCGGAAATATTTTATGAAAAACGTTTTTTGAAATGTTTATAAAAAATGTTTATGAAAAACGTTTTAAGAGAAAAGTTTTATGAAAAAAGTTTTTAAAGCATGTTGAAATGATTTATGAAATTATGTTTGAACTTACTGAGTGAAAACTCATTAAATTTTTTTTCATACCGTAGGTAGTTCTACGGGTAACCAGTAGAACCTATTTAGGGAGCCTGGTGCTACGGAAGACAGATGCGGAAATTTGGGTATGGATACCACTACTGCATGCTTCCGTTATTCAAAAGAAATGTTTTCCACTATTTGACATTGTGTTTTCAAAGTTTTAAGAAAATCAAAGTTCTAACAAATGTTTTCAAAGTTTTACGATATATTTACAAAATGTCTTATTTACTTATAAAGTTAAGTTTTAATTAATGTTTCAGTAAATATTTGTTACTAAGTTTTAAGAAACGATTTGAAATGGTTTTAAAGGCAAGTGTTGAGCAAGGTCTCAACTTGAATAGTGATAGAGGTCACAACAGTTTTTAAGAATGTTTTAAAGGATGTTTAAAAGGAAAAAATAAAAAAAATAAAAATTATTTTAGTATTTTTCTTATTAAATAAGTAAGATTAATGTTTACAAAACGATGTTTAAGAAAGTTAAGTGACTGTCCGAAAAGGCGGGTCGTCACACTTAGGCCCGTTTGATATTGCTTTTGGATGCTGCTTTTAATTTTTGTAAGTGTCTACAACAGTTTAAGATGTTTGATAAACCCTACTTCTAAAAAGTTGTTTTTAAAAATTGTTGTCTTGCAGTAAAAGTTGAGAAGCACCCCTTTTTTTTCTTTTACAACAACTTAATAATACATGATTTCCCATGTACTCTTTTTTTAACAAATTGAAATAAATCAAATTACACGTTTTGTTGACAAAACGTATTATAAATATGCTTAGAAATATATTCAAATACTTTCAAAAAAATAAAAAAATAAATCAAATAATTTATTAAAAATTAAATAAAAATGAATGAATCAAAGCAAATAAATCAAATATCACGTTATTTTTTTGGATGCTCAAATATCATGTTATAAATTAGAATGATTTATTTTCTTAATTTAATTGAAATTAATAAAAACTAAAGCTATGAATATACTTAATAAATTATGTCTATTTTCTTCATTATATATTTGCACAAAAAATTTATATATAATTTACCAAACACCTATAATTCTGCTTCTGGTCCTCACAACAGCTTTGAAAAAAGTTTACCAAATGCCTACTTGCTTCTGGTCCACAGCACAACAAAAACACAACACAACAGAAACTACAGCACAGCACACACAGCAATGCTAGACTGGCCTTTAACAATGAGCTTTGTTGCTGTTTGGAACTTCAGTTGTAACTGACGTTTCAAGTTTAACAACTATAACATGTGAAAGTTTTACACCGTAATAACTTTTTTACTGTAGTTGTTGAAAACTTTATATTGTTCATAATTGTAACTAATGGGTTGGAACTAAAATTTCAAACACCCTTTTGTCTTTTATTTTTTGTTATCTGAAAGCATATCCCTAATGATTCGCCTACGAACCTCTTCCAAGTTAGGGCATATAAAGATGGACTCAAATCGTCTGTCTAATTTTTGTAGTCTCAAACAGTATCCAACCAGTCATATAATGATATGCCATTTAACAAAAAACATATAAAAGTAAATTAATCACTATTTCAAACTTTTTAAATAATGTTTCATAATATGATTGATTGGATATTATTTGAGACACTAAAATTAGACAAAGGATTTGAACCCTAGTTTGGTGCTTTTGTATTAATGGCCAGTAAAGGGTTATGGATATGTGATATTTGGTTGTTTTCATGAGGTTTCAAGACTGTATTAATGGGAAGCCTAATGTAGGATGCATTTGATTTTAGACCTAGTGAAGTATTCGTTTATTATTGCTTTTTTTCCTCTTTTTTTTTTTTTTTCTTTTTGTTGTGATTCATTAATGATGCTTTTGTCGAACCTGTAATGAGGGAAAGTCCACGCCAAGTACACTGCCCCTGTGATATTTTTAACGCGAACTATTATGGTGCCAAGTGGAATGTGCTACACAGGTTGGTGCTTTTCATTTGCCAGTGCATAAAAGGATCCCAAAGCTACCAAAAAATGATTTCAAGCAAAGAACAAAATCCTTTCTACATTGGATAGATAGGTTATAAAATATTTAATACGACAAGCTGTTGCTTATAAAATTAATGCTACAGTACTAGAAGTTTCATTTAGTAATCTCCGTGTGAATTACTCCAATAAATTAGAAACCAAATTACTTGTTAAATGCAAAGAACAACCACAAAGGTCATCAAGCATATAATTGAAAGAACCAACGGATCACCTAGAACCCACGGTTTTTCTTATTTAGAATTTTGGAATCAAAGTTAAAATAATTTAAAGTTGGAACTAAAACATCATAATATATGAAGGCTTTTTAATACTAAAATAATTGGAACTTGGTTCTTAAACCTTTCTAAATGTAAAATTAATTTACCACTTCCACTCAAAAAAGTACACTTTAGCCAGCAATAATAAAGTGTGTGTAGCCGGCGGTTTCAATAGGTTGTGGGTGGGTTCACCACAATAAGAAAGTCTTTTAACGCCACATCAATCATAACTAATCTTCAAAAGTTGTCGCCATTGTCCCTCTTGTTAAAAGGATGGCGTTCCTATTCCTTCGATACATTTGAGTAGGACTAACAATATAGGTTACAACAAGATGATTCGAAACAATTTTTATGGATTGCTGTAAAAAAAAATTGCAGGTCATTTTTGTATCAACTTAAAATCGAACCGCCCAAAACGGGCTATATCATGTCAACCCGCTTAACACTAAATTGACCAGTAACTTATTACTTTATTATTTTTTGAAAAATATTTTTCCCTAGCATATATAGTATCAATACATTGACACTAAATTAGACGTGTTTGAAAATATATGTTTTATGCTACTTTTATATAATTTTAGTGCATAAATTATAGTTTAAAGTTATAAAATATCATGTATTGAATTTGATTAGTTGCAGGTTGATTTTGAGTTGTGGGTTGATGGAGGGTCGTGTGCTACATAGGTCACAGTTTATGGTGGGTCGTGTTCATGTCAACTCATATCAAGGGATCGTGTTGTGTTAGGACTTTCCAACCCGTTTGTGGTAGAGGCTGTGCTAAAGGCATTTCTTACATAATTGAGCTTTAACTTGACACAAATAGGATCCACCGACACGAAGTGTCACCCCTACATACGAGCAACAATTATGAAAACTTGAAGCATGAGGTTGTGTTCATGAAGTCAGTAAGTTTGTAGGTCCCACATAATTAGTCTGGGTTGCAAATTGTAATTTACGATTCGGAGTTTGAACTTTTCGAAACATGTTTTGGGCCTTACATGTTTTAGGCCTATAAGACGGAGATATTTATGCTCATTGCCACCTTATTAAACTGTAGATTGACTTTTGCTACTTATTAAAAAAATTTTATATTATATGCCACTCATAAGAATCAATACAAGAGTAAAATTATCAAAAACAAGTGGCTTACGGCATTTTTTCAAAGAATTTTTTTTTCATATAATATATTTTAATCTGTAGTTTAAAAATATGGCATATATGTAAAGGTCCCTATAAAACGAGGCTCATCCTTGTTGAGTGTCCAAAATCTTGTCCCATCAAACTAAATAAGAGTGCTTGAACTTTTTCACGTTTAAAAAATTTAAAAGATACTTTATTAAACTTATAAAACTCGGAGGCAAGTTAGATAATTTTTTAATTAAGTTATAAATTATATAAGATATTTGCCATTATAATATAACTACTTTCTTCTTCTTTTTTTTTTTTTTTTTAGGAACTATAACAACAACTTTCAAGCATGAAAGAAAATGAGGATAAGAAGAAAATTTAATCTGAAATATTTATGCTTGTTTGGTCATGGGTTTTGATGGAAAATTTAATCTAAAATTTAAATTTTTATAAGAAGAATACTATAATAAAATAATTTGAATTATAATTTAAAGTCACGAAACAAATATCATTATTTAAAAAAAAAATAATGAGAAGTCAAAAAGAAAATTAAAATTATAGTATGAGCTGGAGTCGCAGTACGGATCGTGACATGGACGATGTCGACTGTCGGGTCAAGAGTCAACATTAGCGGTGGCAACAACGTTCTATTTTTTTTCCAAAAGGATCCTGACGAATGGGCACACGTCAGGTGGTTAATTTCATTTATTTGTTTGTTTCTTTGTTTAATGTTCCAAGGCCATTGTTTAAATTGACGATGACACCACAGTCTCGTTTGGCCCCAAAAAAATTGCAGTAGAGTAATACAGTTTAAACATTACTAACACATTAAAAATTAATAAGAAAACAGGGAATTTTCCTTGGGGTGCGCCTTACACCGGATTGGGACTCCTGTACTTGGTGACAAATCTGAAAATTTATGCAGACAAATGTTGTTTAAGTTATAAATATTAAATACGCTGCCAGATTTTTGTGTTCAATCAAGATTCTACACGTTGACTGGTTAAACTTGTAGCAAGAATATCTCAATTACTCACTGTGGTTATCACTCTCCACCAAAGTAATAAAGGCAGTAAAGTAAATAGTGTCAAGAACACACGTAATTCATAATGATTTATTTCGATTGAAAGCTATGTTTATTTTAAATTTTCTTGAGTAGTTGGGTTTTATTATAAAAAAATATAAGTACAAATGTTAAGAATTAGACTTAGACAGTTATCTATAATTGACCTCTATATATAGTACTTAGGGATGGCTAATGCCTTACCCCTTAAGCCTAATTTAAATTCAAGTACACTAGAATTTTCTCTCCTATTGGCTAAACATCATTATCGTGATCTCTTATAGAATCTATCATCTATTAAAATCTTAGATTCGGCAGATCATGATCAGCTTGAATACTTATCATTATCTTGAAAATCTTCTAATTTAATCACGAATGTGAATGAACCATTTTACCTTTCTCAGGTATCATCAGAAAAGAAGCTTCTGAAATACAGATAGACAATATGGACCGAGATCACTCTCAAGCCTTTCTAGGTCTAATACTTGACCAGGCCTAACTTAATAATCCGACAACACTATATTTAATTGATAGTATGCTTCATATTGTCACTACAACAACATAATCTATTGCATTTTTCTTATAGGCATTCACTTTTAGTTATATATAATTATTTGGTATCACTTTACTAGAAAGTTGCAACCTTTTGCTACAAGAGGTTGTTCAATTTGTTGTTATGATCAGAATTTTTTTAAGTAAGACAACTGTTTTTTTGTTTTTTGTTTTGGGTAAAATTGGAGGACATAAAAATATGTTTTGTTATGAATAATCAATTATGTCTGTCCACCAAGAATCAGTATCCAAGATTAAATTTGTATATCTTTTGTTGAAGTAAACGCTGACAACAGCATAAATAGTAAAGTCAAATCCAGCGAGTTAATATAGTAATGGTTGACCGTGGTTACTGTAACAGTTTAAAGTACTATAGCAATTATGACTACTATAGCACTACTATAGCACACGGATTTTCCTATAAATACCCCATTCTTTTACCCATTTTGGATATCTGAAATTAAGAGATTAATATACTTTCTCTCTCTAGTTTCTCTGTCAAAATCCTTTTACTTTGCCTTTATAGTTCTTAGTTTTTGTAACATGTTATCAGCACGAACGCTCTAGTTCTAATTCAGGTCTCTACCTCTAGTAAGTAAAGGGAAAGGTATATAATTTCTTTCACTTATTTCTATATATGTATAATACCATCTTTATAAGGTGAAGGCTCTGCCGCCTAATTATAAGTGTGGTGTGATTACAAAAATTATTATTGCCATTTCCCTAGCATATTTTGCATATACACCTTTCGAAAAGTTTACCTAATATATTGGCGTATCCATTACACATATTCTGCATATATACTATTCGAAAGGTTTTCCTAGTAGATTAGCGTGTTCATATTATTATTCCTACACATATATATGTATTTATTTCTTAACTCTCTGCTACTTATCTTAATTTTATAGTTGATTATTGTTTATATATTAGTTTATATGTTACTGTTACCATATACGGTTTTGTATTTTTCTTAAAATACCAATCAAGAGCAATACTGTTTTTATACTATTCTAACGATTATGACACTATTCCAACGACAATAAATGGCTAAATAACTGCTAGTTTTTGTTTTATAAATTAGTAAATTCTTAACTCTTACATAATATATCTCATCCTCCTCAATATCTTATCTCCTCTCTAGAAATTATCTGTAGTTAGAGTTTTCACAAAATATTTAATATAGTTACAATATTTTTTATTATCGTTGTTATTATTCAAATCATTATTCTTCTTATTTTTTATTTGTCTCTAGTTGAACTTTAACTTTTTACTGTAGCAATAATGTTTATAGTTATTCATATTTTAATGATTGGTATTTGCTTCATTAACATGTAATGCTTGTACTACTTATGCTTTGAATAAATAAAGCCATGATTCTAATTACTTTTACATTTTTTATAGTTATCACTATGTCAAACCTTGCAAAACTTGAATATCACGGGAAAAAATTATATGCCTTGGATTCTTGGTGTAGAAATGCATCTTGAGTTAATGAGTCTCTCGGGGACAATCAAAGAAGACAATACCACATCGTCACAAGACAAAGCAAAAGTGATTATTTTCCTTTGTAGACACCTTGATGAAGGTTTAAAATACTAATATCTCATTGTGAAAGATCCAGGTACATTATGCAAGGATCTTAAAGAAAGATTTGATCATCAAAAAAAGTTATACTTCCTTCAACCCATGATAAATGGAATGCTCTTTGATTCTAAAACTTTAAAAAAGTCAGCGATTGTCTTTGTTATGCTCAAAATAGTTTCATAATTGAAATTTTGTTGGGAAAAAATTATTGATGAGGAAACGTTGGAAAAGACTTCCTTCATATTTCATGCATCCTACATAACTTTACAACAACAATGTCGGTTGCATGGTTTTAAGAAATATTCTAAACTAATTTCTTCTCTTCTAATAGCAAAAAAAATAATGAGATTTGTTAAAAAAAATTATCAATCTCGTCTTACAAGTTCAGCAACATTTCCAGAAACAAATGCTACAAGTATCAAAAATTTTAGACAAAGACATAATCATAGTCGTGGTTGTGGCCGTGGACATATATGCAGTCGTGGTTGTTGCCATGGCGGGGGACGCGGTCAAGACAGTTTTTACCCTACACAAAACCACACAATCGAAAAGAAGTATCATGAAGAACGACATGATAAAGGAACAAATTTTCATGAAAATTCTTCTAAGAATCCTAAAGATTCATGCTATAAATGTGGTACTAAAGAAAATTGGTCCCAAATTTGTTGAACACCAAAGCATCTATGTAAGCTTTATAAAGCATCCCTAATAGGGAAAGAAAAGGAAATAATTTTTTTTAAACATTTAGATTCTAGAAATGATTCAATGAACCTTCATGATTCGGATTTCACTAATGATTTTGTTGACAAGGATCTTGGTGACAACTAATTAGTAAATGTAAAATTATGTTTTTATTTGTTATATTTTGGTGATAGCAGATGGTCACACGTTTGCTTATTATCAACTTGTAATGTGGCATTTATGAGATTTCTTGCCCAAATAATCAGGTTAAGAGCACAATTTCTTAATTATACAATAAAAAAAGTTAGACTTGATAATGCTGGTGAATTTACATCTCAAGCTTTTAATGATTATTATATGTCAGTTGGGATTATTATTGAGCATCATGTTGCTCATGTACATACACAAAATGGTTTGGCTGAGTCATTGACTAAGTGCCTCCAGCTTATTGCTAGATCATTAATAATGAGAACAGAGCTTCCTATATCTGCATGGGGTCATGCAATCTTACATATTGCAGCATTAATTCGTATCAAGCTAAGTGCTTATTATAATCAATTGTGTCTGTCCTCCAAAAATCAATATCCAAAATTAGATCTGTATATCTCTTGCTGAAGTAGGTGCTAACATCGACATAAATAGTAAAGTCAAATCTAGCAAAGTTACTGTAGCAATAGTTAATTTGATTATTGTAGCAGTCTACGGTACTATAGCGGGCACTTTAGCATATGACAATTTTCCTTAATATATACCCCATTCTCTTACCCATTTTTGGATATTTAAAATTAAAAGATTAATATACTTTTTCTCTCTACTTTCTCTTTCAAATTCTCTTACTTTGTATTTATAGTTCTTAGTTTTTATAACATGTTTTAATTATTGAAGAGAGCATAGTTATCATTAAAGAATAAAATTAAACTTATGAAAGTCAAGACCGGCATGTTAGATGTGCCGCCACTTATAGCTATAAAACTTCACCACTAATAAGTGTTGGATTATCCCTAACTCTTTATGTTTTAACCTTTTATTATAGAAAAATCTTTTTCATCCCTATAGGGTTATAACCTCGCTACTCATAAAATCGTAGCCCCAGTCTAGAATGCAGTGTACTTTTTAGATTGGATCCCATTAGTTTATTAGTAGTAGGGTTATAACCCATGGAGTTAAATAGAATTGCTTTTTACTCTATGATTCTTTCATTTTGCTTTTTTAGTGGACTTAGCCACTTAGATTGGAAGTTTTCAGAGTGGGTACGCTTTAGGGATTCTTTAAGTCTTACTAGAACCCAGAGATTCTATTTGACCCATGGAGTTAAATAGAATTGCTTTTTACTCTATGATTCTTTCATTTTGCTTTTTTAGTGGACTTAGCCACTTAGATTGGAGAGTTTTTAGAGTAGGTACACTTTAGAGATTCGTTAAGTCTTACTAGAACCCAAATGTTGTTTAGGTTTGAAAAAAGGCTCCGAGTTTTTTTTAGGATAAGTAGTGATTTTTGAGACCACTTAGAAGATGTATGGCATTCTATTTATAAAAGTAGTACGAGATTTATTTATGAAAGTAGTACGAAAGTGTTTGACATTTTCATTTTCAACCAGAATTTTTAATTGTTATAATATAAAACTCTCATATATTATAATGTTAAAAAAATAAACTCTAATACGAAGCGAAACTCTTATATGATAGAAATGATTTTAGCTAAAATTGGTTCAAACTAAATAACTATGCACTCTAATGAACGCCCTTTCCAAGTCGGATGTGAGGTCTTGATAAAGATCATCCCGAGCTTTGTCTAGGCATTGTGGCTTTGCTTTTGTTGGGCTCTTCTTTATTCGGCTCTGGCGGGCAGCCATTTTTTGCTTTCCTTTTTTGGGCCATAAGGCCCACTAATGAAGTCCATTTGCACAAAATTTATATATATATATATATATATATATATAGCATTGAAAATATTGGAAAATAGACTTTATGTGGCACATCAACCGTGTCTAATAATGAGGCCAGCTAAAAACTAGATTAAAGATAGCATAAAATTTTTTTGGGTAGATTACCTAAAGTTTCTGGTGGTATTTAATTTGTTAGGAGGTTGAATAAAGATGCAATAACAAAAAGGAAGGACCTTCCTGGAATTACCTTTGCAAATGAGTATAGCAGTTGGAGTTAAAAATTCATACAGAGAGTTTTCTTAAATCATCCACACGATTGGCTATCCATTTTTATAATAATAATAATAAGCAATTACTAGTTAACATAATTTTATATTATAGCATACTTTTATTTTACATTTTAGCATATAAAAATTCTACATTGGTTTATACTTAAACAGATTTGTCAAATAAAAATTCTGTCTAATTTTTAATTGGGATACATGTATTTTAGGCTTCTATAAAACTTTCATATATGCCTATTTCGTTTACAAGTTTCAATAGATTTTAAATTTTTTACTAGAGAAACATTCCTTAAAAAAAAAAAGAAATTCAAAAATATTGGTTTGAATCTAAGAAACAAATGGCACTATCATTTCTTGAAATTGGACAAGTGAGAATTGCAACCTCTTGATCAATTTAATCTTGAAAATATTTTCTGGAAAAGTAACATAAAAATAAAAACCAAAATGCTAGCTCACTGACATAGAGATGGTCACACTATACTCTAGTCGAGTTTCTAATGCTAGACACTTCGATCTCATTGACGCAAGAAACAGAAGAATAGAAGTTCATAACCGTTTAATAATAATAATTAAAAAAAAGAAAGAAAAAAAGAGTAAGCCCTTGAGCTCTTCAAAGCTGAATATTTTTTATTTTGTAGCAGGGAAGCACCACCGCACACATTCACAACTCACATTGGAGGCAACCAAGTAATGGCAATGGTGCTTCTAACCTTGTGGACTCCATCTTTCCAAACCAAATCTCCAAACTCCGGCGTCGTTTGCGGTGACTTAGTCGTGAACGTCACTTTATAAGACAACTTCTGACCCGCCTTGTTGAAGCTCAGGCTCTTGGGCTCAACCTCAACAGAGGCGCCTCTAAAAGGCGAGACCGAAACATGGTAGTTCGAAACCGGAGGACCGACATTAGTCGCAGTCCTCCGAACACTCAGAACCGAAACCGAAGCTTTCTCAGGGAAAACAACCGAGATTGCAGGGTAATTCAACTCCCCTGGACCAGCAAGAGAGTGTTTGCATGTCCTATTGGCATATTTAGAGAAAACCTTGAGCTGGGTAGGAGTCAAACTTTGTGTACAAAGGAATTCATAGTACTCCTGTGGCTGAATATCGTAGACCAAACCAGGGTCAAGAGCTTTTATTGGGTTGACATGACCAGCGCCGTGGTCGTAAGGGTCGGAAGGCGCAGCAACGGAGGCGTCTTGTAGAGGATTCCGAGTGTTGTCATGCACGTAAGCTGTGGTCATGAGAGCGGATTTTATGGCGGCGGGGCTCCAGTCGGGATGTCTGGCTTTGAGCAACGCTGCGATTCCGCTCACGTGAGGGCACGACATGGAAGTCCCCGACAGGATGTTGAACTTCACTCTCCTCTTATCCGTCGGCAAACTCGATGGGCCCAAATCCCCTGTCCACGCCGCGAGGATGTTCACCCCTGGGGCGACCATGTCGGGCTTCAGAATCTCCAGCGTGAGTAAATTCGGCCCTCGTGACGAAAATGCTGCCACGACAGGCGACGGCCTGATTCCGACTCTGGTTCCGAGGAAAGCGAGGTTCACCGTTGCCTTTGGGTTTGTTAATGCGTAGTGCTTTATCTCTTTGGCTTCGGATTCTCCTACAGCGACGGCGGGGATTAAGTGCGCGTCCGCAACGAGCTCCTCGCCGTTGGAGGCGGTGTTGGCCAAGATCATGCCGACGCCTCCGGCGTCCTTCACCACTTGACCTTTCTGTACTCGAGGGCTGATGCCTCGGTCGCAGATAACGATCTTTCCGGCAACTTTGCCACTGTCTAATGTACCTTCCAAGCACAGAGAGCTCGGATCTGGGCTAGTGGAATTGCTTCCCATGCATGTAACTGAGTATTGTTTGTTGACATCAAGAGTTCTTCTTCCTCTGTAGAGCGAAACTCCAGAGAGGTTTTTCCCAGTTCCGAGCTTAACGATCGCCGGGAAATCCCTATCCATGGTGCTGGCTCCAACGGTGGTTATCCAAGGAGAAACGTTGGTGAGGCTTATGGGATCGGGCCCACCGTTCCCGGCCGAGCACGACACGAAAACTCCCATCTCCATAGCCCCAAACGACGCCACGGAGAGACTGTCTCTGTAATACGACGAAACCCCACCGCCTAAAGAAATCGACAAGACGTTGACGCCGTCGTCGACGGCTCTATCGACGGCGGAGAGAATATCGGAGCTAAAGCAGCCACCGACCCAGCAAACCTTATACGCCGCGATTCTCGCGCCGGGGGCCATTCCCCTGGCAGTGCCGTACGCGTAGCCGAGTAAATTCGCCCCCTTCACCGGAGAGCCCGCGACAGTTGCCGCCGTGTGGGTCCCGTGGCCGTCCTGGTCCCTCGGCGACTTGTACTCGCTCTGCGGGTTGATCTTTCCCGTCGCCGCTTCGTATCCTCTGTAGAATATCCTCGCGCCGACGATCTTTCTGTTGCAGTGCTGCTTCGTGAATCCTCGTCCCGTCTCGCACTCTCCTTTCCAGTGCGCCGGCACCGGAGTCATCCCCGTGTCGTTGAAGCTCTCGCTCTCCGGCCATATCCCGGTGTCGAGGACTCCCACGATGACGTCATGGTCGGAGACTTTCATCGACCAGACGTTCTCTCTGTCCAGCCTCCGGTCGAGTCCCAAGAACATCGGACTTCTCGTCGTATGAAGTTCGTACTTCATCTCCGGGAACACGGCCAAAACGGCGTCGTCTTGTTCCAGCTTCTCAGCTTCTTCTTTGCTCAGCTGAGCCGCAAATCCATGGAAAGCCGTTTGGTAACTGTAAATTATTCTCTCTTCACTCTCCTCGTCACTTTCATCGCTCTGTTTTATCAGAACTGAATTTACTTTCGATGAGTACCACTCTAAGTGATCAGAGAAAGACTCTGGCATGGCGGATTTATCCATTTGGATTATGTAAGTTTTCTTGGCTGATAGTAAAACAGTGTTGAACAAAAGTAAGAAGCTTGTAATGGACATCATCAAAAACAGCCGTTTGACACCACCAAAACCCATCTTTTCACACCAGAAAAATGATCTCTTTTCAGAGAGAAAGATGTACCAATCTTAAGAAAGAAGATGAAGATGAAAAAAACCAAGGAAAAAGAGCTCTGGGAAATGATTAATATCGTTTTGGAGTTTTGAAAATATCTTGAAAGGGGGAAGTGGCCTTTTGAGTACTAGTCTGTCACCTTGCGTAGAGTAATCAAGATGGTTGGTTTGTGTCATGAATGCCCGATGTTGAACAGAGCCAAAGACAGATGGTAGCACTTAATTTGTGATCTCTATTACGCTGCTCTGTTGTTTTAATTTGGAAGTGTTTTTAACTGGCTGGGGTAATTTGACTTTGTGCATTTTACACTGTTTTAGTACCAATCGAGGTCACTGACAAAGCAACATCATCGTGACCTTACTTTACTTTGGTACTGAATTTGTCTTCTAATCAAATCTAGGATCTCCCAAATAGCAAAAAAATTGATACCACATTGTCCACGCTTAGCTGTGTGAATTTGATTAGATCTTGCCATGTAGGGCTTTGTTTGTCTAACGTATAAGGTGTTTGGTTTTCGTTATATAAGTTTTATATGTTATAATTGATCCTCATTAAAAAATAAAAAATTACTATCGTGTAAAGTTTTTATATGTTATATTATCTTTAATTAAAATTGATTCTAACCATATTTCTCAAACACCTTACTGCTTATAACTATTATGTTATAATATAAAATAAAAATTTAGTATAGTTTAAAACTCTCATATATTATAATTGTTTATGTTTTAACTACGTTCGTGAACACTTCACAGGCGTGTCATTTTTAGTACGTAATAGTAGTGTAATTAGTAGGAATTACGACCATCACAAAAATAATAATAATAATAATAAAATATAAAGAAAAAAAAAAGGAGTTACGAGCTGTGGCCATAGCCGACGAAAATGTTGTTCTCAGAAGTCATTTAATACTAGTGTATATTGTCTGCAGAGACATGGCCAATGCAGGCTTGCTAGTTGCTTCCTGTAAATTCACAGGATACTTGCAAAACTGAGTAACATCAGAGCACCGTCAAAGTTTGAAAAATTTTCTTTCCAATTTTTGCAAACCAATGCAACGGTAAGAAAGACAAAATATTTATTAACTTCTCTTCTCGGTTGGGGGCCGTTTGTACGAGGGTGTGACTCGCTCTTGCTTGGTCATTCTTCACACCCGCGGATGGTGAAAACTTATAAGCATTGAAATTTAAGTTTCTTTTTTTTTTTTTGGGTAGAAAATCATACCAAAAAAATTGGGGAATTCGATGAAATTGAGTCTCGTACATATACACGTACAAAAATACGGCATATACATGGTGAACTGATGGGTTAGTATCACTTTTAGTTTTAATGTTTAGAATTATAAGTTAAATTTGAATTTGGTCTATGATTTATAAACATCAAAGAAGGAGTTTTTAATTTATCAAATTGCCCTGAATTAGTCTTTTACATATTTAAAAATTAAATCTCAAGGAAACAAAGATCCATAACAATCGTTTGAAATTTTCATTTAACGATTAGAAGGACGGAATGAAACGACTATTAGACAAGATAGTAGTTTTATACTTGAGATTTTAACCATTAGATGAAGTGAAAAGACTAATTGAAGACAATTTAATAAATTGTGGCTTAATCTGGATGTTGCAAAAGCCAAAGACCATAAAGAGATCTAGTTTATATTTGGAGGAATAAATATGACATTAACTTTGGAATATGCATAACGACGGGAGAAAACAAAGAAAAATGATTCCAAATGCAAAAAGTTTACAAAATTAATTTCCTCCTAGTCCTGGATTTTTATATAATTTATATTAGCACAAAGGTGGAAAAAAAATTGAGGACTTGGTTGCAAATATTTTCTCCTCTATTTAAATAAAAAAAAATAACCTTAAAAGCCTTTTTGTTGTTTTCATCAACAACCCCCACCAATTACCTCAAATCCTTGGGAAATTCGCTTTTCCGGTTTTACATCACTCGAAGAACAAACGAAAAGTCTCGTTGATTAGGCGTGGTGAATATAAATAGATCAACAATAATGCACATTCTGACAAGTCGACAACACATTAATATTGAGAGGTTCAGACACTTGTGATATGGAACTCCCAAATTCAATTCGCCACCTGATACCAAAAACAAAAATAGAATAAAAATTTCATAGATGAATGAAAGATGTACCTTGTTTTTTCATTTGAAGGAGTATTTAGACTATTTTGACGTTTAGCTTAGTTCAAACTAATAATTGAAGCTGAAATCTAAAATAATGTAGCAATTAAAATTATGTGATAAAAAATCCTGTAAAAAAATTTATTTGCACCGTAAATTTTGGTTTAAATCCTGGCTTCAAACATCCTACAAAAACTGCATTAGATGAACTTGAAAAAAGCCGTAGTAATCATCAAACAAATTTATTATAACGAGTCAAACTACAACACGTCTCAAAGTAAGTTCATCCCAATTTTCAATTATTGAACAATAAAGAAAATCTAAACGTTGTTTCTTTTTTAATGAATAATGACTTTATCAAAAGTGCCAATAGCCAACACGACAAATAACAAAAAGAGCTAAAGCCACGCACAGTTAATCACAGCAAAAAACCCCCATGTTGTAAAAATGAGTAGTTTTAAATAGTCTCGTTGGGTCATGACTCGAGCCTCTTACATAAAATGAGCCCCATCATATAGGATCTAGGCCTATCCCATTTGAAGGACCTGGGCTGTAGCGCGAAGGGACTAAAAAAAGTTTTTAAATAAAAATGTAACAACTACACTTTCAGACGACACCACACTTTTTGGTGGAAAGAGCCAACAAACATAATAGTCTATGAACGGCAGAATTTTTTGTTCTTCGTGTCCAAAGCAATTATAATATGAGAAATATTGGACAGCCAATCGAGCATCCTCACCAATACTATAGATCTCGTACACAAATTTGTCAATGGCGCCAAACACTTCATGTTTTGTCTGAGAGAGCGATTAAAACATTTTTTAACGGTTGTAATCGTTTTTTGGATTAAATTTTGTGAAAGTAAAAAAGGTTGAAAACGTGATTACCAAGAAGGGCTCAATAACATCCTTGAAGTCCCCTTCTATAATTACATTGTCAAATCCTGATATTTAGAGAAAAATAAAAATAAAAAAAGCAACTATACACATAAATAAATAGGGAAATATATACATAATAATTTGTTGAATACTCGAACCGATTCCTAGGCAATAATTCATGAGAATCACCGGTCCCTCCCTTAGAGCTATTTTCCAATACAAGAAAGCAGAACCATCAAATAAAGTAGTAAAGTGGGTGCCTTTTAGTTTTTACATCTGAATGGTACAGATGGGGCAAAGGCAATGGCCAAAGACTTTCTTTGGTACTGAGCCAGGTGTGGGCCGTTTGGGAATTATACATCTGGATGATTCTCTTTGGTCAAATTTTGCATTTAAATAATAGCGGTTGTTTTACTTTATTTGTTTTATTTTTCGGACAACGTTTTACTTTTATTTCTAATACTTAAAGTGATACAAAACTATATTAATAATAACTTACAACTTTGTACACTTTCGAATAATTTTTCAACACTTTTAACCACATATGTTCGCATGAATACTTGATAAATGGTGTTTTTTTTTTTTAAAAAAAAAGAACACTTGATAAATGGCAATATGATGAATTTGAATAAAATGGGATTTTAAAATTTATTTTTTCTTAGAATACAAATTCTTTGTCACTCCAACCCTAAATGTCACCTCTTCCTTTGCTCATAACCAACCCCCCCCTCCGGCTATCACATTCTTATATTGATTTTATTACCATGACAAAAGTATTAATGTTGTAACTTATCATAAGCTCATAAAAGAATACTACATTGAGTTGTAATACGTAGATAATGTGTCTAGTCTCCTAGTTCGATATAAAAAATTCCAATTCAAATAAGTTTTATTGTAGTATTTTTTTTCACAGCATTTGAATTACTACAATATTTTCATTTTTTTTTGTTGATCATAAAGTAGCCCCATCTCATCCCCATCCCTTCGGCTATACAAGTAGCCCCATCCCATCCCCATCCCTTCGATGGTCGCAATATTTTCAATTTGAATAATCAGTTCTAACCAACTATCCAAACATCCTTCACGACCTTACTATCCAACAATATGTAGTCTCTACTCTTCTAAGCCCAAACTTAAACAAACACCAGAAGCAATTACAAGACCTCATTATTGCTACACCACTCTACAACCACCTCCTTAAAATTAACGCGGTTTTGATGCCTAGCAAGTTTGTGGAAGGAGATCTATTAAATTTAAACCCGAACGCCATAAAAACATTAGGTGAAAACGCCACCTTTGCAGCATAAAATACAAGTTACGATTCTTTGTAATGATTCATCTACCCATCAATGAACTAAACTTTGCAGATGCCAATGGCAGCCATGTAGTGCGGATTGATGAACGATCAAATCACCTCGAATTACCAAAATAAAAAGCTCTCGGGTGCCTCAAAGCCCTCTAAGAATAAAAGTAGCAATTTTGATATTTCACAAGCTTACCGACCATGACTTGACAATGGTGTATAGATTTTGAATGAGAATGGACATATTATGGAGCCCAAAAGGACTTTTTTAAGTTGTGGTGCTAGAACAGTCTGGCTTTTAATGCTCTTAACCAGCCAGTTCAACGCCCATATCAAATGTCTGTCCCTGGCAGTGGGCCTCGTGTATTCACTTCTCATAAAAATAAGAGCAAGAATTGGCTTTTACGAGGAACATGTCCTCCTGTCGGGAATTGGAGCCCACTCCTAGACGTTGTTAAGGATCAGACGTTGCATGTTTAATATACAATTGACTAAAACAAAACACAAATCAAATACTTCAATCCAAAAACATTCCTTTTCTTTAAAAAAATTGTGGTGGAAAAAAATAATGACTTACACGTCATGTACGAAGGCAATTTTACAAAGTAAAATTTAAATATAACTCTTTTTTTTTTTACAATATTTAAGAATAGCATAATAACGTCATTTTTACTCTTTGAATTATATAATTAAATTATTATGATGGTGTAAATTCTCGCTATTTGTATTTTTTTTTTTTATTTTTTTGCTATATTTCAACTTAACTAGTAAGACTTTGCTATAAATTTATTTAAAAAAAAAACACTTTATCAATGTTACCCTTTTGAACCATTAAACCATATTAATTTTTAATAATGGTAAGCAACCCATCATTTTATATTGTCAAAAAAGGAGGTTAGTCTCAAATTGTGGCTACATATAACATTTGAACAAAGTGATAAAAAATTGTGGTATCTAACCAGTCCAATTTATTTGACATTTTTTAATGAAATCAAGTGAAAGGAGAAAGCGACTTAGAGCTATAAATACTAGCCATTCCACCCATTCTTATCGTCCCATCCTTGAGAGAAAGCAATGAGCTTTATATAGAAAGCTTGAGGGAAAATTGAAAGCAATTTTTGGGTATATTTGGGATATGGGTTTGTAAGTTGTAAGGTATTGAGTGTTGGAAACACTTATATATTTCTCCCTTAATAATAGATCTACAGCAGCCCGTAGACGTAGCATAAATTCGGTAAACTATGCTAAATGTTTTGTGTTGTCTTTCACTTTATTTTAGTCCATTAATCTGGTTGCTCCAGGAATTTGTCTCTTAATTCCCAACGACTAGAACTGTTGTGAAATATCTGTAAGTGCACAGAATTGTAAACAAGTAATAAATTAGTGAGTATTAAAGTATCGTTTCACGAGGATTTCGTTAATTTAGTTAAGTACTGAAATTAGTTAACTTTAAAATTATTTGAATGAACGAAAATAAGATAGAAAAATAATAAAACAAAATATAAATAAAAAATAAACAAATAAAAATGACACAAATAAATAAAAACTATGGCATCTGATTTCAACAAAACTATTATAATTTAATTTATTCTTCTTACTAACATCGCTTATGGCAATGTTTGAAGGACGAATAACCTTAACCTATTCAATGCTATCTTCCAAGTTACACTAAAAATATCCTAACATATTAACTGGCTATATTCCTATATGAATCTAAATATATTAGAATTTATTAAGATCTATGGTTCTCAAAATACTACACAAGTTAGGTTGCTATATTTTTATGCCCCATGTAACCAACGATGTCTATCACAAGAAACTATTCCTATAAATTTCCTTCTAGTTTCATTATAGGTCACTAATCAATTAATTGGTGAGCAAACAATTAAAAGCATCAAAAACATTAATAGACACTAAACATAAAGTAATAAACTCTTAGAGAATAAATATTTAAAAGCAAAAGTAAGTGAAATAAATTAAAATAGAATTGGTAATCTCATAGCCCTAAAAAGGCACAAATCAAAGGTTCAACATTTTAAAAAACAAAAATACAAAATTAGAAAATTAGAAAGTGTAGGAAATTGCAGAAAGGAAATTTAAAGTATAAAGATTCAAACACAGATATATTGAGGTTCGGCCAATTACGTCTACGTCCTTGTAAACTCCCTTGGGAATTTGATATACTTCTCATATTCAGTTCAGAAACCAAATATTAGAATACTAAACGCTCTAATCTTTTTCTCTCACCTCCCTATCTATATTTTCCCCAAGAAAATACAACAAGAAGTTCCCAGAGAGAAATTTCCTCTCTCACTCTACACTATTTCTTGCTGTTCGGTACTTTCTCTCTCTAGATTGTTACACATGAGATTTTTGTGTGTATTTACTGACTCTATACCTAAATATGTATTATAACAATATACCAATGAAACACGTCAGCTTATCATTACATAATAGAGACTAATAACAAAACGATACAGTATAAAGCTAAAACCACAAGTCGTAACTTTCAAGCTCTGAACTGATTCTTTTAATGAGAAATGTAATCATATCAGAATTAACTTTTCCAACAGAAAAAAAAAGCCCTGGCAGAGGTGTCACAAGTCTCTAAGCTTTAATCACTAAGCTTTAATCTCCACTTCTTGCTCTTCAAAATATATTCTCCCTTGAATTTTTCTTAAACCTAAAAATAAGAATAAAAATAGAAACCTAAAAGAAAATGCCTTGAACACTTCTCCCTGGCTCTAAGTAATGGGGGATTAGGCCTCCTCTAAAATATCCTAATAAGGTCTTACTTATAGGCTATGGGAAATCAGGGTAAACAAATTAAAATTCAATTTTTTTTTTTATTTTTTTCGCATCCATACAAACGCCCCAGCGCCAAGAATCAAGGCGCTAAATTCTCGGGTGCTGTGCCTAATTGATCAGGCTTTTTTTCTTTTTTTTTTTTCTTTTCCCTCCCAAGGCATCGTTTCTTTTTCCATTCGCTTCCATATGATCACCCTTGGAAAATGAGATTTTGAATCTTGAAAAAATTAGTGGAACTTAAAATCCTATCGATATGTTAACAAAAATGATAACCATCAAAAGCTGAAATTATGTTCAGCTTCAGTCGGTCTGCAAGTGTAAAAAAAAAACGAGGAAGTGTTCTTGTAAATTATCAAAGTGTGAAGACAAATTGAAATCAATCTTCAAGTAGGAGATTATTGAATGGTAAGCAACCTGCCATTCTAGATTGTCAAGAAAGGAGACAACTTTTAAATTGTGACTGCCTACAATATTTGAACAAAATGGTAAAAAATGATAGTGCCTAACTAGCCTAATTGATTTGACATTTTTGAATGAAACTAGGTAAAAGGAGAAGGGGGCTTATAGCTATAAATACTAGCCATTCCACTCATTCTTATCATCCCATCCTTGAGAGAAAACAATAGGCTTTACATAGAAAGCTTGAGAGAAAATTGAGAGAAATTTTCTTAGGCATAATTGGGTTATGGGTTTGTAAGTTGTGAGGTTTTGAGTGTTGTAAACACTTTTATTTTTGAATGAAATTAGGTAAAAGGAGAAGGGGGCTTATAGCTATAAATACTAGCCATTCCACTCATTCTTACCATCCCATCCTTGAGAGAAAACAATAAGCTTTACTTAGAAAGCTTGAGAGAAAATTGAGAGCAATTTTCTTAGACATAATTGGGTTATGGGTTTGTAAGTTGTGAGGTTTTGAGTGTTGTAAACACTTTAATATTTCTCCCTAAGTAAAAGATCTACAGCAGCTAGTGAACGTATATGACACCCGTTATTTTTCTAACGGGTATTATGATACTTAAATTAATTATTCGTGTGCTAATTAAAATTTGTTTTATCTAGAATCTATTTTATAATATTTATTTCTAGCTATTTTTAGATTTCCTAAAATTTCTTATACCTATTTAGTATATTTACCGAAATACCCTTGAAACTTCTAGTTAATTATGAAAATGCCATTTGGTATTATATGTCTAAAAGTCTCCGGAGGAGACCCATTCTCCCTAACCCTGTCTCCCTCAATTATTCTTCTTTCTCTTTTCTTTTCCTTTCCCACGTCTCTTTCCCTTGTTTCTCTCTTTTCTTCCTTTTCTTTTTCGTTCTTTTTCTTCTTCTTCATTTCTCTTCCATGGTGAGACAAACTAGAGAGAAACCAAAGGAGAACTCAAACTGATCTTTCATAAAAGTTCACAAATAACTTCTTACAAGTTTAAGGATCACGGAGACTTAAATGTTTTCAAGATCAAACCATAGTTTTAAGCTAAATTTTGAGGTTAGATTTCTAAAACTTTAACTTTGATTTAAATCTATGTTTTGGCATGAAAGTTGTAAGAAATAAGTTCTTGATGTTTGTGAGAATTTATACAACGTTTCTGGTGTATGATTTACATAGATCTTTGTTCAAAATGAGTTTTGAGCTAGTTTTGAAAAGTTTTAATTTTGGGTTTAGATTTGTGTTGTTGAACATGAAAATTTTGAAAAGAATGATTTACATGTGTTTAAGTGTGATAATCCATGGTTTTTATGGATTTTCCATACCTTAAAAATTGATAAAACAAGATCAGATTGAGTTTTAAAGTTTGAAACCTTTTGAAAATAGAAACTAGAATTTCTAGAAATTCATCTGTCGGTAGGCTGGACTTGTCGACAGGTTTGGTAGGTCGAACCCTATAGTTTAGCAGGTCGAAGTCTGAATAGGATAGGTAGGCCGAACCTTGGAGATTGGCAGGTCGACAGAGGGTCCAAAAATAGCAATTTTGTTCAGAAGGGCGAAAATAGTTGATCGGTAGACCGATTGGGCAGTCCAAACACCTGTTTTTCATCGTTTTGTATTAAGAAATGTTCCACGGATTTCATATTAATGATTATGGCACACTAATAAAAATAAATGGTAAATCAGTATGATTATAGATTAGGAATTTAGTTAAAGTATGGTTATTCTATGCGTTGTAGGATAACAAAGTACTTGGAGCGTACATGGTGAGCTTGGTATCGTGAGTTGGAAGTTATCGGCATGGTATTTGTCAAGAGGTAGGGATTCTATCACTCCTCTTTTGTGAGGTTTTTATAGAATTAAAATTGGTTGTTTTTCTGCAAGATTATTATATGAGTATCACAAATGAAACTATAATATGAACTCGTATTGTGTTATACAGCAAGGAATATATTGATTTGACGTAAGTTGTTGTAAATTGAGAAGCATGATTAGAAAAATTAACTCTATATATATGATGATGAATTATAGAGGAATGGTAAGACGTGAAGAGGGCGGCGGTTACGTCTTTGGACATGAATACCCTAAAATGTAAAATAGGAGAGAGGTGATGACGCTCCCTTGGGTTGAAAATCCTAGAACATATTGTACATGAATCTACTTGGTGAGCATCTAGGATTTGAAGTCCCCTCATCGGACACCTTTCGAATGATTAGAGGGTGGTCAAGTGTGCCCATTTGGGTTTCGATAAATTGAGTGATAAATACTCTATTAGAATATGGATACCTAGAAAAATTAATGAACTGTAATATTTGTATATATGTATATGTATGAAACTCGATAATGATTAACATAAAGTATCTACGGAATATGATCATAATAAATCTTATGAGATGAATAATGAATGAGAACTAACTAACCATGCAAGTTTTAATGTGCCAATGATAAAAAAACTAAAGGCAAGTAATGGTTTTTCTACTGAGATGTTGTCGCTTATTCTCTCATATTTTCATCTTTTCAAGACTTACAATGTGTGAGGTGGTGACAAAAAATGTAATTGAGGAAGCCATATAGCTATATTATGATGGAATTGTATCATTTGTTGAGAGTGTTCTTCATGATAATATAAGCATCATTTGTTACTTTCTGTAACTGTATTAAGATGTATTGAGGGTTTGAATGGAGATGATGACAGTTTTACATTATTAAATTAAAGGTGCTATATTAAACTGTGGTTTAATTGTTGTTTATATTTTTATATTTTTTTTAGAGTTTTTATTTAAGTTTGGGACAGATTTGTTTTGAAGTTTTATCTTTATTTTCTAATCTTTGTTTAATTTATTTAAAACTGTTAACCCCCACTTGAAGGCGTTACAACTTAGCTTAAATTAAGTGAACCATGCTAAATATTGTGCATTTTCTTTCATTTTATTTCGCTCCAGTAACCTGATTACTCCAAGAATTTGTCTCTTAATTCCTAACGCATGTTACAATTGTACTAAAGTAAAATATATATATATGATCCACTGTTTTTTTTTCATTTGCCAATATATATTAGTTTTATTAAAATTTAATTTAAAAAATTACCACTCAAAACTTTTACTCTTCCTATTAAAAAAGAGTTGAAAACAAAAGTGTATTGACCGACCACTCGCAGGTTTGACACATCAGAATGGGGTTAAAACCTTAGGGGAACAAGATACTCTCAACTACTATTAAATGAACGACGCATTGAATCAGTCTGAGCAAAACGAGAGTAAGGTTGGAAACAGGACTGGTACACAATAAAAGTAATTTCTTTTTTGGTTAAATACGCAAGAAAAGTGCATGCTTTGCTTCACTTCAATTAACAATTGTATTGAGAAAAAGGTCAAAGCATCCGTCCAAGCATGATGAATGCCTGAAATTCACTGAACATAACATCATGTACGAAATATACTACGCACATCCAACAACTGTTCCCAAAACCTGCTTAATGGCCGGTTACAATTGGATACCTATGGATACAGCCAGCCCATGGGCTCTTATTGGACTCTCCAACAATGGGCCTGGTACATTTCCAGACGACACTATTACACTTGGGCCGACTCCCCATCCCAAGCTGCCACAGCTTGTCACCTCTCTTGACCCTATCTTTTAGCCTCCAAGTAAGCCAACTCGTACCAAAGCGATGAAGAATACCGGTTCCCAAACCTGTCAAGCAGTGGATTTGCACATTATCACTTAATAATTTTCAAATTTTGTACCATATAAGTACACAATATTCTTATAATCGTTATAATCTTCACTCTTTTAAACTTTTAATATTTTAAATGGGAATTTTTACAAATGTAATATTTTAAACATGTAATAGAAACAGAAGCGTGATGGAACTTTTTCTGATGTAGCGTGAACAAAAACACAGCCGTTAAAAGCGTGAAATAATATTTAATGTTCACTATTTTAAACCTGTGAAGCGTCATCAAAGCAGCTTCCATGTCTCTCTCCCCAAGCCTTAGCCCCCTAGCAATCTCCTTTATAACCGGACCACCTGAAGTCGGCAAGCAAAAATGATCAATCACAGTCTTGAAATCCGGCACGTAAATCTCACAAGACTTATCCAAAGAGCTCTTCTGAAGAACTGAAACACCATAACGCAACTTCTCTTTTAACGGCAATATTGACAAACCCAAAACGGCGATATTCGAACGGAGAGTCTCTCCGGCCACTTGGAGCAAGTCTTTCCTTAGAGAAACTCCGAGATTCCCGTCCGAATCCTCTTCGCGTATGGCCGAGAGATAGGCCTTGTCTTCGAACGCTCTTTGTGTTCTTAGCGTTTTTACAAGCTCGTACTTCGAAACGGTTTTCAATTCCTTCTTGTTGGTGAGAAATATCGCCGCGCTTCCCATTCGAAAGAGGCAGTTGAGGAGCAACTTGGGCTTTTCGTGCCCGGAGTACCAGCCAGGGGACAATATCTCGGTGCTGAGAACGACAACGTTTGAGTTTTCGTTGCCTTTAAGAATGTTTCGAGCCAAATCTACCGCTAGAGCGCTCGCGCTACACCCCATGCCGGAGAGGTTAAAGCTTTTAATGTCGCTTCTCATTTTGTATTTGTTGACGACAACGGAGGAGAGAGAAGGAGAGGGGCAGAATCCGCTGCAGTTGACGATAAGTACGTCGATGTCGAGCGGAGAGAGGCAGGTTTTGGCTAAAAGATCGTCCATAACGGTGAAGAGAAACATGTGGGCCTCTTTGATGGAATCTTGGAGGTGGGTTTTTGGCGGGATGTAGTGTAAGGCTGGTGGGAGAAAAGTCTCCTCGCTTTGTCCTGAAGATGAGAGGATTTTGGCCATGAAAGCCATGCTTTCATCGTCGAAAGATTGGAACTTTGAGGCGTTTTCGAGGAAGGTGGCGAAAGGGACTCGGCAGAAGCTCGGAGGTTTGAGGCATGAGAAGTCAACCAAATAGACCGGAGATGATGATAAAGACTTACTTAAGAAGTTGACGAAGAAGAGAAGTATTAAGCAAGTGCACCAGAGGAGAAAGACATGAAAAATGTTCCAGTTTTGTGGTAGAAATATTTGTAAACCTGATTTGGTGGAGTACTTGAGAAGTTGCAACAAAAATGAAGGAATCGTCTGATTCGAAAAGAAAGTGGAAGGGAAAGAATGAACGGTGTTGGTAACAGGTTCCATTGGAGGATAGAAAGGAGACAAAGTTGCAATAGAATGGCAGTAGGGCAATGGTGTTGATGAGGTGATCTTGGGAAACGAATATTATTAATAGAGATGCATGAATTAGGTTTTTCATGATAAGAACCCTAGTTGGTTCAAATTTCTGTGTGCTTCATTTCTTGAGTATACAGGTGGGAGTACGTTTGCAATAAATTCAATGATATCAATAGTCAAGATAGAAGGGTAAAGGTGACGGGGAGTAAAAAGTAATCACGACAATAGCCTAATGGTAATTTCAAATTAAAAATATAAATAAATACAAAAAAAAAAAGAAAATAGAAGAGAAGAAGGTAAGAGATTTAAAATGGTTAAGCAATATGTCTACATGGCTACATGATAAAAAAAATTCAATTTTTTTTATATTTTCACAGTGAATTATATATAATTAAATAAAAAGGATCACTCTGTGTACGGTTGACCTTTTATAATTAATATCCTATCATTAGGCTACCAATCTCTTGTAATTGTACAATAAGATTTGTTAAAACAAAATAGGACGAATCTAAATTTTAATTACAAATAGTCAAGCCAATATTTCATCATTCCATGCTTAACTTATTATAAGTAAGGCGTGTAAAGTTCAAATCCACCTGTCTGAAAGTTAAAAATAAAAATAAAAATAAAAATAAATTATAGGGGAAATTCTACGGTCATATACTTCACATTTGTGTGGGGAGTCGGTCAAACCAGGCCTTTTACTGTGTAGGGCACATTGAAATATTTGAAAGTATTTTGCCATGAAGAGATCATTTATTGGTCGAGACTTCGAGGAGCAGGGTCCACCGACGTTCATCAAGTGGTCCGACGAACAATCTGATCATGATTTCTGATTTGAGAAACATTGCTGAGCCAGCCATAGTGTTTTTCTTTAATTCATATAATGAGGTGCCTTATTTATTTATTTATTTATTTTTTGCCGGAGCTATTTCTTTGGGGGAGCATTTATTGCTTGATTTCGATTTAATTATCAGCTGTGTTGTAGCAAGTGATAAGGAATCTGCAGGGCAAAGCCTCAAGAAAGAAATTAGGTCCGTTTGTTTCATGGATTCAACTAAGTTTTTAAACTTAAAATTTTAAATTAGGCTTGAATACGTATTTGATGGCATTAATATTTGAATGTCAATTTGAATTTTCTTTAAGTTTGAGTCTAAAATCTGAGTTTTGCCTTCTTTAAATTTTCATGATTCGAATCAAAATACTACAGTATTTTTTAGATTTTCTTTCTCTTATACTTGAGGAAAAAATATCTTAACTTACTCATTTGATATTTGCTTGAGATAATTCTTCTTTCATTATGTTCATAATAAAGAGAGAAATAAATTAAGATCTATATTATATATTTTTTTCATATAATAAACATTAAGATTTTATTAGATTTATTAGAAAATCAAAAAAACTTTTTCTACTATTTATCCAAATATAAATTTTAATTTTATTCCTTATTCAGATTAACATTTTAACTATATATGCAAACATCAAATTAGATAACAATTCAAATTACACAATTTAAATCACACAACTTAAATTAAAATATTCAAATCAACACAATTCAAATCCATCTACCAAATGGGCTCTTAGTATTGGGTGGTTAGATCTCGAGTGTGGAAGTAATAAAACTTTGCAAGGGGCCCGCTTTATCCATAGAAACTGTTAGATTTAATTGAAACCATTTTTTTTCTATCGATCTAACGTTTGAAAGGCATATATTCATCGATGAATTTTTTTCGGTTTTCACAAAACCAATTGTCCCATATATATTGTTACCTTGAGAAATTGATTATAAACTACTAATTCAGATAGGCATGTGCTTTCAGCTTTGCCACTGTGTATGTAAATTACAAAATCATTCACTTAATAGGCCGTTTGATACGTAGGTTCAAAACCATTTGAGGAAGTTCAAAAGCATAGAGAAGGTTTTAAACCAGTGAAAACCTCTAAAATCCAAACATCTCATTCTTATTTTCTTTTTATAAATCACAGTTTACCAAACATCAGTTCTCGTTTTAAAATTGATATGATATTTTATTATCGTTTTAAACTTCAATTCAAAACCATCGTTTAAACCATATAGTTTAAAACCCAAAATTCAAACCATGAAGTTCTAAACTATACTATTCTGAACCCAAGCACTGAAGGAACCACAAGCCTCAAAATTACTATTATTATTTTTTTTTTGGTGTTTCAAATCCTCAACATCCATACTTTGGCAGTCAAAACGCACAGCATCCTGTTCTAATTACACATATTGATCAGTAAGCAATAATATTTGCTTTTTTGGTCCACCCTATCCATATCACAAATTTTCCGGCCGCTAAATTTACTTATGAAATATCCCGAGATATTACTTCGTTTTACACTTGATAATTATATCATATTATCCTCGTTCTCAGAGCGATGCGTGTAATACGATTCTTAGCCCGCCGATAACATTGGTGCCACATTCAGAATTCAGAAAACGACATCAGATTTGACGTTCTCGGGGTTACAACGACGGTCCATTGCAAAAAAAAAAAGACTCCACAGTCAACAAATGTCAGCATATTTATTGTTGAAATTACAACTTTGTCTTGAAATTGCTACTTTGTCTTGGACTTCACTTTGATGACCGTCAACTTTACAACATATATATGGATAGCGCTCCTCAATATTGGAAAGATTTGTACGAATGATGGACTTTTGTACATGGACAAACATAAATATAATATTTATGATATTTTTGTCTCTTCTCTCTATTAACCTAAGCATTATGTTGTTTTCTTAATTTCTGATATATATATATATATATATATGTTTCCTATCGATTCACTACCCTTTTCAGTGAAAATTTGCTTTCGGAGCAAACCATTAAGATAGAAAATGAGTTTTCTAGTATAAACTAGCAAAATTGTGGACTGACATTGATTAATTAAGTAATAATGAGCAGTAAACTAATAGGGCTTAAGATATTGAAGTCCAATCAAGAAGAAAATCGATAACTGTACACTTGCTTGAGAAAGAAATGGAACGAGTGGTTTCAAGATTTTGCAATAAATAAATTACCTAAATGCGTGACTATTGATTCTGACAAGAAAGACGCATACGGCCTTCGTATTTGAAAGCATAAAGGTTTATTTTCAGTTGTTTTGTTCGCCTTATCTATCAAGTTATTATGTTTTTCTTCTATTTGGTATGTCATTTTAATTGTATTTCTAAACTTCTTTATTTGTAATTTTTTAATCTTTTTAATAAAATAGGATGGAGGTATGGTTGAGTTTTTTCATGGTTACCAACTTAGTTAGGAAGTGGTGACTTTCCTACTTAGTGACTATATATCTCTCCATTTATCTAAAAGGAAAAAAAAAAAAAAAAGCTAGCTTAAATCAAGGTGTGATAGGTTTAACATCATAAAGAGTACTCAATATACAGCTTGTTTGCATATTGCAAGCATATTGAGCTGTAGATTCTTTTGCAGGACGTGTACATTTGCGTTGAAAGGTTTCTACACGTACTTTGGTTGAGACCAAAGCACTACTGTGGCAAAACTAGTAAAATTGGTATGTAATCATGTGATTTTGTTGACATGTCCAAAAAATTGGCAGCACGCTTAACATTATATACTCTAAATGAGAGTATGATGTGCGTGTATATAATACATGTAGAAGGCCAGAGCCACGTAAGAATAAAAGTGGACAGTCGTCCATTTTGAAATATTTTTTCTTATAATTTTGTATGTAAAATTGTATAAAATTTGTGTTCAACTCCCCTTAAAATTGTATTTTGCCTTTTTTAAAATCAATTTCACTCTTTATCTCATTAGTTCAGTCACACTTCTGTCTCTCATTAATCTTTCTACCTCTGCTCTTGTGTATGTATATGTATCCACTTTACTGTAATTATTATCCAATAACCTGTCATTGATACTTTTAGTCGCGACTAACCAGTGACCACGCAAGTGTACCCCCTAACCTGCTATTATATTATTAAGGGTAAATTGTTTAATTGGTCTCTAACCTTTCACGAAAATAAGATTTAGTCTTCAACCTTTTTTTTTTATGAAACAAACCCCAACCTTTCAATTAAGCTACGGAGGGACCATTTTAATGGTCAAACCGTTAAGTTTGATCATTAAAATTGATTGGACATCAATTTCTAATTGAAATTACTAAATTATCTTTTAAAATAATTAATATATTAAGAAATCAATAATAATTAAAACAAAAATTTATTAAAAATATAAAAAAATAAAACAAATAATTCAAAAAAAAAAACCCAAAATCATTCTTCCTCTTTCCTAGATCTTCTTCTCAATTATCATATTATAAAACAACAAAACTTAGTTTATTAAAAAATGTAAAAAAATAAAACAAAATAACAAAAATTTGGAGCCATGGCGAAACAGATTCAACAACATGGCCTTCCCCGTTATTCCAAGCCCTAAAAATCCCACCTCTATTTTTGATTGATTCTTCTTTCTCGATTTTTCCTAAAAATTCCTAAAAATTCCCATCTGAGATTTACTAAAAATTATACCTTTTTACATCAAATAGAAATTATTGATGTTTTGTTTGGCAATATAAAGCTTTTACATAGTGCAATGTAAGCAAACGTAGAATACAATGTAAAGCTTTCACATGTAAATTAGTTTCAACCATATGGCTTTGTTTGGCAACGTTGTTCTAACTATATAGTTTCAACTGCTACAGTATAAAGCTCCTATATGTTATAGTATAAAATAAAGTAAGCTATAATGTAAAGCTCTTATATACTATAATAAACTCGTTCTAATTACTGGTTCTAACTATATTACTAAAAGCACTCATAGTTTCAACTGATTTCTCAGACACTCTAACATTTGATCTCCAAAAGACAATTGTATCACAAAAACGACATCATTTCTTAAGGCTTTCACAGTAGGACTGAGACTTGTATGTCATTTTCTTTGCTGAGCAAACTTCCCATGTAGCCATCACATGGATTTCTCAGACCAGAAGCAAAGAGACATCACATCCATTGGCCGTTTATTTATTTCATTTTTTACCCTATTATTTACTAAAAAAACAACAAAGCAAACAAAAAAAAAAAAAAATAAAGCTATATTATATTCACAAACATGCATCTTAAGTGTACACTTACTATTGCTCTTTCTTCCCCCCTCTCTCTCTATATATATACTAGTTGAATTCCACGCACTATGAAAGTGGAAGAATCATTTTGTTAGCTCCATCTACGTGTCAAATTTTGATTACCGTTAGTTATTTTTTAATTTTTTAATAATAAATATGTTAGTTAGTCATTACTTAATGCACAATTAGCACAAAAATCTTTATCAGTATCGCTTTTAAAATAATAAGATCTTACACATAAAAGAATGATTAGAGGCAAATATGAAAAATATATATATTTCAATAGAAACATATCAGGAAAAACTATTTAAAGGAAGTGCATTAAAAAAGATAACATTATCGAGAATTTTTTACAAAATAGAAATTAAAAAATTAAGCACAGACGCCTATAAAAGAAATTATGGTAATAAGAGTAAAGTAAACAAAAACGCATTTCAATTCGCCTACATTAACAAATTAGAGATAATACATTTATTAGAAAAAAGTTGGAAGGATGGTGTGAAAAAGCTTTTAAAAGAAGACACATTCTAAGAGAAAAAAATTGTTTTAATGAGCCAAATAGAAAAACTCAACAAAATATTTTAATAGGAGTAAGTGAGAGGAAAAAAGTAAGTTAAGGAAATATATAAAAAATAAAATTGTAAAATATTTAGGTTATTTTGATAGGAGCAAAATAACAAAGCAATGAATAAGTAAAAGGCAAACAAAAATCAAAACAATGAAAAACCAAAAAATAAAAATAAGAAAAAAACATTTTACCAAAAAAAGAAAGGAAACTTAGAGTGGCAGTTGTAAAGATCATGTTCAATAAAATATCTAAAATATAACATGCCTAAATAAAATTATTACATAGGAATAATAAGATTATATATATATATATGGATGATATGTTTCAGGAAAAAAATAAGATTGGAAAGAAAAAAAGGAAAAAAGAAAAATTGTTTAAATAAAAAATAAAAAGATGAAAAGCAAAAAAAAAAAAAAAAAAAAAAAAGGACAAAAACTTTAGGAATGAAACATCCCCTTAAAAAAAGACATTTAATATCTCATAATATGTATATAAAAAGGAAACAATCCCCTAAAAAAATTAAAAAATAGAAGAAAAGAAAAAGAAACACAAAATATAAGAAAACAACGAAAAAAAGCACAAAGGTGTGAAGGAGAAAAATGATTAAAAAAAGAGAGGCAAGAATACAAAAAGAAGGGTTAAAAAACAAACAAAATTAAAAAAAAAAACAAAAAACAAAAAAGGGGGGAATGTTTCGTTCCCTCACAAGATATAAATAGTATTTAAAAAAAAAATCGAACGTTCCCTCTTCCACGTCTCAATTTCTCCTCAAAAGGCCTTTAGAGCCTTTTAATAAAGAATAGATCATACAATTTTTTTAATATTAGAAAATTATTATTTGAACACTTATTCTCTAAAAGTGATATTTCTTAGTTAATTCACCCCTTAAATTTACCAACCAATGATGGATAGACCAATGGTTATATTAATTAGATTATTTATCTTATTTAAAGTTAGCTATTCAAATTTATTGTGTGGCTTTAACGTGAAAATCATACTTAAATTTCCTTGTCTTTTTTTTTTTTAAAGAAAAAGTGCATTTGAATTGAGTAAATTATGTAGTATATCACTTCTTTACTACTATTACTATTTTCTACCACTTATTTTTCTTCCTTTCATTCATACCTTTTTTTTTTAGTCAAAAAACCAAAAAACCCTTAAATAATACTTATTTATCTTACCCCTAGCACAAAATATTTATAATCAATTATGCTTTCAAAATTTTTAAAAATTATATGTTTCAAACTTTTTTACAAAGTGATTGGAGTGAAAAACAAACGCCATAGAAATAGTATTTCTCATATTTATCCGAGATGTTTTACTCTAATTCACCCCCAATGATTTGGACCGGGGTCCTTATTATTGCCCAACAACATGTTTACCAAGCCCAACAAGTCAAACGACACTAAAGCTGTTGACTCTTTCATCATGCAATACATGTCAATACTTAACATTTAATCATTGTTATTGGTAATATCTATTTTTTTCCCTATTTTCGGCGATATCAAAGCAAGAATTTGCATTTGCAGAGAGTATTTGTTAGTTTCTCATTTCTGTTTATTATCATTATTATTATTATTATTATTATTTTTCTTTGTTGAAGGAGGGGGATACAGGATCTGCTTTCCATAATCATGGTTGGAGTCTTGCAAATAAAGTAAATATTATCTAACGTGTGGAATAAGTAACAAGGCATGTAATGATAAAGGTACTAATTCGTAAGTAAAATTTTAAACTTTGAATTTTTGATAGTTTTTGTTTTGATACTAAAATTGACCAAATATTTTGGAAATTTTCCTGAGATAATCACCCTAAACAACAACTGAAAATTCATGCAAAATATTATCTTCATTATAGTTAAAAACTCCACAAATTAAAACATTTTGCAAAATTTTATGTAATTATTTTTGTAAAACATTTATTTATTATGCGACAGAAAGAAGATTATAAGGGAGTGTTTGGGAACTTTGGTTAAACCAATTAGTTTAAAAAAAAATGTAGCAATAGAGCATTTTGTAGCTCACTTTTTTTCTTTACACTATAAAAATATGGAGTACTATTTAAATTTAACTTAACTGCTTTAAACTAATTCTCTAAACAAATGCTATAACAATTGAATTTTTGAATTTTTTTTGACAAATTTAATGGTAGTGACTAAAAATTTAAATCCAAAGTTCAAAAAATGATCTGCCAAAAAGAAGTTCGAGAGCAAATGATGCATTACTTAGAGGCCATTTGATATTATTTTTAAAATAAATAAAAATATTTTTGTTTTAAAAAATAAGAATTTTTTAGAAATTATGCTGAGAGTATTTTTAAAATTTTTGTCTTAAAATTCGTACAAAAACATTTTTAAAAAATTTGAGAACAAAACCAAATGGGCCTTTAGTTTATGATGGACTAAACGGTGATAATAAAACCCAATTTGGAGTCCACTTTTCGTACATCGTTAAAGTTAAACCATTTTCTAATGTCCAGGTCAAGTATAAAACACATGTGATGTTAGGAGTACGTAGTATGGCATTTATCAAATGTGTGACATTAAGCGCCATCTAAAAAAATAATAGGTAATTTATTTCAAGGGTCTGATCTAAAAGATCTTGCTTCGAATGAATTTTATTATAGTGTTTTGTCTCACAAATTTTAAAAATTATATATTTTATTTTATGTTTGATAGAACAGTTTGAACTATTTTTTTTAAGAGTTTTACACTGTAGCTGTTAAAAGCTTTATATTATTGACAGTTCAAATTCTTCAATTCAAACCAGTGTCAACAAGAAGATAAGACTCTATTTACCTTAAGTTGATTTAGGCCAAAAGCAGACCTACCTAAGGATGACCCTACTTTGAAATACTTTAATAGTGCTCTTGAATTGGAATTCATATAATGAATCAGAGCACATGGAGTCATCTTTTTTAGTTTAGTATAGTGTACAACGTGAAAAATCTGAGACTTTTTTAAGCTCGCATGACACCACCGACACCGCATTGCAAGTTATTCCAAATCTTTTAAGAAAAGCAAAGGCCCTTTACCCTTTTGCACGTGAATGGCTTGAATTGTGGATAGCAACATTATCATTCTGTTGTGATCATGAACTCACGATAACCATAATTTTTTTTTCCTCTTCTTGTGATAATAAAGAGGCAAAAAACACATATATGCCCACAGAAATGAACTTTGCATTACAGTAAGAGATATATATATATATTTTACTGGTGAATGCAGTTTAAATGGTAAGATAATAGTGTTAGAATCACATCAGATTAAAATAATAATAATAATAATAATTTAACAGAAGGTCGTGAATATTAAGAATTACATGACTGTAAACTACTACTTATATGATTTTTTAAGGGGAATTATATGAATTACCCTACCAAATAGTTCTCATTTGGGCCTGTAATTTCTCTGATATGTATAATGTGGAGACTTATATGACAAGAATTACAAACAAACAAAAAAAAAAGAAAAAGAAAAAGGTCAAAAATCTTGACAAAATCTGAAAAAATCTTAAGAGAATCTCCTACAATAACATCATTTTCTATAGATGTTAACCTCATTTGCACTTGCTATTTTTTAATTGCTACGTGCTTTCCACGACCTGATCAATTTTGGAAAGCAGAACCAGAATCGGGCACGTCACTTTAATGAAACTTACCGTGAGAGATAAATTTTAAAATTTTTGAATACGTGTTTATTTTTTTAAAATTCAAATCAAATGAATCATTTGAATTTAAATTTTTAAAGTTCTACTTTCTTTAAACTCTTTAGACTTGGATATATTAACTACAGTAAAAATTAAAACTCTCTATTATATTTGAGCAAAAAAAATCATAACTTCTTCATTTGATATTCAATTAAAAAGGTTCTTTTTTCATTACGTTCCTAATAAAAAGTAGAATAAATCAAAATTCATATTACATATTTTTTAAGATCATGAATAATAAGATTTTGTTAGATTTGTTAACAAATCAAAAACTTTTGACATTATCTATCCAAACACAAGTTTTAATTTTATTTTCTACTAAGATTAACACTTTAAATGTATATCTATATGTTAATGCAAATAGCAATTCAAATTACTATTTTAAATCATACAACTCAAATTACAATAATCCAAATCAACACAATTCAAATCTATTTACCAAACGGACCCTAAGAGATCAAACAAACTTTCTACTCAATTCTCAAGCACTGCTTTGCTTATTACCCTCTTCCCTTCCCATTTGGCATTGTAGTATTTAAAGCATCTTCTACGGTGACTAGCAAGTAGGGTTAGAAATAACTTTTTTTGCTCAAAGTATTATAACATATGAGAACTTTACACTGCAGTAATATTTTACTTTTTAGTATAGCATGTGAGAACTTTACACATTGTTTTAACCCTATTTGCCAAACATCCTATTCACACCTTTTTTTTTTAATTATTATCTCTCTTGGTCTCCCTCTACTCTTCATATATATACACACATATAGTCTAAGTTTTAATTTAAATTATATACAATGACATTTTGTCATTTCATCTAATAGATTCATATTAATAGTTGACTACATAAAATTTTTAAAAATATTTCCTCTTGGGTTATATGACCTAATTATACCCTCTTTTCTAAATAAAAAAAAATCATAGAAACTATTATGGTATAATTAGAAAAAAAATGCGCCATACTTCATCGTCAATAAATTTCTATTAAATTCCATAAATTTTTTTTACATATATTCTTTTGATTTTAGTATACTTTTAATGCAACCTAATATATTTAGAAATACGCAATATGATTATATAGTCCCTACCCTTGAAGTTATTAAAAAATAAAATCTCACCCATTTTTCCATTCTAAAGCATATTACCACGTGGCTTTGGTTTAAACACAAAATAAAACAAAGACCAAGGCTGTATATTATTGGAAAACAACAAACTACCTTATATATAAGCATGATTGGGCAAAATCATCACACAAAAGAGCAATGCTCTTGCTATTTAGGGGCGCAAAATAGAGAAACAAAATCACAGTATTGACGTTATGGCCAAGCCTTTGTGTTGTTATTGGTGGCTAATTCTAATCACACTCCTTCAACTCCTCATGAACCCTGCCATGTCTAACCTTGACATGGTGCCAACCCCACCATTGCCAATTCTGCCCCTCCCTTCCTTTTCCCAATTGAAATGGCAACAAAGAGAGCTCATAATGTTCCTCCACTTCGGCGTCAACACGTTCACCGACTCCGAATGGGGCTCCGGGCATGAAAGCCCGGCCATATTCGACCCGATGGGCCTCGACGCCAACCAATGGGTGGACACTGCCGTAGAGGCCGGGATATCATTGATGATCCTCACTGCAAAGCACCATGATGGCTTCTGCTTGTGGCCTTCCAAGTACACTCATCACTCCGTCATAAGAAGCCCTTGGAAAGATGGCCACGGAGATGTCATCCAAGAGCTCGTGGACGCCGCTAAGCCCCGTGGCATCGACGTCGGGCTTTACCTCTCGCCGTGGGATCGACATGATAGAAGATATGGCCATGAGTTGCCTTACAATGAGTACTACTTGGCTCAACTACAAGAGCTTCTCAAAAAGTAAGGGCCTAAAAACAATTAATCCAATTTGTTTCATAAGAATTTAAAACCTTTTGCTATAGCGTTTTCATTCTTAAAAATTTAATTTTTTCTCAAAATTTTTGTTCGAATCTATGAACCAAACGAGCCAAATGTTTATTACTTGCAATTTCTTTAAGATTCTACTTTTTATTCAATATTTTTTTATAGTGAAAATGAGATGATTTTGATTACTGATTTGCATAAGGTGACGTTTGGATAATTTTTTTTGGTAGATATGGGAATGTTAGAGAAATTTGGTTTGATGGAGCAAAGGGTCCAAATGCACCAAACATTACCTATTATTTCACAGAATGGTTCTCTATGGTTAAGGAGTTACAAAATTCCATCAACATATTCTCCGACGCCGGTCCAGATGTCCGGTGGGTTGGAAATGAGGAGGGGTTCGCCGGAAGCACTTGCTGGTCCACCATTAATCGAAGCTCACTAGCAATCGGAAGTGCAAGCATTATGGGGTAAGCATAACCATACGAAACAATTTTATATTCAGAAATACATGTTTTTTTCTATATTTTTTAAGCAAAGCCAAAAAAAAAAAAAAGTACCCTCCAAAGTGAATTAGTGGGCTGTTGGTGTGCAAAATAAATTCGTGATTGCTCTTTTCATCTGGTGTTGGGGTTTTTAATCAAATTTAAAGCAATGTTTACTATAGAATAAAGATAATTTGTTTCTTATGTAGAGAATAAAGATAATGGGAAAAGTATATAATAGGGCATTTTTTCTTTAAAAAAACTTATTTATAAGACAAGATTCTAATTTGTAAGATTACACCATAATCATAATGGATTTAAAAATACAACACTAAAAATGATAATTAATAAAAATTTGACAGCTTTATATTTACAAAGAGTGGTTTTTATTCTTACCCTAAAGAGAATTCTCTTTTTCTATACACATAGATATTTTCAAATTATAGAAAATCATGGATTCAGTTGGCACTGAATTTGACAAAAAAGGGTCTTTTAGAATTGAAAAAAGGCCAAAAACATGTCCCCTTTATACATATGCATCCATGCATAAGCTGCCAACTCCAGCTTCCAATATCACTTAAACCTATATATGCCATATTTCCAATAATGCAGTTATCTCAGCACTGGTGATCCGAAAGGGAAAGATTGGCTGCCACCGGAATGTGACGTGTCAATAAGACGTGGATGGTTTTGGCACAAATCACAATCTCCAAAGACTCTTGAAATTTACTACAACTCAGTAGGAAGAAACTGTGTTTTACTGCTTAATGTGCCTCCTAACACAAGCATCCAAACTATTGCACTATTGACGACAGCAGCTTTTCAAGCAATGGCTGGAGGTATGTTTATATGCTTCTATTTATAATTTGATATGCATATTATTTTTGGCAAGTTAGAATCGAATTTAAATCTTACATTGCTCTGATACCAAATGTAAGATTTAAATTCGATTCTAACATGCCAAAAACAATATGCATATCAAATTATAAACAGAAGCGTATAAACATACCTCTAGCCATTGCTTGAAAAGCTGCTATCGTCAATAGTGTAATGTTTAAATGCTTCTATCACTCAAACACTTAAATGCGATGGTGTATAAATTGGATAGGAGAGAGGTGTAATAGGGACCAAAACTTCACCTCATAAACGTGTGTTTTTTTTTTTTTTTTGGATATTTTCCTAGATTTCATAAAGTAATATTTTTGAGGAAAATTTCATAAAATTTTCATATTTTATAATTTTATGAGATTTTCATAATATCCACAATTTTGGTATTTTATGAAAATTTTCATATTATGGAATAAATTTATGAAAAATTCATAATATTAAGTATTCATAATTTTTGGTATTTGTTATGAATATTATACAGTTTTTGTGTAGATATAATTTTGTATATTTATGTGCATATAATGTTCATTATGTATAATTTTTGATTTAAATTATGCATACAATATTAAGTTAAATAATTTAGTACATTTAAATTTTACGCAATAATGTGCTAAAATTATGTTTTTGAATGTATAATTTTAATTTATGCATAATGAAAATTGGTACATAAATTATTGGTTCTTTGTTCATATTTATTTACATTGCTTTAGGTAAATGCAATATATTTATGAACAAAATTTAGTATAAATGTTTAGTGATACGTATAATTTTAAATAATTAGAGAATAGCCATAGCATCTTTAATTATGCAAAATTATGTTTAAATCACATATGGTAAAAGGGCATTAAATTGTAATTAATCATATGTAGTATAATAAATTTTATCCCACAGGAATTTTTATTATATTTAATATGATTAGTTAGGATAATGTATCAAATTATATATTTTTTTAATTTATCTACAGGAATTAAGAAAAAGGAATATAATTTAATAGTGTCATCATAAGGATATATGAATCTATTTGAATTAAAAATTTAGCTCACAGGCAATTTTTATGTCATTTGATTCATATTTTAATGCATGATTTACATTGGTAAACATGTTATAAAGTATTGTAACCTTAATTTAGTAACATAAGCATGTATGTTTAACTATGCAGCTTTGCAAACTATGAACTACTTTAATTTTAAATGTGACATTCATGAACTTAAAGGTGATAATTATAAGGTGTGAAAGGAGAGAATTCTCCTTCATTAAGGCGTAATAGACATTGACTTTGCTATCTACAAGGATGAACCATCTGCCATTACAGAGACCAGCTAACCAGATGATGTTGATCGTTATAAAAAATGGAAGCGATCTAATCGCCTTTGTGTAATGTTCATAAAGACCAAGATCTCGGCTGGCACACGTGGTTCATTGGAACAATATGACAATGTGTGAGCTTTGATGAAGGCAATTGATGAGCAGTTTGCTACATCAGACAAAGCTTTGGCAAGCACCTTAATAATGAAGTTTTCATCCATGAAGGTTACTTAAATTCATGGTGTGCGTGAGCACATCATGCAAATGAGGGATATAGCGGCTCATCTGAAGATTTTTAAGGTTGAGATGTCTGAAACTTTTCTTGTGCACTACATCCTTAACACTCTCCCACAATAATATGGACCTTTCAAAATATCCTACAACACACATAAGGATAAGTGGTCCATCAATGAATTGATGACCATGTGTGTTCAGGAAAAAGGAAAGCTTGTTATGGAAGCGGGAGAGAGTATGCATCTGGCAACTCAAGGGAAGAAAAAAGGGCAAGCCAAACATAAGGGAAAAGGTAAACTGCCTGCACAAGCTGATATCAAGAAGGAATCTAGGTGCTTCTTTTGCAAAAAGAAGGAGCACATAAAGAATGATTGTCCTAGATATCAGAAATGGCTTGATAAAAAAGGTACTCAATTCTTACTTGTTTGTTATGAATCTAATATAGTTGATGTTGGGCATAACACATGGTGGATTGATTCTGGTTCTACAATCCATGTCACTAATTCCTTGCAGGGATTGCAAAACCTAAGGAAGCCAGTAGGAAGTGAGCAGTGCATCTATTCAGGCAACAAGATGCGCTCAAATGTGGAAGCAGTCGGAACATGCAAATTAGTTTTAAGTAGTGGTTTTGTTTTAGAGTTAGAAAAGACATTTTATATTTCTAGTTTTTCTCGAAATTTAATTTCTGTTTCAAGGCTTGTACAGTTGGGTTTTTCCTTTAATTTTTCAGACACTATATTTAGTTTGTTTTATAGATCTGAACTTATTGGAAATGGTCCGTTGTCAAATGGTCTTTTCAAAATTAATTTACAAGATAAAGCTTCTTATACTTATATGCATATTCTTGATAATGTTGGCATTAAGAGATGTGTTATGAATGAAGAATCCTCTATGTTGTGACACCGTAGGTTAGGTCATATCTCTATTGAAAGAATAAAGAGATTAGTAAATGTGGGGTACTTAATACTCTTGATTTTACTGACTTTGACACTTGTGTGGACTGCATAAAGGGAAAGCAGACCAATATGTCAAAGAAAGGTGCCAAGAGGAGTTCAGATATATTAGAGATCATACATACAAATATTTATAGACCAGACATAGACGCGTATGGTCAAAAGTATTTCATTACTTTTATTGACGATTATGCATGATATATGTATCTTTATTTGCTTCATAATAAGAATGAAGCTATACATGCCTTTAAGGTGTTTAAGGCAGAAGTAGAGAAACAATGTGGTAAGCAAATAAAGATAGTGAGATCTGATAGAGGTGGTGAATACTATGGTAGATACACCAAAGATGAACAAGCCCTGGTCCATTTGTGAAGTTTCTTCAAGAACATGGGATAGTTGCCCAGTACACTATGCCTGGTTCTCCAGATCAGAATGGTGTGGCAGAAAGAAGAAACCGAACATTGTTGGATGTGGTGCGGAGTATGCTTAGCAGCTCCAAGCTTCTTAAGTTCTTGTGGACTGTGGCTCTCAAGACGGTTGCGTATATATTAAACCGAGTTTCAACCAAGGCTATCTCAAAAACACTTTTTGAGTTATGGAAAGGTTAGAAACCGAGTTTGCAACATATACACATCTGGGAATGCCCGTCTGAAGTGAGAATCTATAATCCACAATAAAAGAAGCTAGACCTAAGGACCATTAGTGGATATTTCGTTGGTTATGCTGAACGGTCTAAGGGATACAGATTTTATTGTCCATCACATACTGCTAGGTTTGTGGAATCAAGGAATGCAAAATATCTTGAGAATGACTTGATTAGTAGAAGCGATCAATCCTAGAACACCGTTCTAGAGAAAGATCATACAGATGCTCAGCCTTCTACTTCATGTGATAAAGTGATTGTTATACGCAACATGCCTATAGTTCAAATGCGTGTTGAACAACAGCCAGTCATTCAAGTTCCACAAACTGCTGATCAAGAAGCAATAGATCTAGCTGAACAACAGATACAAGAACCTGTTGAACAGCCAGTTGATCAACATGCTCCTCATGAGAATGTTGAACCAGCATTAAGGAGATCTACTAGAGTAAGGTGATCAACCATTCTTAGTGACTATATTGTCTATCTACAGGAGTCTGACTACAACATAGGAGCCAAAAATGATCTAGAAACATTTTTACAAGCCATAAGTTGTAAGGAATCTAACTTGTGGTATGATGCCATGAAAGATGAGATGAACTCTATGTCATCTAATGGAGTCTGAGATCTTGTCAAGTTGCTTGATGGTGTAAAAGCTATTGGATGCAAATGGGTCTTCAAGACAAAGAAAGACTCATTAGGCAACATAGAAAGATATAAGGCAAGACTCGTGCTAAAGGATTCACTCAAAGGAAGGGTATAGATTACACTGAGACTTTTTCTCCTGTATCCAAAAAGGACTCCATTCGTGTGATTATGGCATTAGTGGCACATTTTGATTTTGAGTTACATTAGATGGATGTGAAAACGACATTCCTCAATGGTGATCTAGAGGAAGAGGTTGACATGAAACAACCTGAAGGATTCTCCTCTAGTGATGGTGAGCGAATGATGTGCAAACTCAAGAAATCTATATATGGTTTGAAATAGGCCTCCCGTCAATGGTATTTGAAATTCTACGATATCATCACTTCATTTGGTTTTGAAGAGAACATCATGGATGAATGTATATACCAGAAGGTCAGTGGGAGCAAGATTTGTTTCTTTGTTTTGTATGTAGATGATATCCTTCATGCAATAAATGATAAGGGGTTTCTATATGAGGTGAAACAATTCCTTTCTAAGAACTTCGATATGAAGGACATGGGTGAGGCCTCTTATGTCATTGGCATTAATATCCATAGGGATAGATCTCAATGCATTTTGGGACTATCGTAGGAACCTATATCAACAAAGTCTTAGATAGATTACGGATGAAAGATTGTTCATCAAGTGTAGCACCTATTGTGAAGGGTGATAAGTTCAATCTAAACCAATGCCCAAGGAATGATTTCCAGAAAAATTAAATGAGCAATATTCCTTATGCTTCAGCTGTTGGAAGCCTTATGTATGTTCAGGTCTGCACAAGACTTGACATTGCATTTGCTGTGCGAATGTTGGGCAGATATCAGAGTAATCCAGGCATTGACCACTAAAGGGCTGCAAAGAAGGTGATGAGGTACCTTCAAAGCATAAAGGACTACATGCTTATGTATAGGCGAACTGGCAATCTAGAGGTGATTGGCTACTCAATTCAGACTTTGCTGGCTGTGTTGATTCGAGAAAATCAACTTCTGGTTATATTTTCATGCTAGCTAGAGAAGCTATATCTTGGAGAAGTGGAAAGCAAAAGTTGGTTGTTACTTCCACAATGGAGGCAGAGTTCGTTTCTTGTTTTGAGGCTACTTCGCATGGTGTATAGTTGAAGAGTTTCATGTCAGGCCTTAGAATTGTCGATTCTGTGTCTAGGTCATTAAGAATATATTGTGACAATTCAACTGCTATCTTTATGGCTAAGAATAATAAGAGTGGCAATCGAAGTAAGCACATCGATATCAAGTACTTAGCCATAAGGGAACACATTAAGGAAAAGAAAGTGGTCATTAAGCATATAAGCACTGAATTGATGATAGTTGATCCTTTGACAAAAGGACTGCCACCGAAGTCATTTAAGGATCATGTAGTTCAGATGAGACTTAGTTCCATAATGTAAATTTGTTTGTACATACAATTTACAGTCCTAATGAAACTCTTATTCAGTTGTGATGTTTTCTCATATTTGATTTATGCATTAAGTTACAGAGGAAAATTCACATTTAGCAGGACCGAGAATAAACATTAGGTTTATTCATAAAGATAAGTTACCATATAAGAAATAAAGTCTGAAAAATAATACATAGTAATACATGAAAGATAATACTCAAAATTTAGAAGAATTATCGTCATGATTTATGTATTTGTTTCCTGAAAGTTTGGATTTAAAGAATATAAAGGTTGAATATGGAGACCAAGTGGGAGAATGTAACCGTTTTTGTTGCAATGGTTTCAAAATTGAAACCAATTGAATTTGTTGCAACGGTTATTCATAAATTGCCTCATATTCATTCCCACTAAAAACTAATTTTGGTAACTAGATTTGTTGCTGTTTATATATCCTTGATCGGGGGAGATGTACATCATAGAACTTAAAAAAAAAAAAAAAAAAGCTCACGTTTATGAGTTGAAGTTTTGGTCTCTATCACCTCTCTCTCATATCAAGTTTATACACCATTGTATTTGAGTATTTGAGTGATAGAAGCATCCAAACTATTGCACTATTGATGGTAGTAGTTTTTCAAGCAATGGCTGAAGGTATGTTTATACGCTTCTGTTTATAATTTGATATGTATATTGTTTTTAGCATGTTAGAATCGAATTTAAATCTTACAAATCTATGCTGGCAACTTTCAACTCTGCGGGGATCCACTATCAAGGAAATGTCCAGGTGATGATGATTCAGTCCAACCTCCAACAAACAATGCCATGAAGATGAAGATCATGAATAAGATAAGAAAGAAAAGATAATGTTTTATTTCGTCGTATTGACTGGATATGCAACTGGTTTATGGGGAGTTATTGGGAGTTTAGTTCTCAAAAGGAGCTGGAGACTCGCTTATTTCCGCTTTGCTGACAACACCAAAGATTGGATAATCGTGGCGTTGCAGTGAAAGTAGCAAGGCTGAAGAAGAGGATGCAGAGGACAACAACGAAGAGTAATTCAGGTTACCAAATGCTTGCCAGTTTCAATAAGCGCATCTCTCCTTTTGCGTATAACTTGTACCGGGATATTATTAATTTATATTTTCTAAAGTTGCATCTGTATGTTTTCATAAATGCTCTGTTGAGATATTATGTTTTGTGCTCTGTAATGTTGTATTATTTAAGATTATTAGTACTATCAGTCATTGAACTATAAGCATTGTGTTATTTTGGTTTATAAACTTTTTATTTTGACAAATTACTCTTTGATTTTTTTTAAGCCCCTAACACTAAAATTGGCAAATGGTTTCTAAAAATTCTTCAAGATAATCTAAGTCCCCATTGCATTGTAACTGAAATTTTCAAAGAAGTAATTGCCTTAAATGCAAAATATTATAGTTTTTAAGAGTTAAAAGAACATTTTGCATTTAACACGATTATTTAAATTAAAGTTTCAGTTAGTATGTGATTGAGATGTGATTATCCCTCTAAAATTTTTGAAATCCTTTGTCAATATAACAATCAGTTAACAAAATCGTTGAAAAATAAAATTTCAAGGACTAATTAGTCAAAATCAAAATTTAAGTACTCTAATGAGATAATGCTCCTAATTCACGTCTTCGAATCAAATCTTATTTTTCTAAGATGCTTTCAAAGTCATCATTTCTTTGACGTAGTCTTAGATCCGAATCTTCGAACAGATGTTGTCGTTTATCTAGGATTTCCTGTTTTCCACGACTTTTTCGATTTTGAGATTTTTATTTTTAATTATAAGATTATTTAACTAATAGCCCCTAAATTTTAATATCTCTCTCATTTGCCTCTTAAATTTAAAAATCATCACTTTACCTTTAAACTTTCAAAACTCTCTACTTTATCCTCTAAATTTTAAAAATCGTTATTTTGTCATTCCTTCTAAGCTTCTCATATTTTCCAATTTTTCGTTCAAAAAGAGAGAATTAAGCTTATGTCATTTGCACATGAGTTACATGTAAGGGCATAAATTAGATTCTACCTCTCTTACGTTTTGTTTCTCGTTCACACTCTTATGTAATTTTTTTTTATTTGTTTTTGTTTAAGAAGGGTGTGTGTGCACACTTATTCTCAATATTGTTTGTCAACATTTTCTTATCTTTAATATGTAACTTATTTTTTTTAGTATTCAAATTCAAATTCAACAAACACTATCGACTTATTAAATAAGTTACTCATTAAAAATGAGAAAAAAATATGCAAGTAAACTCTTTCTAAATGAGAGTTCGTATAGAAAAACAATGATAGGGTATAAACATGAAAAAATACTTAAAAGTGATAGAAACAACACTGCAGAGCTCCTCTGCCGAAGAAATGTCCCAGCGACGACGATTCAGCGCAACTCCAACAAGCACTCGCCAAGAAGATGAAGACCAAGAAGAAGATTAAAAAGAAAAAATGTTGTTTTACTTCGTCGTATTGGCTGGATATGCTACTGGTTTGTGGGCAGTTATTGGGACTTTAGCTTTCAAAAGAAACTGGAGAGTCGCTTATTTCCGCTTTGTTGACAACCCCAAAGAATGGATACTTGCTATGATGGCGGTGAAGGTAGCAAGGCTAAAGAAGAGGATGCAGCAGACCAGCACTGAAGAGTAACTCATGGCGGTCACTAGATGTTTTCCTTGTTTGTGAGTTTAGGCTAATGTAGCTCTGTTTCCTCTTTTTCTGTACTTGTGTGTATTTTTATTTCCTATTGTTTGTTTTATAGGGATATTATAGCCTCATTTGTTTTTATTCTCAAAATTTTTAAAAATATTTTTTTATTTTTTTTGAGGTAAAAATTTTAAAAACACTTTTAGTATAATTTTTAAAAAATTTTCATTTTTCGAAACAACAACATTTTTATATATTTTGAAAACAATACCAAACGGCTCTTATTTTTAAAAATGTGTAACCCTATAATGTCTAGTACTATATAATGAGTACTCTTTGTACTCAATGAACTCAAATTTAGATTCGAGTATTAAAAATTCTTTAGATATGTGTTTGTTTCCTCCAAAATCTAAATCTTTTGAGCATCCAGAATCTGAGTTTTTAGAGTTCTAACTCCCTTTAAACTTTTGATACTCGGATATTTGTGTTACAGTAAAAACTGAAATTCTCTCTCTTATATTTGAGGTAAAAAAAATCATAACTTCTTCATTTGATATCCAATTGAGATGATTTTTTTTATTATGTTCCTAGTGAAAAGAGGAATAAATTAAGATCGATATTGCATATTTTTTAGGATCATTAGCATTAAGATTTTATTAGATTTATTAATAAATTAAAGATTATTTTCACTACTATTCCAAACATAAATGTCAATTTTATTCTATACTTAGATTAAAATTTAAATATACATCCAAACATCAATTCGAATACATTTACCAAACGGATCCTAAACGTCAATTCGAATACATTTACCAAACGGATCCTAAGATACTTATTTAGTGAAAATGGAGCCACATGGATAATGGAATTCTTTAACTGAATGTTACAGTGGAATAAAATATCATGCTAAAACAGGGTTCCTTTAAACTAAGCAGAGCAGCCTAACAATTGCAATATGTATCTCCTACTTTAGGTTTCATATATATATATATATGCATTTTTTAGTCAGTTGCTTACAATAGACTTCATTTTTTTGAGATTTTTGTCTATTCTACTGAAGAAAGGATTACAAGCAGAATGAATTTCAATTATCAAGCAAACTATCATAGCATCAAGCTGAAGTTTCAGAGCCCCTTCGGTTGCAATGAAAGTTGTAAATCTAGATCGTTCTTTAATTGCTGCAACTTAGATGCTGTTCATATTGTCATGTCTTGATTTAAAACAAGAGGAATAACATAATTTTGCATAAATGAGATCGTTGTTTGTAATAAATCCTCAAATGTCGAATACTATGTGAAGGTATATTAATATAGAAAAATATATTTTCTAAAGTCCACCCAAAAAAATGAAACAAAATGGAATCCTACATGAAGGAGATACTAGCTGCTTTATCAGATATAATTTTACATAAAAGAAGTAAAATTCCATTTCATGCTATACTATTAAGTCAATGAATTCACCACTTGCCATTTCACCTATTGGAAACAATTTCGTGTAAATTCCAAGGTTATCTAGACCTTACGTGTTCTACTGACATAGTTGGATAATGGAATCTTATCTTGGGAGAAAATAGCATAATTACACAGGACTCCTCTAAACTTAGCAACATACACGCAGGTAAAGCTGGGCAGTATGTTAGGATATAGTGACCCGAATTCAGTTTGACTCAATCTGAAAAGTTCGTGATATAATAATTATAGTGATAGAAAAATGTGAGATTTTTCATAAAATCTATAGTGATAGCGGAGGGATCAAGCCCACCATTGATCTCGTCAGGGGTGTGGGGGCTCCATCTTGCAGTATAAACCTTGTGTTTTGGGCGGTTTTGTTTATGTTTTGGACCCATAGATTTTTATTTATGCCTCTATATATAAATATATATATGATGCATTACGTTAGGGTTTCATTATTATCATTTTAGCCTTCCTAATCGTCTCTATCTTGTAATCTTTTTTAAATTTAGTGATTTTCTTCTCCTTTGTCCCTGGCTTTTTCCTTGTTATGAAAAATAATGCGATAAAAACAATAAACAAAAAACAGACAGAGAATTTACGTGAAAACTTAAAACAGGAAAAAATCACAGGTAGAGGCAAAGAAAATCACTAAACTCGTGAAGATTACAATAAAGAAGTTAGGGAGGCTCAAAATTCGCTAATGATAAAACTTTAACGCAATACATTATATATATAGGTATAGACAAATCCTTATAGGCCCAAAAAACATAAACTAAACGGCCCAAAAAAACAACGGTCCGTACTGCGGGGCTAGAGCCCCCTCACCCCTGACGAGATTAGTGGTGGGCTACTGGATCAGGCCTATCGGCCCGATCTCTCATCTACCACCACAGATCTTATGAAAAATCTCAATTTTATTTTTCATCACAATTGTCGCATCGTGAACTTTTTAAGTCAGACCAAACTAAATTTGGGTCACCATACTTTAACATTCCCTTAATCTTATATATGGAGAAAATAGCATAATTACACAGGACTCCTCTACACTTAGCAACATACGACGCAGGTAAAGCAAGGTAGTATGTTAGGGTATAGAGACCCGAATTCAGTTTGACTCAATCTGAAAAGCTCGTGATACAACAATTATAGTGATAGAAAAATGTGAGATTTTTCATAAAATCTATAGTGATAGCGGAGGGATCGAGCCCACAACTGATCTCGCCAAGGGTGTGGGGGTTCCACCTCGCAATATAGACCTTGTGTTTTGGGCGGTTTTGTTTATGTTTTGGACCCATAGATTTTTATTTATGCCTATATATATAAATATATATATATGATGCATTACGTTAGAGTTTCATTAGTATCATTTTAGCATTCCTAATCGCCTCTCTCTTGTAATCATTTTCAAATTTAGTGATTTTCTTCTCCTTTGTCCTTGGCTTTTTCCTTGTTATGAAAAATAATGCGATAGAAACAAAAAACAAAAAACAGGCAGAGAATTTACGTGGAAACCCAAAACAGGAAAAAACCACAGACAGAGGAGAAGAAAATCACTAAACTCGTGAAGATTACAATTGAAGCGTTAAGGAGGCTTAAAATTCGCTAATTTTAAAACCATAACGCAATACATTATCTATATAGGTATAAACAAAACCCTATGGGCCCAAAAACATAAGCTAAAAGGCCCAAAAAAACAACGGTCCGTACTGCGGGGCCAGAGCCCCCCACCCCCGGCGAGATTAGTGGTGGGCTACTGGATCGGGCCTATCGGCCCGATCTCTCCTCTACTACCACAGATCTCATGAAAAATCTTAATTTTGTTTTTTATCACAATTTTCGTATCGCGAACTTTTTAGGTCGGATTAAACTGAATTCAAACTACCATACTTTAACATTCCCGTCTTGGGTTTCCATGTAAATATCTATGTATTTTTGTTTTTTGTATTTTGTTTCCATTGCATTTTTTTCTTAACACAACCTTAATAAAATAAAGTAGATACAAATAAATAAATCTTGCTTACTGGTATGTTTGATGGTTCTTTTTAGATCTTTCTTCAGTTGTAAGGCTTGATCTTAAAATGATCATCTCTTAAAAGCAAGCTAATCAAATGCTTTTTTTTCTAATTTTACTTTTTTACTCTGCATAACGATAAGATGCCATATATAACAGAAGCAATTTCAGCTTCCAAAACTGCACATAGAAATATGATTCTTCCCCAAAGACGAGCACAAGATTAGGGGTACAATTGACACTCTAGTTTTTAAAGTCTTCGAAGTGATGTTACGTCAGAAGTAAATAATAATAATCGTCAACCACGGCAATGCATAGCTTTCAAAGTAGGAAAGTTCTAAAAAGTAGATCCTTCTTTTTTCCGCAACAACTTCAAATTCTACGTCTACTCGGTTGGTGTTTGGAAATTTCTGTAGTTTACTATGTCTAGTCACTAGTGCTACTGTTTGTAATCTATTGCTATATAATAAATGAGAGTTTTTTTTTTTTTTTGCACTATTTAAAAACTTAGTCAAGTTATTTGGCCTTATTATGAACCTCCTTTTATTTTTCTTTTTTACTTTTACTTTTACCAATTTTTTGTTTCTTTGTTTTTTTTTAACTTCAAAATCTTTTTTTTTTTTTTTGAGGAGACCTAAAATCTTTTATTGATCCTTATGATCCCTTCAAATATTATTCCATCAAATGTGAGCTTATCAAAAACCTTCTTTTTCTAAATTTGCTTCTCAAAGTTATTTTTCTTTCAAACACATCCTTATTCGAACATTTTTTCCTCCTTGTATATATTTACTCTTATTATTACACGCTCTAATTCATTCTTTGTTTTGATTTTTCCTCACAATTTTTTTTAGCATGTGGTCGGTCGAATGCCTGTCGGAGAAGTGGCCTTAGCTTTAACGAAGAGGAGCGACTGCCCAGAATTGGGGCCTGTGGGGAGTTTGTTGACATCACCAGATTTCTCTACAACAGCATCAGTTTTGGTTGTGCAGCAATACAATGGTCAGGTTCCTCAGAATTTGGCCTCAGAAAGTGTGGAAGAAGAGTCAACAGAGACATACTGAATAGTCACCTAACTGGATTTCTTTTCCTGAACTTGGAATTGCCAATTAGATGGGGGCCTAATAACCTAGCATGTAAAGTTCTGGTTGATCCAATTTTTTTTTTTGTTTCAAAAAATAATGTCTTTTGTTGTGGTACCAAGACTAGCCACTTTAACAATATTCTCCTTGTTGAAAGTTTTAAAAATTGACCTAGGTTCATGGAATTTGATTCACAATAGACTAGAAAGAATTTCATGGAAATCTCTATTATATTACACTGCTGTACAGATGGCTCATATAGACTTCCGTGGAATATACTGATGCATCACAAAAGTAAACAAGCAGGGTCCAACTCTGTAATGTGACATATTTAATGTACCGCCAACAATGCGTCATTTCATCACTAATAATTTAATATAGCTTTATTTGTTATACTTCTATAAATATATATGTGAAATTAAAAAAATAATCTAGTCAGGATGTATTTATAGGCAAAGCTAGGTGTCTGGCCTCTTTGGAGTTTTTTAGGTACTTTAATCAAGATCACTAACCCTTCTCCATTGGCAAAAAGTGATAGAAAAGTAGAGAATAAACAAATAGTTGTGAACTAAATTTGTGGTAGTGGTGTTAGTCAGCATCTAACTTGATGACATGAGCTCGTATTGGGACTTGCAAATAAGAACACTAATGGTACACCAACACTTTCCGCACTAAAAATAATATAATAATATAATACATACATTTTGATAAATTTACGATTTATAAAAAAATGTTATATTTTCTAATGTGTCTCATCAAAATATTATTTTTATTAACATGTTCTACTAAGATAACATTTTCAAATAATTTTTTTTCTTGCAATCCCTAATATGTCTATATATATATATATATATATATATTAAATGTGACCCTTCTAACTATTCATTTTACATAACTTCTTTCTTTTGCAACACCCATAAATACTATTTTGTGATATGGGCTTCTTCTTAAAATCATCTTTGTTTGTTTTTATTTTTATCCCTGCAATCTAATATTTTTAAAATTTTATTGAAAATATTTTTCTTCTAAATTTTTCATATTGAAATAATTTTTTCTCAAACATGTGGCCACTTAAAGTTTTTATGCGATTTTTTAGAGAGTTATTTTGTCAAATGTGACCTTATACATATTTTTTAATTGCATTAATGAATTAGCTTGTCTCAAATGCATGTGACCTCACTTAAACATGTTTTTCTTCTGATATGTATCACTAATATTTTCTATTTAAGTTGTCCTTACCAAATATTTTTTTTCTTAAATATATTGTACTAATCCATACATATATAATATTTAATTGAAACACATCTTCCCATACTACTTATTTTCTAAAATGATTTACTTAACAATATTCAAAATCCCACATTTTCCCAATTAATTATATAATAGCAAATAAACATTTCATGATTTAATTCTAGACTTTAGTTTTCTTAATAATCAATCACATTGTTCAAATAAATTCTTGACAAATTGATAACTTAAATTAGAGAATTAAACCATTCAAACATTTAACTTATATACATAAAAAAAAAAAAAAAATCAACAAACTAAATATGCAGTGCGGAGCAAATGCCTCTAACTAGTATACAAGAAAGTTAAGGAAAAAAGAGGAAGTGCGTTCCCTGACGGCTGCTATAGCTACAATATAAATTAATGTATTCGCAAAAGGTCTTTCAGGAAACTAGTAAGAATCAGGTTCTCCGCTCTTCCATATTTCAAGTCTTGGAAGCGACTTAAAAAAAAAAAATAATAATAATAATAGTAATAGCAAGCTCAGAAAGCGACTTCTCAATGTTTCAAGTCTTGGAAGAGATGTCACATCAGAGGTCAATAGCATTCGTCAAGCACGGCAAAGCGTTGATTTCAAATTAGTGAGAAACTTGTCAAGTAATAATTTTTTTTTTTTTTTTCCACAACGGCTTTCAATTCTGTTTCTACACTGTAAGTGCTTTTAAATTTCAGTGCTCAGCACCATAGAACACGTCGAAAGTTAAGTCAATCCTTTGAAATCACTGGGGAAAAATTAATTCCTATAGGCAATTACTACAATGGACCTATATTAATATTATAACTGCATTTTAGACTCATACACTCATGGCGATTCTTCACAATTACCATGCAAGATGAATGTTGAACAGAACGGGCTAAAGAATACACAATCAATAATTTTGTGAATCATATTGAATTTATCCAACTTATTCAGGTGAAGAAGAAAAAGGCTTTGAAAGTTTCTTGTAATTCTCCATCAAAGTTAATATAGTTGTGTGGTAACTAAATGGTCCTTTCTTTCAAGTCTCTTTCGACTCGAATTTTTCCAACTGCTGATTGAGACATGCACTGAAGCACAGTGACCAAATCATTCTTCGTTGACCAGGCCTACCTTATTATGCTAGCAAGAGTTAATACTATTGTTTGCATTTGAGAGGCAAATGTTCTAAAAAATGGAGAAATCTTCAAGCGTTGTACTTCTTCTTCTTGTTCTGATTTTCGCTGAAGGATCACTGTTATGTTTCTGCAAAAACTCGACCTTTGGCTGCATTGAAAGGGAGAGACAAGCTCTGCTGCAGCTCAAACAAAGCTTCAATGATCCTTCAAACCGGTTAGTCTCTTGGACCGGCAATGATTGCTGCCAGTGGAACGGAGTCGGTTGTAATCAAATTACCGGACATGTTGTCAAGCTTGATCTCAGAGCACCAGTTTCATTTGATCTTTACAGTTTGCGACTATCATGGTATTCAATGGTCTATGAACCGGCGCTATACTACGACGACGGTAGTTCCGATCAATTATCTGCTGTGGAGGTTAATTCTGGGTTGGCAGAGTTGAAACATTTGGAGTACATGGACCTGAGCGGAAACGACTTTCAAGGAAGCACTATTCCCAAGTTCTTTGGCTCCTTGAAGCATCTGAAGTATCTTAATCTCTCTCATTCCAGCTTTGGAGGAAGGGTTCCAGTTCAGCTTGGCAACCTTACATGCTTGCAGATCCTTGATCTAAGTCATCAACACCATTACTATTGGCCACCTTCCCCTCAATTTTATGCTGATCATTTTCAATGGCTTTCAGGTCTTTCGTCCTTGAAACACCTCGACATGAGCTTCGTGAACCTCAGTAAGGCACTTGATGTGATGCAAGTACTCAATACGCTTCCTTCTCTCATAGACTTACACTTAAAGGGTTGTGGAATCCAAAACATTTACTTTCCTCGTAATTCTCTTAATTCCACCTTCCTTGCAAGCGTTCAGTTCCTTACTTTGGGGCATAATAGTCTTTCTGGGCCAATTCCTGAAGCTCTCCAGAACATGACTACACTTAGAGCACTCGATCTCAGTTATCAATGGAATTACTATTTCAGTGAATTCTATGTTGATAATCTTCAATGGGTTTCAAGGCTTTCATCTTTGCAAAGGCTTGACATGAGCGGTGCAAACCTTACTAAGACACTTGATGTGATGCAAGTACTCAATACGCTTCCTTATCTCATGGACTTACGCTTAAACGATTGTGGAATCCAGAACATTCACTTTCCTTCCGGTTCTCTGAATTCCACCTTCCTTGCAAGCGTTCAGTTCCTTAGTCTGTCAGAGAATAGTCTTACTAGACCAATTAAAGCTCTCCAGAACATGACTGCGCTTAGAGCACTCGATCTCAGTTATCAATGCAATTACTATTTCAGTGAATTCTATGTTGATAATCTTCAATGGGTTTCAAGGCTTTCATCTTTGCAAAGGCTTGACATGAGCGGTGCAAACCTTACTAAGGCACTTGATGTGATGCAAGTACTCAATACGCTTCCTTATCTCATGGACTTACGCTTAAACGATTGTGGAATCCAGAACATTCACTTTCCTTTCGGTTCTCTGAATTCCACCTTCCTTGCAAGCGTTCAGTTCCTTAGTCTGTCAAGGAATAGTCTTACTAGACCAATTAAAGCTCTCCAGAACATGACTGCGCTTAGAGCACTCGATCTCAGTTATCAATGGAATTACTATTTCAGTGAATTCTATGTTGATAATCCTCAATGGGTTTCAAGGCTTTCATCTTTGCAAAGGCTTGACATGAGCGGTATAGACCTTACTAAGGCACTTGATCTGATGCAGGTACTTAGTACGCTTCCCTCTCTGCTAGAGTTGTTATTACCTGGTTGTGAAATCCAAAACATTCACTTTTCTCATGGTTTCATTAACTCCACGTTCTTTTCAAGAGTTCAAATCCTTGATCTTTCATCTAATGAACTTAAAGGAGCAATTCCTGATGCTCTACAGAACATGACTGTAGTTAGAGCAGTTGATCTTTCATTCAACCACTTCAATTCCACTATTCCACTGTCACTTGTTAATTCTAAGAGACTTGTTAATCTCAATCTTGGGTGGAATGAGTTTGAGAACATTGAAGGTGGGATGTTGTCAATATTAAACAAGGCTTGTACTTTAAGGTCATTGAGTTTGTCTGGAAATTTATTTCTTGGTGATGTATTAGGAAGTAACAAGAATTCATCAAGATGTCTCGTGTATGATTTAGTGTATCTGAGTTCAAGTTACAGTGGAATGAGTGGTTATTTGCCAGATTATTTAGGGCAATTGAAGGGTCTAAAGCGCCTCTATCTTCACGGAAATTCATTTTATGGTCCAATTCCATTTTCGGTTGGGGAATTATCAAAGTTGAGAAGTTTGATTCTTTCAAAAAACCAGTTGAATGGGACCATTCCACAATCCTTGGGGAGGCTATCAACCTTGCAAGAATTAGATCTTTCCAATAATCAGTTGAATGGGATCATTCCACAATCGTTAGGGAGATTATCAACCTTGGGATCTTTAGATCTTTCAAATAATCAGTTGAATGGGATCATTCCACAATCGTTAGGGAGATTGTCAACCTTGGGATCTTTAGATCTTTCAAATAATCAGCTGATCGGATCTATTCCCCACAGCCTTGGGCAACTCGTGAACCTCTGGGCATTAAAGGTCTCATCCAATTCCTTGCAGGGTACTGTTTCTGAACTAAACTTTGCCAACCTTTCAAACTTGGGAATTTTAGACATTGGTTCCAACAATCTGAGTTGCAAATTCAAATCCGACTGGATCCCTCCTTTTAGTTATCTCTATCACGTCAACATGTCATCTTGTGAAATTGGATCTCAATTTCCTCGTTGGATTCAAACTCAAAAGGATTTTGAAGTACTGGATTTTTCCAAAGCTAATATCTCTGGAGGTCTCCCAGAACAGGTTCACTACATGAATCTTCGTCATTTGGATTTCTCTACTAACAAAATCAGTGGAGACCTTCCAATAAATATTGCAGATATGATGCCTAATTTGGGAACTCTATTTCTTGGCAACAACCTAATGAATGGTCAATTACCAGACTCGTTGTGCAAATTGGAATCTCTAGAAGTGATGGATCTTTCAAGAAACAAGCTATCTGGAGAAATTCCTCGTTGTTGGAGAGCTAGTCAGATGCTCGATGTTATAAACCTGTCATCCAACAAGCTTTCAGGGACTATTCCAAATTCAATTGGGCACCTCTCATACCTGAAAAGGTTACATGTTGACAACAACGATCTGAGAGGAGAGCTTCCTCTAGCCTTGAGAAATTGTAAAGAATTGGAACTTCTGGATCTTGGTGAGAATAAATTTTCTGGATCTATACCAACCTGGATTGGAGAGAGCCTTTCCTCACTACGGATTCTCAGGCTTCGGGATAATATGTTAAATGGAAGCATTCCTTCACAACTATGTCAACTCAGTGAATTGCAAATCTTGAGTCTTTCCAATAATAGCTTGAGAGGAAGAATCCCGCGTTGCTTTGGCAAGCTTGCAGGAATGATTATAGAAAAAGTTCCTAGTCCCAAATCAAAGCCAGACACTACACCATCCATAGCAGCAGCACCATCCATAGCAGCAGCACCATCCATGGCAGCACCACCATCCATGGCACCACCATCCATGGCACCAGCAACATGGCCTACTGATGATGATACAAACTGGAATAGAGAGAAGGTTCACGAGGTCACAAAAGGAGTAGATCTTGAGTATACAAAAATGCAGCTAAAACTTGTTGATTTGATGGACCTTTCAAGCAATGAACTGGATGGAGGTATTCCAGAGGAGCTATGCCTGTTATCCGGATTACGTGGTTTGAATTTGTCTCACAATCACCTGTCAGGAAATATCCCCAACAAGATAGGAGAATTGAAGTTGCTGGAATCTCTTGACCTCTCAAACAACCATCTTTCTGGCTCAATCCCGTCAAGCATGTCAGCCTTACCGTCAATAAGTCACCTCAACTTGTCGCACAACAACTTGACAGGGAAGATTCCGACAAGCAATCAGCTCCAAACTCTTGTCGATCCATCGATTTATGCTGGAAACCTTCAACTCTGTGGGTATCCACTGCCGAAATGTCCGGGTGATGATGATTCAGTCCAACCTCCAACAAGCACCAACCATGAAGATGAAGATCATGAAGACGATAAGAAAGAAAAGATACTGTTTTACTTTGTTGTATTGGCAGGCTATGCAGCCGGATTATGGGGAGTTATTGGAACTTTAGTTTTCAAAAGGAACTGGAGAGTCGCTTATTTCCGCTTTGTTGACAACACCAAAGAAGGGATGCTTATGATGGTTGCGGTGAAAGTAGCAAGGCTGAAGAAGATGATGCAGAGGACCAACACCGAAGAGTAAATCGTGGAGATTACAGAATGTTACCCCTGTTTGTGAGTTCCAATAAAAACAAACGTGTCTTTATTTGGACGCTATGTTTTGCATTATGTGACGTTGTATTAGTTGTTTTTTCATGTTGTGTTAGTTGTGTTTTCATGAACTTGTTTAAGATATATTTTTTGTGCTGTTTAATGTCGTATTTGTTATGTTGAATGCTACTCTGTTCGGACATAATGCTTTAATAGAAGCAATCATGTATTGATATTCTAGTGTTATTGTCGTTGATTTTGAATCCTTCAGTAATATTTATTTTCCACTTTAAATAAATTTTGAGACACATAACAAAACCTTTGATTGGTAAATGAGCGCATGACTTAGATCATTGTTAGTAGTGACTATATATTCTGACATCTAGAATGCCATATGCTGGTATATTAATTTAGAGAAATACCTTTAGTCAATTATACCCAAAAGAAAATAGAAACAAAATGGAATCATACATCAAGAAAATAACCTAGCTGCTTTATCTGTATACAAGATATTTTATATAAAATAAACTTGTCCACGGTTTCTTATTTTGATTCTCCCTGTACTTGTTCTGCCACATTTCCACTTATTCAATTGAACTTGTCTTTCTTTGAATAAGTGAATATAAAGAGGAAGGACCATGAGCTGGTGGCATTTGTTGCAAGGTGGAGCTCAATCAACACCTAGCAAAGCAAGGAAAAGTAAAAAAAGCCGCGGCGCCGGCCCGAGGTTCAACTAGCTCCGCGGCTCCCAGAGTCTGTCTTTTTGTAATTTTTCTGTAAAAAAAGTCGTGTTTTAAAGGCCCAAAAGCGGGAAACTGCTAGGGTTTCTCTTTGGTTGTTATTTTTCTCTTCTTTGGGGTATAAATAGACATAAGGTGGTTAGGGTTGTGTGTGTGAGTGGTATTATTTTGTGTGAGGCATATTTTTGTGTGAGCTCTATTCTTGAGAGAGACAATTCCCACAGAGGGTGCTAGGTAGAAGAGAGATTTAGGAAACACTATTTGAGAGTGTATGATAAATTTCTCATGTAACATGTAATCTCCTTCATCATAGTGGAATCTACAACGGGCAAAAATAGGACGTAGTCTCAAATTTAAACAAACCTGTATAAAAATTTAGTATCTCTTTTTTCTTATTTTCTCTAATTTTTTTTCTGCAATTATTCGTTCTTACGATCCTTAGAATTAAGAGGTGTCAAATTCCCCAACAAGTGGTATCAGAGAGGAGGTTTAGATTAAGAATGATGACGGGAGAAGAATGTTCAGCAGCCGGTATCACCAAATTTGATGGTTCGGATTTTTCCTATTGAATGATGCAAGTGGAAGACTACCTCTATAGTATTAAACTGCACTTGCCCTTGGGTAATAAGCCCGAAGGTATGAAGGATGAGGAGTGGAATCTTCTTGATAGACAGGTGCTGGGTGTGATCCGTTTGGCCCCATCAAAGAACGTGGCCCACAACGTTGCGAAGGAGAATACTACAGCAGGGATGATGAAGGCTTTGTCAGAGATGTATGAGAAGCCCTCAACCAATAACAAGGTACATCTTATGAAGAAGCTCTTTAATTTAAAAAAGCCTGAAGGTGCCTCGGTGGTAGAGCATCTGAACAATTTCAACACCGTTCTAAACCAATTAGTCTCGATGGAGATTAAATTTGATGATGAGATCAATGCCCTAATCCTCTTGGCCTCGTTACCGAATAGTTGGGAACCGATGAGGGTGGACATTACTAATTCAATTGGAATAAAAAACTAAAGTTTGTTGATGTCAGAAACTCTATTCTGGTGGAAGAAGTTCGCATAAAGGATTCAGGTGAAGCCTCTACATTGAACTCGGCCCTTAATGTTAATAATAAGGGCAAGAAACTTGAGAGACATTCCAACAGGGATAATGGCAAGAGAGGCAAGTCGAGGAATAGGAGAAGTAAGTCAAGGAATGGTAGGAATGCAGAGTGCTGGAATTGTGGAAAAACCGGCCACTTGAAAAAGAATTACATGGCTCCAAGGAAGAATGAAAACAAGAATAATGATGCTGTAAACGCCACCACAGAAGAGGCATAGGATGCCTTAATCTTGTCCGTTGACAATTCTTTTGATTCGTGGGTGATAGATTCAGGAGCATCATTCCACACTACTCCACATTGTCATGTCTTAGAGAATTTTGTTACTAGAAATCATTGTAAGGTTTACCTTACAGATAGTGAACCTTTTGACATTGTTGGCATTGGGGATGTCAGTTTAAAAATGCCTAATGGGTCTGTGTCGAAGATTCAGAAGGTGAGACATGTACCCAAGCTGATGCGCAATTAGGGCAACTAAATGACAAAGGACATAATGTGACCTTCAGTTGTGGAGGTTAGAAAGTCACAAAGGGAGCATGTCACGCCTCGGGGTACGGGAGGTGACACGGCGGGTTAATTAAGATAATTAATAAGAATTTTAGTAAAAACGTAAGTTTAAGCATTTAGACTAATTAAGAAAAAAGTGGATAATTTCAAAGCCCTTTTTAGAACAAGCATTTATAATAATTTGAACAAATGAGAACATCAAAGTAAATAATTAGAGGATGCAAAGAAATAAAAGAAACGAGAATGGATCCCACTGACCCACATCTTGTGCACACACATAGTACTGACAATATTATTTTACAACCACAGTCCACGTAAAGAGAAAGTTAAAATGTTACATGCCTTGATATTATAATTTAAATAACCTACTAGGTACTTCTATTGCTCCTGAGTCCTGTCTGTGGAATCCTCGCTGAATCTAAGCTAAAATCCACCTAGAGGGAAAAAGGTTTGAAAACAAATAAAATGTAAACAAAAGGCTCAGTAGGACTATATTTTAAGAAATATTAAATTTTAAAAACAATTTATTGGTCGACCAGAAAGAGCATCATTTTCTTTTCCTATGCAAACCATATGTATAACACCACCGTAGTGGCCCAGTTGGGTTTCGGGGCCTGCCCCCAAGGTTGTACGCTACATAACCCGATCTCTGATATGGCATTATGCCCTTATATTCTTTTCTGCCATTATTTAAAACTCATTTACCAGGTATTTTCATTTACATTTGTTATAAAGTTCGTTATGAAATTCACCTCAATCTACGGTTTATAAAATAATAGATAAAATTTCTTTTTTCAAACAACCGTTGAAAACCCTTTTAAGGCCAAAATTATTTGAAATTGGGTTATAAAAAAAAAGGTAGAAGTCCTACCTCAACACTCATGCTAGTGTCCCACACCGTAATCTTGGTCCGCTATATGTTAGCTCCGTAGAACCACGAACGACCTTAAATAGAAACTAGGTCTATCAGTATTTAGTTTAAGATATTCTATGTTGCTAAACTATTTCATGGTGTCCTAGTGTGCCATTTGTATTAATAAAATCATTTTATAAAGTTGAGATTTCAATCAGGATTCAAAACAGTAAAACGGATGAAAAATCACAAAATTTCACCATGCTCGGTCGACTTGTTGATCACCCTGGCTCGACCAGCTGAACTGCTATCGAAGAACTAGGTCCGACCGATCGAACTTTTTTCAGGTTCGGCCTGCAAGACGTATGAATCCGGCCTGCCAAACCCATGAATTCGGCCTGTTGAACTGGAAAATTTTAGAATTTTCCAGACACAGGTTCTTAGCCTCTCGATCCCCAATCCTCATTTTAACCTGTTTTTCTCAGTTCTCAGGCATGAATATCAATCATAGATGATATAAAAACATAATAGGACACTTTTAAACTCACTTAAACAAGATTTGTACACAAAATCCAAGAAAATCTAAAAATGGTGAAAAATGGAGAAAAATGAAAAATCTTGATTCGAATTCGTTTTTCTTCAAACAAAGCTTAGATTCTGGTTGTTCTAAGTTTCCCTCACCTAGATCAAAGGTTTTCTAAGTTCAAACAAGCTTAAATTTCAAAATACAAGAAAAATTGAAAATTTGAAAAAGTTTTGAAATTTGAAAACTAACCTCAAATCGAAACTTTAAATCACATTTTTGGTTACTCAATCACGTTCCCGAGCCTCCAATCCACTAAATCGAAGCTTGGGGCTTGATTTAATTCAAAGTTTTTAGGAGGAAATGAAAGAGGAAGAGAGAGATAGAGGGAGAACGAGAGAGAGCTAGGAGAGAGTAAGAGAGAGATAAGAGGGAGTGAATGAGAGGAAGAGAGGGAGAGGGGAAAATAAATACAGAAAGGGAGATGATTTTGCTGCAAAAAAACCGTATGCAACATACTGTTTTCAAATGGGACATATTTCGTATTTGACAAATTGTTTTATTTCAAGGTTCAAAATAACAATTAAAATAATTGAAAACCACCAAAAATCATTAAAATAACCAAAACAACTTTAGATTCAAAAATTTCACCAAATGTTCAAATTAAGTTTAAAATATTCATTATGGCATACTAATCCACCATTTTACATTCTAATATCATTTAATTAATTTCGGGGCGTTATAGAGCAATGGTTGTTGCTCGAGGACGCAAAGCTAGAACTTTTTATATTAACTCTAGTTGCAGAGATACCATAGCAGTTGCTGACTCTGCTGCCAACACTAAGCTATGGCATTATAGACTCGATCACATGCATGAGAAGGGAATGAAGGTGCGTCCCTGTAAAGGAAAACTACCAGGATTGAAAGCTATTGATCACAGTTTGTGTAAAGCTTGTATCTTTGACAAACAAAAGAGAGTTAGTTTCTCAACAGCAGGTAAAGAGCCTAAGTCCAAGAAGTTGGAGTTAGTTCATACAGACGTATAGGGACCTTCGACGGTGACTTCCCTTAGTGGCGCTAATTACTATATAACATTTATTGATGACTCAAGCAAGAAGGTATGGGTTTACTTTCTGAAAAACAAATATGATGTCTTTGATGCTTTCAAGAGCTGGAGAGCCATGGTGGAGAACGAGACAGATTTGAAGGTGAAGTGCTTGTAGTTTGACAATGGGGGAGAGTACTTAGATGATGACTTCAAGCGGTATTGTGCTAAGAATGGAATAAAGATGAAGAAAACCATTCCAGGGAAACCACAGCAGAATGGTGTAGCTGAGAGGATGAATAGGACTCTAAACAAGCGTGCCAGAAGCATGAGGTTACGTGCGGGGTTGCGAAAGTCATTTTAGGTTTAGGCAATTAACACAACAACTCATCTGATCAATAGAAGTCCATCCACACTATTGAAGTTCAAGCTACCGGAAGAAGTCTGGAGCAGTAAAAAGGTTGATCTCTTTTACTTGAGAGTATTTGGGTGTGTTTCCTATGTTCATATTTATTTTGGTGCTAGAAGTAAACTTGATGCAAAGTCAAAGAAGTGTTTTCTAGTTGGCTATGGTGGACTTGAGTCTGGTTATCGTTTCTGGGATGACCAAAATCGAAAGATTATCAGGAACAAGGATGTGATCTTCAATGAAGGTGTTCGGTATGAGGACAGAGATAGCAGTATCTCTAGAAGTTCAGGTTCTGAAGGTAAGAAACCTGAGGTGATTCCATTGAAGGATCTTCTTGAAGTGGAGAAAAATCCAAAGGTTAAAGATCAAGAGAATATAGCTCCAAAGGGAAACCAGAGTACTACCACTGCAGTCAAGAGGTCTAGCAGGACTATCAGACTGCCATAGAGATACTCCCCTTCTGTACACTACATCTTGTTGACCAAGAAAGGAGAACCGGATAGTTATGATGAAGCCATATAGGCTAAAGATTCTGTCAAGTGGGAGTCAGCCATGAGGGATGAGATGGATTTCTTAATGTCCAATCAGAGATGAGAACTGGCAGAACTACCATAGGGCAAAGAGGCATTGCATAATAAATGGGTATACCAAATAAAAGATGAAAGTGATGGCAACAAATGATACAAGGCAAGGCTGGTGGTAAAAGGCTTTCAACAGAAAGAAGGCATCGACTTCAACGAGATTTTTTCTCTGGTGGTGAAATTAACCATGATCAGGATGGTACTTGCGCTAGTGGCAAATGAAGACTTGTTCTTAGAACAGTTGGATGTCAAGACGGCTTTTCTCCATGGTGATTTGGAGGAGGAGATCTACATGAAGCAGCCACAAGGTTTCAAAGTACCGAACAAGGAGAATTTAGTGTGCAAACTTTAGAAGAGCTTGTATGGCCTCAAAGAAGCTCCTAGGCAGTAGTATAAGAAGTTTAACGGTGTTATATGTAGCAATAGTTTCTTGAGGTGTCAGAGAGATCACTGTTGTTATGTGAAGAATTTGGTGACTCCTACATCATATTGTTGCTATATGCCGATGACATGCTGATAGCAAGAGGTTACAAACAGGAGATTGACAAGCTAAAGAATGAGCTGTCTAAGGAGTTTGTAATGAAGGATTTGGGTGCTGCAAAACAAATCCTTGGGATGAGAATAACGAAGAACAGTAATGGTCTAAAACTATCACAGGAAGAATATGTTGAAAAGGTGCTTAGCAAATTCAACATGAGTAATGCAAAGCCTGTGAGGACTCCTTTAGCCAGTCACTTCAAGTTATCAAAGAAGCAATCATCGACCCTGGAGCAAGAGCGAGACCACATAGCCAAGGTGCCTTATGCTTCAGCAATAGGCAGTCTCATGTATGCCATGGTTTGTACCAGATCGGACATTGCACATGCAGTGGGAGTTGGGAGTAGGTACATGAGCAATCCAGGTAAGCAGCATTGGGAGGCAGTGAAAATGGATTCTCAAATATCTGAGAGGTACTGTAGGTTTAACATTCCGTTTCAAAAAGTCAAACTTGGGACTACAAGGCTAAGTAGTTGCTGATATGGCTAGAGACATTGATGGCAGAAAGAGTACCACCGGTTATGTCTACACTTTGGCTGGTACAGCAGTTAGTTGGGTCTCGAAGCTGCAAAAGATAGTTGCACTCTCTACAATAGAAGTAAAGTATGCGGCAATGACAGAAGTGAGCAAAGAGATGATTTAGTTGCAGTTATTTTTGGAAGAAGTGGGTCACAAGCAAGAAAGAAGTGCGTTATACAGTGACAGTCAGAGCTCCATTGACTTGACAAAAAATCCTGCATTTCATGCTAAGATGAAGCATATACAGTTGCAATATCACTTCATCAGGTCAGCATCGGAAGATGGAGTGTTAAAGCTTAAGAAGATTCTTGGGAGTCAGAATCCAGCAAATATGCTCACCAAGACAGTTTCAATTGAGAAACTAAAGTTGTGTGCAACTTTGGTTGGACTTTTCCATGAGGCGTGAGAAGTTGTTGCCGCTGCAGTTGGAGGCATGGTGATTGATTAGTCTCTAAGTGGGAGATTGTTGTAATGTGGAGCAGAATCAACACCTAACAAAGCAAGGAGAAGAAAAAAAAAATAAAGGGGGGCAGTAGGGCCGCGGCCCTAGCCCGAGGTTCAACTAGTGTCGCGACGTCGGTTTTGAGCACCGTAACGCCCAAAGTCTGCCTTTTTACAATTTTTCTATGAAAAAGTCGTGTTTTAAAGGCCCAAAAACGAGAAACTACTAGGGTTTCTTATTAGTTGCTATTTTTTTCTTCTTTGGAGTATAAATAGACATAAGGTGGCTAGGGTTGTGTGTGTTAGTGGTATTATTTTGTGTGAGGCATATTTTTGTGTGAGAGCTCTATTCTTGAGAGAGAAAAATTCCCACAGAGGGTGCTAGGTAGAAGAGAGATTTTGGAAACATTATTTGAGAGTGTGTATAAATTTCTCTTGTAATCTGTAATCTCTTTCATTATAGTAGAATCTGCAGCGGACAGAAACAGGACGTAGTCTCAAATTTGGACGAACCTGTATAAAAATTTGATGTCTCTCTTTTCTTTTTTTCTGCAATTATTCGTTCTTGCGATCCTTAGAATTATGAGGTGCCTAATTCTCCAACAGCATTGTGCATGGGCCACTCTCTGCAGGACTCTTCACCATTGAATCCATCATGAACTTTTTCCTCAGTCCGTGCGATGTGCAAGCCATGGACTTGGAACAGAATTCCACCGCCTTTTGGGGTATAGTAGGCTTAAATTGCAAAAGCTTGGCATATTCATTCAAAAGATGAAATACACATACTCCATTTTTAACTCCTCTTGAATGAACGTGCTTGCCGTCTGTCCAATAGATTTTGCCTGATAACATCCATGAAAACAAAAGAATAAAAAAATCAAAATTTGGAAACTATATTTGAATTTTGCCATTCAGGTCAGATTCTAGGTTCTTCGTTTGATATTAAAGCACCTTGTCCCCTGTAAATATTTGTATAGATTCATAATTTCCTTGAATATAGCTTTTCATTTTTTTCCTCAAAAAAAAAAAAAGAGAGACAAGTTTTGTAATTCGGAGTCTTGAACGAACAAAGCAGAAATAATCAATGAGTTTGCGCCTGTATTCACCATGACATAAAGCAAGACTAAAAGCACAGAATTGTTACCTTTTTCTTGTGAGAATTTCCCCAGTCAACAGCAAACTTGATGGATCTACACCTGTCATCATGCTTAATAGGCCAATAATGTTGCATTGGCGCCAAACTTCGAGTGAAGAAATCGTAGTAATGGGGCTTTACTAGTAAGGTTACAGAATCACAGGCAAGTATGTATTTCTCACTAACAGACCATGCAGACCCTTCGATGTAGATCTTATATCTGCATAAAATTTCAAGCTAAAAAAATTAATAAATCAACAAAGTTAGAACGTAAAAAATGACTTACAAGGATACAATGAAAAATGGAAAGCAATAAAACTTATGAGGCAGTCATAGTTTGTCTTAGAAGAAGAAGAGTGAAAATTCAAACGTTTTTGACCTATGAATGCATTGGTTTGCCAAATCTGATTGCTTGTATCCTTCCTTGGATTCTTTAAGCCAATCGTGCAAGTAATCACAAACAACAAGAGAAACAACGAGCAATGATAGTTATCTATAGACCTAACATGGACGCGGTATGTAACTATTGGCACAAATATTGATTTTTCTTAAAAAGTTGGAAACCAACAGTTAATAGAAACTAATCAATAGCATTAAGATGAAGGTGTATTTGATTAGGAAAGAAAAAAATGCATGTAGAAAAGAAACCTGGGCATAGAGACGAGCATTCCAGTCCTGTTTGTCGAAAACATTGCGTTTGAGAAGGTCTTGTCTGGTGGCAGCAACAATCGGGCTTCCCTTCCAGTAGGCATAAGGTTCTCTATCCACCCTTTTGCTTTTCTTATTTCCTTCTTCCAAACCTTCAACAATGCCTCCCATGGCTTTATGTTTATCTCTGGCCTTTGCACATAATACATTCCTCCATGCATCTCTTTGTCAATTAAATTATTTACCGAAATAAAAAAAAAAAAACTACTTTTCCAGTTTTTTTCCCTAACTGCTGGATAGTTATTCGCATAAAACGTGTAAATACACACATATCATTTTTCATCATGATCATCATTGCTGATGGTCCTAATTTATCACATAATTTGAAAGGATCTTTATCATAGCAAGTAGATATGTGATTTTTTTAAACGTCTGTCTTAATGAGGAATAGAATGTATGCATCATCTGAACAATAAAATTAATGTTAAAAATAAACGCAAAATTATCATTTATTTTGACGTGCAATATGTTAATCTTATTACAAATTGGATATTAGTATGACGTACATATATATGATCAACGTGTACATCAATGAGCCAACAATGTATTACGATCAAATCAGCATTTCTTTATTTCATACTTCAGGGGTTAAAGATTTAAACACTAAACCTTAATATTAGACCTGGATATAAAACTACCTTTAAAATAAATCTGCAACCACAGAGTGAACATTATTCACAAGTTTACAAAGTGCTTTACTGGTGGACGGAAATCGAAGAAAAATGAAATTTCAGAGGGGAAAAAAATGTCATGAGTTAAGATGTCAAAACCACCAATCAGGGAAGACAATATCAAGTATGCTATCTTCTCCACAACAACAGAACAGGGGTGGTGGTGACGTTGCATCGGCCCTACTATATGCTTTTGACAAAACTACTGGCCAATCAACGCAATCGAACATGAGCTCTAGATCAGGCACTCTTTCTGGGTACCTTCGTAACAAATGTAGGATCCCCCAGAGTGTAAAAACGTCTCTCGCTTGGAATGCCTTCTGATACGTCTCCACGTAGGCCTTGCCATTCACTATCACCAGCCTAAATTGGCCGTACGTTTGGCACTCTCCACCACATCCCTCGATATTCCCGTGTGGGCCCATGGCCTCAAGTCTTCGTAGATCCATCGGAAGGAGTCGGACACGTGGGAGGCAATGTACGGTCAAGATCGTCTTGTTTGCTGTAGGTAATGGGATAATTTGATGGGCAGGTTCGTGTGGGGTTTTTATGCAGTGCAGTTCAGTCGGATCTCTCCTGGTGGGGCCTGTCGGAGATTTTGGTGATAGTTGGACCAACTAGAATCTGACACAAGTATACTGTAGAAAAAAGTCAACCAATTCTGCTACAGCGTATCATAGGAAATTAAAGGCCTGTTTGATTGGATATTTGAATTATAGTTTGAATTATTTTGCTATAGTATTTTCTCTCATAAAAATTTAAATCTTCGTTTAAATATTCTACTCAAATACTTAAACCAAACAGGCCCAAAATCTTCTAGAGAGAAAGAAAACACCTTTTTTTTTTTGGGTGATTGAGAGAAAGAGAATACCTGCTAACTGGGACAGTGGATACTTTGCAGTGAAAAATTTGTTAATCAACGTGGTTCGGTTAATTTGTCAACGGAAAGAATCAAATCTAACGAAATAATTGCTAGTACTTACATGCACAGCTAGAGAGATGGAAAACTCTAGAGCCATCTTTTTATATCCCACCAAAAACGAAAAACATTTACCTATGTATATGTTGAAAATTAACAAGTTCAATTCCTATATATTAAAAATACTTGATATAAAAAGAATAAGAATAATGTACTTGTGTAAACACGATCTAATTCGAATCTAAAAACTTTTTTTCTCCACTTCGATTCCAACCACAAGTTATTTATAAAAAAACTCAATTGGGATTAGGAGAAATTACGTTGTGTGATCTTTTTAATAGCTTCTTTAAAATAAATAATCATAACTTTTTAAAATTAAACAAATTCGTTTATTAGTAATAAATTGAGTTTATATGATAAATTTGAAAAGTTTTATCAGTATTAAATTCAAAAAACTCAAGTTTATCACTGATAGGAAGAGTACGAGAGTTAAGATTAACCCCTGAGTGGGGGTAGGGTGGGGATGGGGGAAGCTCCATGGCCCCTGCCTCCGACCCGATTATATGTTCCTTATTTTTCGTACATATATATGTGTTATGTGTGTATTTTTTTTATATTTATTTATGTATTTTTAAATATATATGTAAGGTTGCGAATTTATTAAATTATAATAATAAGAAAAACATGAAACTATTTAAAAAATAAACAAAAATTAGGTCAATATAGTATTTATTTATGCTTGTCACTTTTTAGTTTTGAATAAATTTAACTAAAATATTAAATTTCTTGTTATTTGTTAACACATGATCTAAATTTTGTCAACTGTGATGCTTAAGAATGATCAAATAATGGAGCTGGCATGAAACTATGAAGAGAATAAACAAAGAAAACGAATAAAATTTTTAATATTTTAATGCTTTGGTTTATTTTATAAATTTCATTTTCAAATTTATGGAGTTTGTATTTTGTTTAAGGTTTATTTTATACGACTTAAGTGATATATTGTTAAATTTTCTAATTTACTTAATGGAATTTGATTCGAGTTTAATAATGGTATAACAACTTTAAAGCTCTAAATAAGTAAATGGGTATTGTATTAAGATAGCTCCCTAATAGGGATTCTCAACCCGCCCCGCATTGAATTAGACGGGTATAAAGGTTAATATGGGGGACAAAAAAAAGTAGGATGCAGCGGTGGGGGAAGCATACTCGCCCCCACCCTGCCCGTTGCCATTCCTAATTTTATTGCCTTCAGGAATGATGGTCGTCTTCAGATTATGCAGCTGTAATGTAAACGTAATGTTGTTCAACAACGGCCTTTTTTAATATTTTATAATTTCATGACGATATTGTAGTGCTTTTATGAATCTGTCTCTATGGTTAGATATACGGCACCCTGCCTTTTCTAAGGGTTGTCGTTTTCTATGTTTGTTGTCGTTTATTTTGTTGTAATTGAGATGTCGTTCCTATTGTCAGGCTTGATCGCAAAACAAGCTCATCCAATGCTAATTAATATATATTTTTTCCATTTATTGCACTTTTTTCCCTTTGAAAAAAAATAGTTATATACCAAATAATATTGAAAGAATTGTTAGCAATATATTGGATGGATAAAATGAACAGGTTACAATTGTAAAATTGGAAATTGAAATTAAAGAAACAGATACAATAAAACCTTTAACTTCAATGGAAGCAACGCAATATGGAAATTAGACGAAAATGGTCGAGGCACGTGTAGGTCACGCTTTCCTTAAAACAGATTCGTCCCCTCCGGTTGTGCACGAGGATACGACGGACGTCTGTCTCCCAGGATACAACGACTAGCAACGGAATCTTAAGCACAATGGGATACCGTTTCCGGCGAACTTGAAACAATGTTTTTCTTCTATCACCAAAACCGACTACAACAAAACTTGGTAGAACTTGAAAAACTAAGGAAAAACTCTATGACTTGGTGAGTGCAAATTCTATGCAATTGTGTGTATCTCAAACATGTGGAGGAGAGTTCATTATATAGGCTTAAGAGAATAGAAGTTACTATCCACATTATAATGAGGCATTAATCAGAATTTATGTGCATAATGACATTGGTTGCAACCTTCCATTTTCCATGATAATGGTGCCCATAATCTCCCATTAAACCATTGGTTGTAACCCTCCATTTTCATGATTATGAAGCTCATAATTATGATAATGGTGCTCATAATCTCCCATTAAACCATTGGTTATAACCCTTCATTTTTCATGATTATGAAGCTCATAATCACCTATTAATCCATGCCTTTGGGTGTTACAATATGAGGTTTATGACCTCCATTAATCTCCACCAATGAGCATCAATTTTTCATTCACCCAATTGCTGCCATTTTTCTAACAATCCCCCACATGAATGAAATTGACAAACTATAGATGAAAAACAAAGACACTACACGATGATAGAGTTCTACGGTTAATATCTGCATAGGATAGGTAGGCGTTAACCCTTGAACCTTCCCTTGTGAAAGTATGTTTACTTTACTGGCTGACTAGTAGACGCGATGTCCTTGAACTGTTCTGCCATTTGTGTAAACGATAACATACCTCACACAGATATTTTCCTGACACAGTTTCAGTTCTCATGGTTATGTTCATTTTGGCCATGAACATCTCCCTGGTTCTGCAAGAGTTTCTAAAGAATTGAGCCCTAGCAATTCTCCTTTGAAGCGGCCCCACTTCTCTCTCACATAGGTGATTTCTTACTTAAGAGTAACCCATATTACTCCGCTCGAATTCTCAACGTATTCGACGCATAAGAATCATTAAAAGCAAACTGCTTAACCTTTCCCTACGGGTATCACTGTTTTTATTATAGGAATGGGTTGGGGTAACCCCCACAGTGATCTTATTCAGTCTATTCAGTTTAGTTATCCCATTGAACCTAGATCTTGGGATCTCCAGTCAACAAGGTTGGGTTTCCACTGTTTCGACCTATTCTTTTATGGGCTTAAGTCCCATTCCTCTTGATGTTTTCTCAACTTGATCTCTATTCAGTCCTTTGGTTAACGGATCCGCAATATTTTCTTTAGACCTTACATAGTCTATTTTCATGACTCCAGTTGAGATTAGTTGTCTAACGGTATTATGTCGACGACGTATATGCCTCGACTTACCATTGTACATCACATTCTGTGCCCTGCCAATAGCAGACTGATTATCACAATGTATGCATATTGCAGGCATAGGTTTAGGCCATTCAGGGATATCCTCCAAGAAATTCCTTAGCCATTCAGCTTCTTCACCGCTTTTATCCAAAGCTACAAATTCAGATTCCATAGTAGATCTGGTTATTACCGTCTGCTTTGAAGACTTCCATGAAACTGCTGCGCCTCCCAAAGTGAATACGTATCCACTTGTAGCTTTAGAATCCTGTATATCAGATATCCAACTTGCGTCAGAATACCCTTCAAGAACTGCAGGATCTCTTGTATAATGTAGCCCATAACTACGAGTATACCGTAAGTATCTGAGTACTCTAACAATCGCTTTCCAGTGATCATCTCCTGGATTACTCGTGAATCTACTTAGACTACTTACAGCATAGGCAATATCTGGTCTTGTACAATTCATTAAGTACATTAAACTGCCTATCACTCTAGCATATTCCACCTGGGATATACTTTCTCCTCTATTTTTGGACAGATGTTGACTAGTATCAATTGGAGTTCTGGTCACACCAGTGTCATTTTTACTAAATTTGTCAAGTGTCTTGTCCACATAGTGTGACTGGCTCAAGATGAGTCCATCAGGCGACCTTTTGATTTTGATTCCTAAAATCACATCGGCAAGTCCCATGTCTTTCATGTCAAACCTAGAGTTCAACATATCTTTAGTTGATTTGATCATCTGATCATTGCTACCCACGATTAGCATGTCATCTACATAGAGACAAAGAATAACATATCCATCGTCTGTTCCTTTGACATAAACACACTTGTCACACTCATTAATTTTGAACCCATTTGACATCATAACATTGTCAAATTTCTCATGCCATTGCTTTGGTGCTTGTTTAAGCCCATACAAAGACTTCACCAATTTGCAGACTTTCTTTTCTTGTCCTGGAGCAATACAACCTTCTGGTTGTTCCATATAAATTTCCTCTTCAAGGTCTCCATTAAGAAAAGCAGTCTTTACATCCATCTGATGTACTTCAAGATTTCGCAAAGCGGCAATCGCTATGATCATTCTTATGGAGGTTATTCTCGTTACAGGAGAATAAGTATCAAAGTAATCAAGGCCTTCTTTTTATCTATAACCTTTTATAACAAGTCTAGCCTTATACTTGTCAATTGTTCCATCAGCTTTCATTTTACGTTTGAAAATCCATTTAGAACCTAGCGGTTTACTTCCTGGAGGAAGGTCCACTAATTCCCAAGTATGATTCTGCATGATGGAATCAATTTCACTCTTTATGGCTTCTTTCCATAAAGGACCCTCCGATGAGCTTACAGCTTCTTTGAAAGTTTGAGGTTCAGCCTCTAGCATGTAGATCAGAAAGTCAGGTCCAAATGATTTTTCTGTTCGTGCCCTTTTGCTTCGTCTAGGCTCTTCCTCTTCATATTCGGTTTCAACTTCTTGATGATCCTGACTATTCTCTTCAATAGTCTTAAACGTTCGTTTAGATGAACTTGGACCATCCTCTTTGGATTTGCAAGGAAATACATGTTCAAAAAATGATGCATTCCTAGATTCCATTATCGTGTTCCTGTGAATCTTTGGGTTTTTAGATTTATACACAAGAAACCGATAAGCACTACTGTTGTGGGCATAACCAATGAAGATGCAATCAACTGTTTTTGGACCTATTCTCATCTTCTTTGGTGTAGGTACCATTACCTTTGCAAGACACCCCCACACTCTTAAGTATTTGTAAGAAGGCTTTCTAGCTTTCCACAATTCATAAGGGGTCTTGTCTTCTTTCTTCCGGGTTACCTTATTTAAAAGGTAATTAGCCGATAAAATGGCTTCTCCCCACATATTCTGTGGCAATCCAGAACTTATCAGCATCGCATTCATCATATCCTTGAAGGTACGATTTTTGCGCTCAGCCACACCATTTGACTGAGGTGAATAGGGTGGCGTAACCTCGTGGATAATACCATGTTGTGCACAAAATTCACTAAATGGTTCTACATATTCACCACCACGGTCACTTCTTACCATCTTAATTTTCTTATTAAGTTGGTTTTCAACTTCTTGCTTATAGAGAGCAAACTTCTCTATAACTTCATCTTTGCTTTTAAGCAAATATACATAGCAATATTTTGTGCTATCATCTATGAATGTAACAAAATATTTATTCCCACCTCTAGTTTGAATAAATTTTAAGTCACAAACATCGCTATGTATCAAATCAAGTGGCTCAGTATTTCTATCAATCATTTGGTATGAAGATCTCGTCAGTTTTGCCTCTACACATATTTCACATTTGTGTTTGGGATCAATATTAAATGTGGGTATGTGATTCAAGTTAATTAATCTACGCAAAGTATTATAATTAACATGACCTAGTCTACCATGCCATAAATTAGAAGACTCAAGCATATAAGTGGAAGACTTTTTATTTTTATTAATGGAATTGGGCTTAATAGCCATTACATTCATTTTCCACATTCCATTTTTCACATATCCCTTTCCCACATACATTCCATGTTTAGACAAAACTATTTTATCAGCTTCAAAAACCATCTTGAAGCCATGTGAACTCAGTAGAGTTCCAGAAATGAGATTCTTTCGGATATCAGGCACATACAACACATTTTGCAGCGTGACTTCCTCGCCTGATGTCATTTTTAGAAACACCATCCCTTGGCCCTTGATCTCAGATGTGGCAGAGTTGCCCATATATAGCTTCTCCCCAGAATCTGATAGTACGAGCTCAACAAAAGCAGCTCTATCACAACAGACATGGCGTGTGGCCCCAGTGTCTAGCCACCACTCCTTTGGGTTGGAGTCCACCATGTTGACTTCAGAGACCATAGCAGAGAGAGTGATGTCTGACACTTCTTGTGTGATGGTGTCCACCACATTGGCCTCTTTCTTCTTATTCCTCTTTGGCAGCCTACAATCTGCCGACTTGTGACCCACCTTGTCATAGTTGAAACATTTCCCTTGGAATTTCTGCTTCTTTGAAATTCCTCCCTTAGGTCCCAGCTTGGACCCCGACTTGTTTTTCTTATTCTTGGAGCTTTTATTATGCTCCACTACATTTGCGTTGGCAACATACTTGTTAGAATTCTTTTTCTCAGATCCTTTATTGTCTTCCTCAATGTGAAGTAGAACAATAAGATCTTTAATGCTCATCTCCTTACGCTTGTGCTTCAGATAGTTCTTGAAGTCATTCCACGCAGGGGGTAGCATCTCTATAATTGCAGCTACCTGGAAAGACTCACTAATTACCATTCCTTCAGCATGAATTTCATGAATGAGTAATTGCAGTTCTTGTACTTGACTAATTACAGTCTTAGAATCCACCATTTTGTAGTTCATAAACCGTCCAACTATGAACTTTTTAGCACCAGCATCTTCTATTTTGTATTTATGGTCCAAAGACTCCCATACTTCTTTGGCCGTTTTTTTCAGACTGTACACATTATAAAGTGCATCAGTCAAGCCATTCAGAATATAATTCTTGCACAAGAAGTCAGAATGCTTCCATGCTTCAACAGCAAGCAAGGTCTGAGCATCTGTTTCATCCTTTCTAACAGTAGGAGGATCCTCTTTCAAGAATCTCGCAAGATTCAGTGTTGTCAAATAGAACAACATCTTTTGTTGCCAAGTTTTAACATTTAGTCCATTAAATTTTTTAGGTTTTTCATTGTGGTTCACAGGAACTGTAACCGACAAAGGTTGCGTCGAGGTCACGGCATGAACCCGAGGAGACGGCACTGGTGTCTCAGAAGTGCTCCCAGTTGGAACATTCTCAGTTGGAACAACATTCATATTATCACCCATTTCTTTAACTTCAATCAACTTCAATGCACTATATATGTAACAGAAGCTCAAAATAAACTCTTAGAATCAAACAATTAAAACTAATTAAACCACTGAAAATGGAACAATGAACAAAAACCAAAAAACTATTTTAAACTTTTATATATAAACGTAATATATATATATATGACAGTAAACCATTAACAGTAATAAACCGATATATATATACACATACAGAGCATGTAAACCGTATATAACATTAACCAATTAATATAACTGCAACAACCATTTATAATGAAAACAATGACAAAACATCTAACGCTAGTGTATATAACATAAATTATAGATGGAATGTATACAAACGATTTCCCTATAGTTAACAATAAACAAAGTCAGCAAGACAATTGTTCAACTTTATAAGTAATGTTTTCCAAACTAAATAGCAGAAAGCGAGAATTCAAAAGTAAACATATATGACTCAAAAACTATTCCTTCGATTCAAACAGCCTGTCCATCGTTGTAAACAACCCATGCAATGAAACATGTATATATATATACACACACAAGAACAAAGATTAATATACAATCCGAACGAATATTTTATTTTATTATTATTATTTTTTTTTTAATAAAATAGACTAAACAATTATGTGTGTTATGGCAAATAACAAAACAACATAAGTCAAGATACGTAATGGTTTGGAGCCAATATATATATATATATATATATATATATATATATATATAATAATGCAGTCAATCAGAAGCAATATTCTATCTTCAAATCCAACATCCTGTTTTTCTTGAGAGAAAATCTGTTTTAAGATTGTTAGCAATATATTGGATGGATAAAATGAACAGGTTACAATTGTAAAATTGGAAATTGAAATTAAAGAAACAGATACAACAAAACCTTTAACTTCAATGGAAGCAACGCAATGTGGAAATTAGACGAAAATGGTCGAGGCACGTGTAGGTCACGCTTTCCTTAAAACAGATTCGTCCCCTCCGGTTGTGCACGAGGATTCTACGGACGTCTGTCTCCCAGGATACAACGACTAGCAACGGAATCTTAAGCACAATGGGATACCGTTTCCGGCGAGCTTGAAACAATGTTTTTCTTCTATCACCAAAACCGACTACAACAAAACTTGGTAGAACTTGAAGAACTAAGGAAAAACTCTATGACTTGGTGAGTGCAAATTCTATGCAATTGTGTGTATCTCAAACATGTGGAGGAGAGTTCATTATATAGACTTAAGAGAATAGAAGTTACAATCCTCATTATAATGAGGCATTAATCAGAATTTATGTGCATAATGACATTGGTTGCAACCTTTCATTTTTCATGATAATGGTGCTCATAATCTTCCATTAAACCATTGGTTGTAACCCTCCATTTTCATGATTATGAAGCTCATAATTATGATAATGGTGCTCATAATCTCCCATTACACCATTGGTTATAACCCTTCATTTTTCATGATTATGAAGCTCATAATCACCTATTAATCCATGCCTTTGGGTGTTACAATATGAGGTTTATGACCTCCATTAATCTCCACCAATGAGCATCAATTTTTCATTCACCCAATTGCTGTCATTTTTCTAACAAGAATTACTGTTCAGATCCACATAGAACTGCTTCCAAGGGAAATTCAACATGAGTAATTTCTAAAGGGAAAAAAAAAGAGGAATTAGCCATAAAGATGGTTCCTTCCAGAAGAAAAAGGACAAGAGAGGCATAAGATTCAGTGCTCTAAAACGGTGTTTGGAAACATGGTTTGAACTAAATGTGTATACTGAAAAATGTCACAACAATTTAAATTTTGTTTTGAACATGTCTCCGAACTTATCTTAGAAGTGATGTTATGTCAGAAGGCAATGACATTATTCGTGAAGCACGTGTTTGAAGTTAGTGGGAACGTTCTGAATTAGTATCCTTCTTTTTCCAGGACGACTTCAAATTCTACATTTTTTTTTTTGGAAATTTCCAATGCCCCTGCTCCATAGAGCGCGATAAAAATGTCATTAAACAATTCTTTTCAATTTTTAGGAAGAAATTTGGACGTGTATGTATTTTCTATAACTTCATTTTACCCTCATAAACACATGGTGATTCTTCATAATTAACGTGCAAGATGAAGATAAAACATTATTTTTGAAAGAAGAAGAAGAAAGCTTTGAAAGTCTTCATCGATTTGCCTGATGGAATATGTCAAGAACAAGTAACAGGGTGAGTTCTCTTAGTGGCTTTCCAGTTTTAAACAGTTGCGTACTGCTATTTTTGAACTTGCTATTTTTATCATGTATAATTAGAAAATTTAATGAGATATTAATTGATTTAGTCCATAATAAATTATTTGTATTTGAGATTATATATCCAGTTGAGCTTCATTTAGAAGAACGAACCTTATTCTATATAGTAACAACTTGTATAAATATAATAAATTAGAGTAGTGTGGGAGAAGGGTGATTTAGAAATCAAAGTTGTGGGGTAACTAAAAGGTCCCTTCTTTTCAGCTTCTTTGGACTTGACCATCCTTCTCCATAGCGCTATAAGGAGATAGTACTATGATTTGCATCGAGAGGAAGATGTTCTCAAACATGAAGAAATCTCTGAGTGCTGGAGTTTTTCTTGTTGCTCTGTTGTTCGTTGAAGTAACACAATTATGCTTCTGCAAAAACTTGGCCTTTGGCTGCCCAAGACGGGAGAGAGCAGCTTTGTTGCAACTGAAACAAAGTTTCAATGACTCTTCAAACCGGCTGGTCTCTTGGACTGGTGACGATTGTTACTGGTGGAAAGGAGTAACTTGTTTTGAAAATATTGGGCACGTTGCCGTGCTTGATCTCAGAACACCAAGTTATTCAGAGATCGATGCGGACCTTGATATTACGAGTTCTGATAAACTTTCATCCCCTAAGGTTGACGCTTGTTTGCTGGAGCTGAAATATTTGGCTTTCTTGGACCTGAGTGGAAATGACTTTCAACACAGCCTCATTCCCCAGTTCTTGGGTTCCTTCAAACACCTGAAATATCTCGGTCTCTCCGGTGCGAGATTTCAAGGAAGGACTCCCCATCAGCTTGGAAACCTTACTAACTTGCAAGTTCTCGAGCTGAGTGGCCAAGGACTATATGCCGATAATCTCCAATGGGTTTCAAAGCTTTCATCACTGCAAAGACTTGACATGAGCTTCGTGAACCTCAGCAAGGCACTTGGTCTGACGCAAGTACTCAATTCACTTCCCTCTCTACTGGTCTTGTGGTTAGATTATTGTGAAATCCAAAATACTCACCTTCCTTGGAATGCAATCAATTCAACCTTCCTTGGAAGCATTCAAACCCTTAGCCTTAGGGGCAATAGTCTAAGTGGACCACTCCCAATTGCTTTCCAAAACATGACTGGAGTTAGAAAACTTTAATCTTTCAGACAACCGCTTTAAATCCATTGTTCCTCTCTGGTTGGTTAATCCTAAGACCCTTGTCTTGGATCTTTCATCTAATCAGTTTGATACAATTGAAGGCGGGATATTGTCAATGTTAAATAAGGCATTCAAACCCTTAGCCTTATGGGCAATAGTCTAAGTGGACCACTCCCAATTGCTTTCCAAAACATGACTGGAGTTAGAAAACTTTAATCTTTCAGACAACCGCTTTAAATCCATTGTTCCTCTCTGGTTGGTTAATCCTAAGACCCTTGTCTTGGATCTTTCATCTAATCAGTTTGATACAATTGAAGGCGGGATATTGTCAATGTTAATAAGGCATGTTCTTTAAAGTCATTCGTTCTGTACAGAAACTCATTTCTTGGTGAGGTGTTGAGAATTCAAAAGAATTCATCAAGATGCCTTGTGTATGATTTGGAGTATCTGGATTTAACGGGTAACAAATTTGGCAGTAATATGCCAAATTGGTTAAAGCAATTAAAGAGTTTAAAAGAGCTTTATCTTTCCGAAAGTTCATTCTACGGTCCAATTTCAACTTCACTCAGAGAATTGTCAATGTTAAGAAGTTTAGATCTTTCATCAAATCAATTGAGTGGGACCATTCCACCATGGCTAGGTAGAATGTCATCCTTGGAGTATTTACATCTTTTACTTAATCAGCTAAATGGAATCATTCCACAGTTGTTAGGGAGACTATCAATGTTGAAATGGTTAGGTCTTTCAAATAACCAGTTGAGCGGGAATATTCCACAATCATTGGGGACGCTATCTATGTTGAAACAATTATATCTTTCAGATAACCTATTGAATGGGGGTATTCCATCATCCTTGGGGAAATTGTCATCTTTGGAAGATTTATATCTTTCACGCAATCAACTGAATGGGCTCATTCCACAATCACTGGGGAGACTTTCAACGTTGAAAGAACTAGACTTGTGAAACAATACGTTGAATGAGTCTATTCCAGAGTCGTTGGGGAGATTGTTGATGTTGAGGAGATTATATCTTTCATATAACCAGTTGATTGGGGTTATTCCGCTATGGTTGGGGAAATTATCAACCTTGGAAAATTTACATCTTTCGCATAATCAATTGAATGGATCCATTCCTGAGAGTCTTGGGCAACTAGTGAACCTACAGGAGTTAGATATTTCTTCCAATTCTTTGGAGGGTATTGTCTCTGAACTTCACTTTGCCAACCTTTCAAGCCTAAAAGAGTTGGACATCAGTTCCAACCATTTGACTTTGAAAGTCAAATCTGATTGGATCCCTCCTTTTAGTCTCTCTGACATTAACATGTCATCATGTATAATTGGAACCCAATTTCCCCCGTGGATTCAAACACCAAAGGAAGTCGGTATGCTAGATCTGTCGAATGCTAGTATCTATGGGGCTTTCCCCACATGGCTTTGCCCTATGTCTCTTTATCATTTGGATCTCTCTGCCAACCAAATCACTGGATGCCTTCCAACTGATATTGATTATAGTATTCCCAATATAC